>VYXB01004237.1:60838-157512 GCA_013397135.1 Pachyramphus minor | reverse complement strand
CCCCCTCCCCCCACAATGGGATATTTTTGGGACGTGCCCCCCCCCAACCCCTGATATCCGATCAGTTTGTGACGCCAATGGGGCTGTGGGGCACCTTCACCTCATAACCATATATGGGGCTGGCCCTATAGGTCCCCCTTCCCCCTCCTCGACCCCCATAACTCACCTAAGAATAGCTAGGAGGACCCAGGCATCCAGGCCCCACAGATAACTATAGGTCCTATAGGGGACTCAGGTGTTTGAATTTCCCTTAATTTTCCCAATTTCCCCCAAAGTTTCCTGATTTTCCCCCAGATTTCCTTGTTTTCCTTTGATTCTCCTAAATGTCCCCCAATCTGCCACAAATTTCCTTGGTTTCCCCTGTTTTCCCCAAATTTCGATCAATTTGCTCTGACTCTCCTTGGTGTCCCCTGATGTTTCCCCAAAATTCCTAATTTTTCCTGCAATTTGCTCCAAGTTTCCATGTCTGCCTCCTGATTTTCCCAAATTTCCTGTTTCCCCCGATTCCCCAAATTTCCACCAAATTTTGTTTACCCCAACTTCCCCCTAATTTCTCCCATTTTTCTAATTTTCCCTCAATTTCCCCTAATTTCTCCTAATTCTCCCAAAATTTTTCTTTCCCAAATTTTTTCTTTCTCTGTCCTTTTTTCACCTAAATTTCCCCTTATTCTCCCTCAGTTTGCCCCAGTTTCCCTAATTTTTCCATTATTTCCCCTACACTTCCCTAAATTTTTATACATTTTCCCTGATTCCTATAAAGTATCTCATTTTCCCCAATTTCCCCAAATTTGCCCCAATTCACACCAATTTCCCCCCAAATCCCCAATTTCTCCTAATTTTCCCTGAATATATTTCTAATTCCCCCTAACTGAAATTTATTTCCCCAATTTTTCATTTTTTTCCCATAGTTTTTACTCCTTTACCCAAATTTCCCCTTATTCCACCAATAACTTGCCCCAATATCCCTTAATTTTCCCCAACTTCCATGATTTTTCCCTTTATTTCCTCTATATCACTCTAATTCCCCTTGATTTTCCCCTGTATTTCCACAAATTTTCTTATTTTCTCCAAATTTTTCATAATTCGTTCCAGTTCTTTAGTGGATATGGGGGAAAACATAGTGACAAGGATGAAGAAAATGCTGAATTACTTCATGCCTCCTTGGCCTCAGTCTTTAATAGTAAGACCAGTTGTTCCTGGGGTACCCAGGACCAGTAGCTGGAAGACAGGGATGGGGAGCAAAAAAAAGTCCCCATAACCCAAAGGCTCTGCTGCCCAGGCACTTTGCTCCCAGATAATTTCTTCCCTGATCCTGGTGCTCCTGATCCTACAAAAAGTTCCTCAACCTCCTGGGACAGGCAAGGTCAGCCACTGAGTTGAACTTGGTTTTGACTGATGGAGCTAAAACTTCCCTTGACTTTACTTTTGACAATTGGGCTTTTTGTGTCTCTCCAGACAAAACCTCTCTGGGCTTCCAACCCCCTCCCACACCCACCCACTCTGTAATGACCGAGCTTCCTTCCCTGGCTCTTCTCTTCAGCTTCAAGAGCACTCTCATATCTTGCCTTTGACTATTTGTGTTCCTGACCATCATACCAAACTGTTTCTGTGCTGCCCCATCTGCCATCCTGCCTTCCATACATGCTTCCCTCCAAGTGCTGCCAGCTGCCAACAGAGCCACCTCCCACCCGTCCCAGCCATGCTCCCCTGCCTATTTGCATCAGGTCAGCCACGGGCTCACACTCAATCTGGGGAAAATAAATAGGATTTAGTGCCAGATAAAACTGACCTGACCCCTTTCCCCCTTCTTTGGCAGGATCCGTATGGGACCTGACTTCATACAGGCAGGAACCATGTCTGGGGTTCCACCATGGCCCAGCACCTGCAGCCTGAGTAGTTCTGGAACCCAGAGGATTCCTTCAGAAACAAGATGAAATTAATGGCTCTTTCCTCTCTGCCATGAGACTGCTGACAGAGCAGTGCTGCAGAAACCAGATCTGCAGTAGCAGGTGTAAATACAGGCTCCTGAGAGGGTTCTTTCTTTACAGTACCCCCTGGAGGAGGGCCCAAGACCTGGATGGAGAGAAAGGTATGACTAAGGTAACTCTACTTCCCACCACAGCATTCTCTTCCCCTACCAGGTAGTGTGAGACAACAGGAAGAGGAAGTGTGGCCGTACACAGGACCTATTCTAGCAGCAGCAGCCTTTTGGCTGGCTATGACAGGGAGCTAGAGGAGGATACACAGTGGAGGGAGGAGAGAAATTATTGTGTCAAGCCTTCTGCAGTGTGCCCTTCCTTACACCTCCAGAAAAGCCTGGGACCTCAGCTTCCTGGAGGGCACACTTGGCAACGGCCTTTATGCTGCCATCGTGGATGGAGTCCTATACTTCACTCTCCAAAGAAGGGACAATGGATTTTATTGATACAAGAATGAGTTAACAAAGTTCAATGGCAAGTGTGACAGTGACTTAACAAAAAAACACAGTACACTTGAGTGTTTACTGCAGAGAGGACAGGGTGAGACAAAATTCTCTTGACCTTGAGGAGTCCCCTTTAGAGCTGTCCCTACTCAAGCGAAGATCCTGGCATGCAGCCCACCGCTGTGCAGGAGAGCTCAACAGACCCAGGGCTGCCCACTATTTATGGAATAGGATGACTCATGGTCATATCTGCACACCGACTACAGATGTTTGTTTCTTCCAGCCTTGGTGCAGTCAGACCTGCAACAGCACTGTGATTAGGGTAGTTGTTCAGACTGTGTTGTTCAGATTGGCTGCTGGCTATGCTGTTCTCTGTTTCCCTTGAATCCACTTTGGGTGGATACAGCCATCACCACCAGACATGTCCATGACAACCAACTGCCACTTGTATTACTCGGTTTACTCCCCCTTGTCACTGGAAAATAAAGGTCAGGTTCTGGCAGGCAGAGCACGCCTCACAGCTCCATCACAGGTGACAAGGCTCTTCCTGGAGCTGATGCAGGGTCAGAGCTTCACTCCATGCTTCTCTTAATTCGATTTCTGCAGACCAAGAGAAAAGTGAGCAACAGAGAGACAGGCACTGCTGTGGCTGGCTGCCCAGAGATGTAGGAATGGGCATGAGGCAAGCAGCAGGAGGTAGTTCCTATAGAAAACAGCGATGGAAACCATAGATGCATAGCTTTTTCTTTCAAAAGCAATCTTGAGGCAGCCAACAGGTGCACAGCACGCTGATAGTGTACACGTCTACCCAGTCTAATCTCACAGTTCCTGCTGCATGTGTAGCTCGGCAGAACTACATACTGCAAAGAGCAAGGGAAAGGTCTGCTGTTGCCAAGTGTTTCCTCTCAATGACAGTGCCTTCCTCTGCTTTGCTGCTTGTTCTCCTCACTGAACAGTGGTCCTACTGAATGCCCTGGCCCACTCTCACCTATTGCACCAGCCCTGAGCTCCTCAGTCCTTCTGGGCACTCTCCAAATCCCCCTCCCTGTCCACTTGGGCCTGAATCAGTTCTGCTCACAGAAAAACTTCTGAAATGGCAGCGTGCTGAAGACTGGGGCAGCAGGACTCGACTGCTGATCAAAACAAAAGGACTCAAGTCTTCGCACCAAGCCACTGCTTTGCCAAAACCTTCATAGGCCCAGCTCTGCCTTATCACTGCTCTCTGCCAGCAACACCACAGGCCATGGAGACACTGGGGCTGGGTCCAGCTGACCTTCATCTGAATGTCTAGGGTGACCACTGTACCCAGCCCTGGCCACAGGCTGTGAATGAGCAGCACTGTTTGCCCTGGAGTTACACTGACAGAACCAGCCATGACCTGAAGAAACCCCAACATCCTCTGCTGTTGGAAAGGTTGAACAGAAAGAGGCACAGGCCCATCACACTGCTGCTGTCCTCTGGAGATTTTCTCCACCAAGTTGTCCCACATGGTAAACACCTGTCAGACACATGCCGAAGCTCTCCTTATGCTTGGAACTCGGTCTAAGACATGGTCAGGCCTCAGGGTGCCCACTCCCCTTTCTGTAGTCACAGTGGTGCTACAGATGCTGCCGCAGATGGACATTCCTCCCCCTGCAACATGGTCCTGCAGAAGCTCCTCAACCCACTGGGGCAGACAAGGTTGGCCACTGCCTCTCCCTCAGCTTCAGGGATCTGGCTTAGCCCTCCTGGGGAAGATAAGTCCCCTCTTTGTTGCCCCACACCCACTTCCTCTGAGGCAGGAGACACTGGAATACCCCTGCCAGCATCTTTCTGCTCTTGACTGGGTTCCTCTGGCCACAGCAGGGGAAGTGGGCCAAGGCAGAACGGAGCCCTGGGGATCTCCTAAAGCACACCCCCAGGTGTGAGCTGTAGAGAGAATCATCAAAAGGGAACAGACTGGCAAACAGCACCAGGATCTCTGTCTTCAGAGCCTTTGTTTTCCTGCAGCACAGCAAGGAGGAAAAGGACGCTGAAGCTGGCTGTACCTATGCAGTTCAGCAGCAGATTCAAGAGCAGCAGCTGGGGCTGCAGATCTTGAACCTGGCATTCCTGGCTAGAGAATAGGCTTGGTCCTGCATAAGCTTGAGTTGGTTGTAGAGTTTTCACCAAGTGCACCAGGGGTCACCTGGAAGGGTAGCATTTGGCACCATTTTGTTAGGGACAAAGGGCTCTGGCTCCAGAGCCAGATAAGGAGCTGCAACAAAAGCTGTGGCCAGACCTCACATCTGTGGGGGTGGAGAGGAATTCTTTGGAAGTGGAAGGGACATAATGAATGCCCATTCCTCCTGTCCATCATCTCACTGGTACTTGTGCTAATGTTGTTCTTTACTCCCTCTCAAGAGAAGGTTCTGCCTGTGCCCTTACAGTTCAACAGCCATCAAGGCCACAGGGATTGTGTATCTCCCCTACAGCAGCATTTCTTTACCCCACTGAATTTTGCCAATGACACCAAACTGAGTGGGAAGTGGACCCTTTGGAAAGGAGATGCCCCGGAGGAACACCAAGGTAGGCTGGAAAAATGAGCTACCAAGAACCTTATGAAGTTTAACAAGTGTAAGGTCTTGCACCTGGGAAAACATAATCCAGGAGTACAGCATGGGCTAGGATCTACTCGAATGGGGAACAGCTCTGTGGAAAGGGATCTGGGATTCCTGGTGAACAAGCAGCTCAGTCTGAGTGAATAGTGTGCTGCTGCAGCACAGAAAGCCAAGAGGATGCTGGATTACATTAAGAAGGACATCAGCAGCAGAGACAGAGTCATTATCTCATTCTATTCAGCACTCATCAGGCCACACCTGAAACATTGTGTTCAGTTTTGGTCCCCAGCATGCAAAAGTGGGTTGGAGAGGATATGGAGAAGGGCCACAAAGATGACCCAAAGACTAGGAAGCCTGACATATGAAGAAAGGCTGAGAGAAGTGGGTGAGAGAAGCCTTGAGAAAAAAAGGCTTAGAGGACACTTTATCACCGTATTCTAGTACTTAAAGGGTGGCCACAAAGAAGATGAAGATTCTGTTTTTACAAGGAATCACATGGAAAAGATGAGGGATAATGGGTACAGGTTACTCCTGGGGAGATTCTGGTTCACCACAAGAGGAGCATTTTTCCCAGTGAGAACAGTTGGAATCATCTACCCAGGGAAGTGGTGGATTCTCCAACATTGGACACTTTTAAGATGGCCTGGGCCATCTTGTTTGTACTGTGCTTTTGCCAAGAAAGGTTGGACCAGATTATCCTTGAGGTCCCTTCCAGCCTGGTATTCTCTGGTTCTATGATTCTGTGATATGTACCAGAAGCAGATAGGGACCTATTTGCTTCCACCTGGTAGGGACTCCACTATACACCTTTACTCCCTTAGTGCACATTTGAATCAACCTAACCATCGCTGTATTGTCTAAAGAACTGGAAACATTTCCATTGCCACACGAGGTCACTGTTGGGCAGTGTATGTGTGCATGTGTCAGTGATAAGCACTATCATTCCCCTTTTGAAAAGCTAAACTTACAAAGGACTGGCAGCGACTGAACCTTTGACCCAGGGAAGGAACATAAAATCGCAAAGCCAATACCTGTTCTTAAACCTATGCTTGCTGGTAAACCAGTACCTTTAGGTGTAGCATGTAAGACCCTGTAGAGAGGTGAGGACTATATGTCTATCACTGTGAAACTATTGCTGGCTTAGCTAAGGAGAGTAAAGTTACTGGAAATGTGGTTATGGTAGGAATGCCCATGGAATACATGGAGCCTCCTTGCACTTCTGTCCAGGATGTCCCTGAATTCAACTTCTGTCACCCAGATAATGTCTGGTTTACTGATAGGAATAAAAAAGAGTGTAAATGGCAGAGAATGGTTCCTGCTGTATTTAGAGCTGAAGAACGTGTAGTAACTGAGGAAACAAAAGGTTTTGTTTTTCTATTATCAGAGCTCTATGCCCTTCTATTAAGTCTCAGAAATGGTAAACAGGCCATATACATGGATTCCTATGCTGCATGGGCTAGTACTACACACTACACTAGGAAATTGGGCAAACTACCCTCATATCTCAATGTATAGGGAAACAAATATTGGCAGCAAATATAAGATACTACCAACAGTGATCCTATTACTACAGGTCATATAGCAGCACACCATAAAATGATGGTGTTTACATAACCATTCAGCACTCAGGGCATTTCTTCTGCACCAGCATGCCAGAAGCTGAGGGTGCCTGATTAGTAAGAAACAAGCAGCTTGTACAGCGACAACTAGTAAATTTAATATTGAAAATAAGGTTTCTTTTGTCCAAGGTCAACAGCAAGCAAACCTTGAGGAAGGAAAAGTCCTTTGGAATATTGGGCAAGTAAACTGTGTCATACTCATGGCATGTACCTCTGCGGGGTGGAAAGTTGTTATGATCGCAACTGAAGTAGTGAGCAGTTTGGATAATGCTTACCTTGCATGGGCTGCATCCACAGCCATTGTCACAACAGGTACAGTCAGGTAACGGGGCGCATTTTTAAGTAAATAAGTTACTTACAGCAATGGTGTCTTGTCCATGGAGTTAAATGGACTTTGCAGTCACTCTGAGTTATGGTATAGGAGAAAGATGAAGCACATTGCTTAAAAAATCAAATGGCACAATGGTGGGACTAATTGTGGAAGAGGCTATGCAATTCTTAAAATCCTGACAGACAGCAATTGGTAGCCCACTGTTTAAAAGTTTTGAACAATCTTCTGTGCTGAACCAACACCAGCTTTGAACACCTCAGTATGGCATCGAGAGTTCAGGTGAGAATTCAACACCCATCAGCTGGGAAAACCTGGGGTACTTTGCAGTGCTTTTGAGAGAATGGAACATAGGAAATAGCAGATATTATGGGAGTGAAATTTATCATTGTGGAAGCTTGGATGCAGTCCAAGTAATAAGTTTTCTTACTCACCCCAAAGGAACCACTGACATCCTGGACAAATGAGTGAAAGATGCCATTTGACGTGCATGCTATGGAAAGTGTCTATCTAGCAGGTACACCAAATATTCCCTTGACCTTCATTAAGATTTCGTGTGGTAAGGTTTTGTCACCAGAGAGAATGTTGAAATGTATAAAGTTAGGATCCTTTATACATCAAACAACCCTGACCCTTGCATTGGGAATTCTGGGATACTATTTGATAAATTTTGATGCACTATGTGAAAATCAAGCACATCGCTGGATGACGGTAACCTCTTACATGAGTCTGTGGGTGAGGCCTAATATATTCAAAACCCACTAGCAGCAAGAATCAGGGTATCCACCTGACTGCCCATACAAGCCTTAAATTTGCTTAAAGATCTCTGTCTAGGATCCTGGACTTGGATGGAGAAATAAATACTTTTTAAAAGAGACATAACCTCCCAAAATTATCACACCACCGCTGAATGTCCTACTCTTCTGGTAAGTTCTTCCTCTTCTACATTTGTACACATGTGAAAATACCAGATAATACAACAAAAAGGGATGGTGATGCCTGTTGGGAAATGGAACCATTAGAATTCATAATAGAAGTCTGTGAGCCAACTAACCATCAAGACATGGCTTATGTGCCACAGTGGACAGTATGCAATTTGAAATTTCCCTGATTCCATTGCCACTACTACACCAGTAATAGTTACTCAATAATTTCCCAAAAGATTTGCAGTTTTTAACTGTGAAATGTTTGAATATTCCATTTGGGTTTGATGGCGCAACATTAGCTCAAGTATAATAAAATTTCTCAGAATGGATAGTACCTATAAATGAATAGTGGTGCAAGTCCCATTAGAATATCTGCACAGTGAGGGATCTTTCTGGGGGATCAGAAACGGCTGGATTGGGCGCAGGAGCATTGGACTCTATCAAATCAGAAATCATTAATAATTAAGTAATTAGAACCATTAAGCAGACAAGCTATATTTGGTCAGGCCGTGGATATAATAAATGGAAAGGATGCAACTATTAACACCTTGATAATTAGCCGAAACTCTTGGACAAAACTCCAGAAGATTTTCAAGGAAATGTATGCTAGTGTTCAAAAATTGGTTTTAAATACCAGCAGTGCCATTGCTGGTGTTGCCATGCAAGCCTTTATTTGAAATAAATATGAACTGCAACCTGTTGGATCCATAGTGGGAATCCTGCGATGTTCGGGGTGCAATTATTTGGATTGGTGCAAGTATTATGAACTCCATTCATGAAAAGTTAAGGATAGCAAGTAAAAGTAGTCTCTTGGGTGGACCTGTTTATCACTGCACTATAAATAGGGAAAGTGAAAAGGAATTCATTTACCAATATGCCCCACTCCCCATTATTGTAGCTAATATGTCTGCTGGTTCAAGGGACCAAGTGCATGGATAACAAAGGTAACCTAATCAATACTCATGGATGTAGAATGGGGAAACCACAAACTGTACTGCCCTGAACATTTAGTAATTTGAGACCTTTGTATGAGTAATATATTTTCAGGTGCCTGCTATTTAGGCTAACTGTGTGGTAACTGGATGGTTGTACTTCAGTGAAAATCAGGTTGTATATGCATTTGGTTTGATCTGTGATGTTCTCTGTAATGACAGAATAACTTCATAGAAGCTAAAAAACTAATGATGGAATATTGGCTTACAGCTTGGACAGGACCCTTAGGACCATTATGAGACACAGTACATTCTCAAACTGAAGAAGCAGAAATTTTAATCAACACGTATAACTTCTTATCAAAAGCAGATGACTTTTGCTATCAGGCATGATACTGACCAGACTGTCAAGATTGTAACAGGGATTGAATAAACTGCTAGACAGTTTTATGGATTATGCACCATCTGCAACTGGCATATTGCACCTTAGGTTGCAACTCAGGATCGCTGTATTGTTTTTCTGTATTTTATTTCTTTTCTATTATTATGTTTATACATCCAGATCTAGTGCTAACATCACCATGCTGAAAGCATGCTGCCTAATAATAAACTGTGGTGCTAAGCTTTCTCATGGAAGTACTCAAACCTTTCCCCTATCCTCACTCACAGTGAGGCAGGAAGAGTAACAGTACCTCCCTGCACTATGAGACTTTAACTGAGCTTGTAGTCTATACTCAGTGGTGGAGTGTGGGTGACCACTTATCTCCTGCTCAGGTTTTGGCCTATGAAACAGCTCACACTAAAGCCTGCTCAGTGGTAGCAGCACAATTAAGCTAAAGTGAGAGCAACATGTACACTGGTTGAGGGAGTGAATTCATGAGTTACTGCCTTTGTCAGCTAATGAATTTGTGAATTAATGAAGGTACGAGTTAGGGAGTTATCAACTAGACCAGTCTGCTGAGAGAGGATTGAGCCCTTGTTTGATTTTTACCTAATGAGGTAATGAAATACAGACTGGTACACAGAGTGCATTGTCCTTTAAATTTGAGAGATCCAAATGAACTGTGGCATGCATGTCATCCAGAATCTGCTACGTGACATTGCTGGCGCTCCACTGACCGTTTGTTCCTTTAGCAAGGGATAGGTTTTCATTCAATTGCCTTCTGTCTCCTAAGTATTGCATAGCTATAATAGGGCAGAAGTATTTACAGGGAGCTGATACCTGAAATAGTACTGTGAAAATTGTCATTGTATGTTGACAGCAAAAGAAAACTTATTTCTAGTTTTGTCAAGCTCTGATGACAAGCTATGGCTTGTTTTCTCCTCTCTATACTCCCATAAAATTAAAGATAATAATTTATTGGTGCAGGGAGAAAAGATGAGAGGAATGGAAGAGCTTTGCATTTCTTAACTTCATTTCCTATTTTTGTGCTGGGTGGCTCACTGAGGTATCAGCTTTCAGTGAACAAAAAAATTCCTTCCTCTGAGAGACTGGAGCCATGCCATCATACTGCTTCTTGCTTGACAAGAGCGTATATTAACTTAAATGGTTTGTTTCATCTTCTCCTTATGGTGCCTTTGTATTAACACCAAGTGATGATTAAGAAAGGCCTCTTTTATATTTTATGCCAGCTTTAAAAGTCATGATCACAGACATATTGTATGGTAATAAGGTATATAATTTCTACACTTTCTTTCCCTACCAAAAGAATGAGTTAGTCATATGCTAACCAGCATACTTCATCTTAATAGAAACACTGCAGAAAAGCAAAGTCAAACTCTTCATTTCCCATAAGTATGTATCTTTTTTTTTCTGCAATAGCCTAAGCTATTCATAACTAGTATTTCTCGTTTTAAATTTTGTTGGGTTTTTTTTTTACAGTTAGGTGAATGAAATCATGTCAGTTTTCTGTGCAGACGAAGTTTCCTGAGAGAAATTATATAACTTATCACATTATTTGCAACAAGCATTTTTTTTCCTAGAGTTAATTCTACAGTATCATTGGGGTTTGTGCCAGGAAGCGATTGCTCCTGAGCCAGCTTTTCTTCATATTGTTCATTGCCAGCATAAACAGTACAGCTGTACTGGACACAGCTGGGAGGGAGCCGTGGATTGGTATCTCTGCAACAGCCCTTATGGCTGTGCTGATGTGAATAATCTAAACCATGTGAAAGAGTGACCTTGAATCTATTAAGTGGCATTACTAGAAGTGTTCAAGGCCAGGTTGGATGGGGCTCTGAACAATCTGGTCTAGTGGAAGGTACCCTGCCCTGGTATTGGGGTCGGAACTAGAGGTCCCTTCAACCCAAGCCATTCTATGGTTCTGTAATTCTATGATTCGACTTTGGTCCACATTCTGTGTTAACTGTGACATTAGCTCTTTACTACTGCTACAGTATTTCCCTTCCTACCACTTGGAAATTATCATTAGCAATTTCCCATTCCTGACAAAAGGAAGGCCACAGCATTTCAGCATGCTGCCTCTGATGTAGCCCTTCAGAATGATGCCAAGGGGCCTGCCATTCCCTCATACCATCCCTTACGGTCATGCCAATCTCCCTACCTGCATTATGGTGAAAAAATTACACACCTGGGGAAAGTGAAGCAGCAATGTAAATTCTTCTAATGCAAGAAATGGTTGACAGCTCAAAAGGAGCCACCTATAGACTTGAGGAAATGGCCACCCTCATTGCCATTGATGGTGAGGTGCCTAGGGCTGTGTGATTGTGTGTGAGTTCAGTTCTGTTCTTACAAGGAGCCTCATAGATACAGATTATCCTGGACAAGTCAGAAGTGCTGACAGGACAGGAGGACTGTGTCTAGTTTTTATTCAAAGAAAAGTCTTTAATAGACTATAAACACATTGCCTTCACAGAGGCAAGGTTCCCTCCCCCTCAGCCCTTTGAAAGAGAAATGAAGGATGGCACAGGACAACAGCCTGGTCAGGACAGGATGAACAATGACAATCTGTGTTAAGAAGTGCAAAAGAAACGGAAAACACAATAAAAAGGTGACCAGTTCCATTCATCACCCCAGGTAGTATTTTCCCTATATTGTAAACTGAAACTATAGTCAAGGAGTAAGAAGAGTGGGGAAGAAGGATTGATTCTCACACTGGTGGCAACCATTTTCCATGAGAACCTACCATAACAATGGTATTAGGTTTTACAGACAAAGGCCGTGGCCACAGCAGCATTAGAGCGACAGCATGAAAGTGGCAACATGAAAGTAGCAGCATGAGGAATGCAAGGGGAGGTGCTGCCTGGGCAGCTGAGCAAAAGGTTGAACAGCTCTGAATGTCAAAAGGCCACCAGCCTGCAGACAGAAGTCGTAGCAATATAACTTGTTCAGGTGTTGGTAGCCTGTTGTGAAGCACCTACAGGCTGCGCCACAGGGTTTTTTTCTCCCAAGGCATACCTGGGCATCAGGAAGCCCACACTGAACAGTACTGGTGATCAGGCATTAGACAATACTCAGCTGTGATGGCCCAGAGTGGGAGGACTGAACAGTTGGGCCCCCTCCACAGCGACCACATTTTTCAAGACAACTTTGTAGAGTAGTGTGGATGTTGAAATTAATCTATAAAGGGCAGAGGCAGCTTTTGCTGGGTGAGCTCCATGGCAGCAGCTGCTTGTAAGCAGCTTGTTATCTGTAAAAAAAATTGCAGATGGTACCTGGAACACTATAATGCTTGTCAGTATTCAGATTGTACCTCAACTACACTTTTTGTGACCCAAGAATTGTATTCTGCTTCATTTTTTTCTTTTAAATGAAGGTGCTTTGTTTCAGCTGCTACAGATTTTAATTTGTACAATACAAAATCATCTGGAAGAGATCTACTGCTATTTGGTTAAAAGAGTCAAGCACAAAAGCTTCAGCCTACTTAGTAAAATGATCAGGTATAAGGATATGTTTATTTTTGGTTTGCACAAGAGCAAGAACTCAACTTTCTGTTCAGCTTTAAAACATGTGCCTTCTGTTCAATACACCAAGTTTCTGTATATTAATATTTTCCTACTTTTTCTGTCTATGTAAGTTAGTCTAATAAAAAATAAACTACTTATCTTAGTTGTCAAGAACTGTTCAGTTTTTTGACCAACACTCAACTAACAAATTCCCCAGGAATTGTGTTTGGGTTGCATTTACAAAACACATACAGTCTTTAGTTGCCAACTCTAAAATCTTGGGGGAAATGGACATAAAACCAAAATTTCTCAAAATTATCTCAAAGTAATGTAGGAATTCAGAAGACTAAAAGGCTTTCTTGAAGGTGCTGTTGCCCACTCTTTTTTTGGGTGAAACTGAGCCTGCCCACACCAGAAGATCTGGATCATGGGATTCTCTCCAGGAAACATTTTTATAAAAGCTTTAATGATAACTGCTGTCAGAGTTCTGAAATATTTTCAATGAATCATTCAGTGCTACATATTGGCCTCCTCTTCTCTCACTGAGTCATAATATTCAGTAGGAGTAAGCATGGGCAAAATGAAATTTTATAAGCTTCTTTCTCCTTTCTCTGACGACCGGTCTACTGAACATGAGAACTAATTAAAGGGCTGCTAACAGGAATTGAATTTGTCGATAAGAAAAGGGCAGCTATCATCAACTCCAGTGGTAATTGCAATAATGAGAACATCGAGGAAAGGCCCTTAGTGCCAGATACAATATAAGGATAAATCTCAGGTGTCAAGGTTCAAAATTACACATGAGAAAACATCTGCTCAGTTGCTAACTGAACTTGAAAACATTTGAAATTCACTAGTCATCTCCCAGAGAAGCTTGTAAGTTCTGCATCTGCTAAAATATATCTTTGCAGAGTTGGGATGCTGAAACTGGACATAACAGCAGTGAAGTGCCAATCTATGCCCAGTTTTCCCTTGGACATAATGTCAGTGTCCATCCTTCTGTTGTGAACCTGTGGTTTGCACACTCATTTGGTCTGTTGAGGGTTCATTTTGTCCATAAAAGTATCTACATATAGATTACCCTATGTAATTTTTAAAGCAGACAGGAGGGCCAACCATGTCCTGGGGGGCATCAAGCAAAGCATCAGCCGGTCGAGGGAGGGGATGTCCTGCTGTGCCCTTCACCTTGAATACTGTGTGCAGTTTTGGGCACCACAATATAAGAAAGATATTAAGCTCTTAGAGACGATCTGAAGGAGGGCAATGAAGATGGTGAAGGGCCTTGAGAAGAAGCCATATGAGGAGTGGCTGAGGTCACTTGGTCTGTTCAGCCTGGAGAAAAGGAAACTGAGCGGAGACCTTCTTGCAGTCCTCAACATCCTCACAAGGGGAAGCAGAGGGTCAGGTACCAATCTCTTCACTCTCATGCTCTTTCCATGCCAAGGGAACAGCAAGGGTCAGGGGAGGTTAGGTTAAATAAGAGGAAAAGGCTTTTCCCCCAGAGGGTGGTTGGGCACTGGAACACACTCCCCAGTGGTCACATCACCAAGCCTGAGTTCAAAAAGCATTTGGACAACACTCTCAGGCACATGGTGTGATTCTTGGGGTGTCCAGTCCGGGACCAGGAGTTGAACTCGATGATCCTGATGGGTCCCTTCCAACTCAGCATATTCTGAGTCTATGATTCTACCAGACATTAATGCCAAATTCATGGAGACAAGAGGACAACAAGTAAGAATAGCCCTGAGTCTGTGGGTCTGTTAAGATAATTTTATTTCTGCTTTAGCAGAGATCAGAATTGAGAAGTCCCACTAATGGGCAAATGACCTCGGGAGGAAGTTGCAGGCCTTCAGCCTTGCTTGTTTCAGAACCACTGAATCAATGCTCTAAGTGCAGCTATGGAAGAGGTGTTCAGAAGCAGTACTGGCATTTTCAGTAAATCCTCTGGAAAAAAAAAGGGGGAAAAAATGCATTGCTTTTCTGCAACAACTCAGGTGCCTTATGCTATTCATGGAGAAAGATAGGTTGTTCATTCTATTATTAACTTTAATTTCCTGGTCAATGTGCTTGATTTGGGGCTATTTTGTGAAGTGTCTAATTGTCCTCATGCAATGCACAGGAGTGACAAATATGTAAGTCTGGCAGTTTATATTCCTAGGGAGGTTTATTGCATCTAAATGCAAACTCCTAGAGCCATAGTCTCATTTTGTGGCCTTTTTGTAATCTTCAGAATATGGAATGCATCATTTAATAGCACTAAAGATCTGAGTATACAGTATCCCTGTATTATCTTCAAAATGTTTGTGTACTCTCAGGCAAACAAGAAGGGGAAATAAAACACACTGTAAAATGTCCAACTGCTTCTAAAATAGCATCCTGTAAGAGCTGGTAAAAAAAATGGAGAACAAAAAGATGCCAGTAAATTCTCTGTGGTGACTCACAATTGGGAAGGTTTTTAGAAATTCTTCAGATCCTGTTTTTCTTTTATCATGTTCAAGTAAAATATTTTCAATAAAATGGTTGCACTGACTCCAAAAAATGAAAATCTGTACTTCGTCTTTTCCATGCAACCCTGGAGCCTTGATTAAGAATAGTCTCTGATACATCAGTGTAGTAGATGCATGGACAGGAGCTAAGGAAATGGCTGTGTTGAGATGTTGAGTAAACATGTACGTTCTATTACTTATATTTAGACAGTGCTGTTCCTGTCTTGGTTCGAAGGAATAATCATGATATATATGGCAAAGTCTGAAAGATTGAACCTCAGGCTTATGAAATTGTTATTCATCTGTAGTACTGCAAAAGTGTTTTACAACAAACTAGAATTGTATCAAAGGGCCAGCTCCTGTGCAAAGTACTGACTGGGTTACATCACCTGCATCTGCCAAAAACATACACAATTGGAATAGGTTGCTCAAATGGGATGTGGAATTTCCATTTTTGAAAATATTCAAAACATAACTGGAGAAGATCCTGAGTAACTTGATCTAAGCTGACCCAACTCGGGGAGGCTGGCAGTGGAGGAATAGATGACCTCCAGACATCTTTTCCAAGAATTATTGTTTATGAACTAATTGTGAACTATTGGTGGAACAGCAGAGCAATAGGCAAGAGATTTTGTACCAGTGAGAACAAAATGATGGTCCTGAGCTCTTTTTAGATCATTTTAAGCTATCCTAAAATAGCATTCCTGGATGGCAACTAGTTTCTATCAAGGCAGCTGGATGGGCAGGAGCAAGATCTGAGGCCTGTTTGCTCCTGCTGGTGTTGATTATATCTGTAAAACTTTGAGCATCACATCACAATGATTACACTCATATAAGTGGTGAAGCCAGACATTAGGAGGGCACATCTGAAATTTGTCTTGCCCCAAGCCCTGCTGTGAGCAGAAGACTTTCAAAGTTAAGGTTGGTGTAACTTCAAGTTGGGAGAAAATCAGAAGTGGTATTCACCTCTTATCTTTAAATACTGCAGTGAAATTTAGACTGGCTCCATGTATTTTGCTACTTACCCTAGCACACTGAAATTGTCACAGCACCAAGCCTGCCAGAGTTCACAAAGTGTTTGGACGATACTCTCAGGCACATGGTGTGACTCTTGGGGATGGTCCTGTGCAGGGCCAGGAGTTGGACTTGATGATTCTTGAGAGTCCCTTCCATGTCAGCATATTGAGTGATTCTGTGAAAAAATACAAATAAATATTGAGTAACAGACTAGAAATCACTCACTGTAACTCATATCTAAGTTACTAGTGACATTTGATAGGTCTCATTTTTAGTTTGATTAATGGAATGTGTCTATATCAGGCATTATCAATTCTAATGGAAATATGGGCCACCAAAGAAGCTGAAATATTTCCATGAGTCTAAGTACTAGAGACATTATAAATTAAGAATATTTAATATTAACTATAGAGAACTAGAGATAAAAGTCTAGCTAAAAATGAAATGTTGAAATAACGAAGAAACTTCTGGGATTGTGAGCTATAAATCTAAGATTAACATGTTGTTTGAATAATTTTGTACCTGAATTAGTTTCAAAAATATTGTTTCTTCCTTTGGAATAAAGTCGGTGTTTGGGAACAAATTAGACTCTAGTTCTGGGCAAGTTAAAACCTCTGTGAGTTCTAGTGTTACTATTTAACAGCTGTTGAATAATTTATAGAATGACATCTTCTTTGTTTACACCTAAAAATAGTACTAGTAATTCAATAGCAAGTATAACTATTTTCATTCAAAATATCAATTATGCCCTTTCTGCAAAGGAACTTTATCTGTCTTTGTACTTGAACAGTAGAAAAAGTATCAAGATGGTCTCTTTGGGTGTAGAAGACAAGGAAAGGGTCTTTCAGATGGACTTTGGGGAGCCAAAAGCCAAACAAGTGCACACAGTCCTGTGCTGGGTTTCCTTCCATTAGCAAAGAAACTGATCATAGTAAAGACAGTTCAAAAGCTAAACTCCTGAATATACTGGGAACTAAAAACTAAGAGTTTCCTTGTTTATTATACAAAATATTCTCGATCAGTGCTGCTGAAAGAGCTCTTTCCCCACAGTTCTAGCAGTCTGTTGGTTGTTGCCTTAGCTTTGTCCTTGCTGATGACAAGTGCTTATGTCTGTTTGGTACCGCACTGGGACACTTTTGAGGCAGCCTGTTGAGAGCATTCTCCCTCCTGACTGTGCTGATGGAAAGGATGGTTAGATTGCTCTGCACACTGCTGGGTCAGTGCAGGACACAGGAAATCATAACCAAGCAGGTTTCCAAGTACCTGGAGGATGGAAATTATGAGTACTTTATGCATTACTAAACTTCAAGGAAACTTCTTTACTTCTGTCATTAATTTTTTATAGCTCCTGGTTTTATTTTTATGTTTTTGATGAATAAATACCCTTTTGCTCCATAACAGACAAAGTTGAGGAACTTAATATAACAAAATTGTATGAACTTTCTTTAAAGCAAATTTTCATTGGTGTGGTAGAATATTGGTACCGTACAAGTTTCTGTTCTGTGATTCAGAAGCTCACATGAGTCATCCATTATTTCAAAGGCAGTCCCAAGGGCTCAGTCAAGGAAATATTTGGGCACCATTTAGTGGTGCTCCGTCCTTTGAATCCTAGATGAGACAAAACCAGTAAAAAGGAACAAAGCAAATGAGTGCCCTTGGAATGAATAAAATGGCATGCATTTATGTATTTTCTTTATTATCTTGAATTTTAATGATACTACTGAGAATGAGATTCCCTTTACATTTGTAATTATAAAGGAGAGCAGATGGTGAAGGCTTAGCTTTAAGTGTTAATTAAAATAGCTTACACAGCCAAGCCTCTGCTTGAATAAAGTACATCAGGAAGATAGAAGACATGAGTGAGTACCCTATTCTAGTGAATTATTCTTAAATAAAGTTATCTTGGAGCAAATACATCACAGATATTTAACATCATGTCAGTGAAATCTCTTCCTCTCAAGTTCATGAAACAAGTACGAGATAACTTATTCTAAGTGTATGTTTCTGGAACTGAAGGGAAGTCTAGGTTCATAGGTGGATTTGTATATCTGACTGCCTTAGTAAGTATTCAAATAAAACAAGTGGATCTATACATTTGTTGGTAGGCATGTGCAGGATCACTTCTGTGTGGGTTGTGCAAAACTGGAGGAATGCCAATACACCTCTGGGATTCATCTTGTTAATTCATACAGGTGACTCAACACAAGACAATTGGTTCAGAGACAGTGCCTCCCACCTTTGTAAAAACCAGTCTGAGTGGGGTTGCTGTCAGTCTGCAATACTCCGCTGTGGGAAGAGCTCAGCTTGGTTACAGAACACACAGGTTTAGATGCGGGGTTTTTTCTTGATTTTGGACAGAGGTCCATAAGTCCTCATTAGCAGCATATCATACCCACCTAGATATTTTGTAATGAAATATGAAGTTGTTCACTGGAGCAAGGACTAGAAGCCAGTTGCCTATATATCCTTTGAACTGATCACTGGAGTAGTCATACATAAAAACTTTTTTTCTCCTTTTGTTCTACATTTAATTTGAGCTGTAAAAAAATCAAAGAGAGGAATAACATTTCTGTTTCTCCTTCCTCCATTGACATTCTGAACTGCTAAACTGATCACATTGGAAATTATGAAGATTGTGACTGGACTGCCCTCTTCAGTTCATTTTTGTACTGTAAACAGTTTTGAGCTGTGGGTTAAGTGTATGGAAAATGTATAGTAACATTGATGTGTGCCATCTTTAGTGTGACATCTCAAGGGGAAAATTCTTACCCAAACAGATACTGTAAATCTATGTACAGAGTTCTGCTTTTTAAATTATAAAAGGTGGGGAAGAACAGTATCTCTGTCAATTTTTTACATCACTAATATATGGTAGGTACTTGGCAGTAAGACAGAAAATGTTAAAGATCATCTTGTTATGAAAACAAGATGTCAAATGCTTTGACTCTGTTTCCTTAAGGGCTCAAGCTCACAGACCCCTTTCTTTTCTGAAAGGTTACAGAAATAGCTTGTGGTTTGCCCTTCCAGTTGCAAAATTGTTCTTATACCTTAAAAATACAGTCAGGTACAGTCTGGAAATGTAACCACTAAATAGCTTCATAAATATAGGTGTTTACTGATCCATATGTGAAATTTCTTTGAATGTTTCTTCCCTGTCCTTTTCTCATTGTTTGCACAAAAGATTGCTCTTATTATTATTGACTGTCCAGTAGAGATTCATATGCCAAAGAGATTACTCCTTTCTGGGCAGGGTTTTCCTGTTATCCTCCCTTTTTACTCGATGTCATTGAATGCTCATTTGTCCTGAAGTGATGAAAAAATTCAGTTTTATTGTTTGAAAACAGTTTACCTGAATTTTCTTGTGAAAAAATACTATTCAGAGTGTATGCAAGATGGAGAGCTGCATTTTTCCTCCAGGCTCTTTTCTTTTTCCCCATGTGCTCTGTCCAAGTGCTTTGATGTTGCTGTTCTTACAGTGTTACCACTCCTGTAACAAGTCACAGGAATAACTTCTGCTGGATTTTGTCTGAATGCTAAGATTGCCTTTTAGATGCTGCAACTATTCTCAGAAAGTAGTCTAGATTTCAGATTTTGATAGAGTTTTATAATGAGTGAGTAGAAATTGGAAGCCCCTTCTATTTTAAAAAAATCTCTCTACCAGACTCAATGTTTAAACAATGTATTTTTGCAACGAAGTCAACTATCCACCAGGAGCAGAATATTCTGCCCTGAGCATTTTAGATACTGGAAGAAGGCTATTTGTCCTCTGTCAGTTCCTACTGCATCCTCTCATTCCCAAAAGACAGTCCTTACTGTTTCTTTCAATTGTAAGCAGGAATTTAACTACTATCATTTTAGTAGGTTCTAAATTTAAACAAATCTCTCCTGCCAGGTATTCTGAATATTCAAGACTGCTCAGAAAAAATATGTGTTCATATTGTACACTGTGTGATTTTTTTCTCCCTGTTCTACAGAACTAAATAAGCTAATAAAAAGTCGCTTCAGACCAGTACTACACAGAAAAATTGATGTGTGAACCAGCTCTTATGCAGATTCTTCCTAAATTTCACCTCATGTTTCTATTTCACTTTATAATGGGAAGTATACAGTGTTTGAAATTGCTTTATAAATTACAGTTCATTGCAGAGTTTATTCAGTTGTTACTCCATGCCATTAGTTAGCACCCAGTGATAGCAAGGTTCATGCAGGCTTAGCATGGAAAGGGTTCTTCCTCCTCCTGTTTAGTGAGAACCTAAACCTGAACAATACTGTGACTTCTCCATCTGATCTCTGCAACGTCATGTACAAGTCTAGGATGACATAAAGAAACAAAAGTCCCCTCCATAGCCCTTGTCTCCTCACTCTGTCTAAAGCAGACATCAGAATCAAGTCATCTTGTTATGAAGGCAAGTAAAAATTAAAATCTAATGGTAGAGTTTGGCTTTAATCACACACAGTCTGTCTCTATGTATGTCCCACTAAGAGACCTTTCTCCTGCTCAGCCAGAGAGGGGAGGAGCATGAGGCTGTTGGTGCCATTTGTGTTTATGTGTGTGCTGAGTGTCTGTGCTGATTTGTTTGGCAGCCATATGTGCATGCACAGAAGTATATACTGAGTGTGTGCACGCGTGTATGTGCGCTTGCTGAGAATACATGATGGATTCAGCCACTCCAATTCCTGAATTCCAAGTGGAATTGGGAAATTGTTCAAATTTTATGATAAAATAACAAAGTGGTATTACCACACATCATGTCCTTCAAAACAGAGAGCAGGTGGTAAGCCGATTAGAGGAGCAGGGGTTGGTTTGTTTAGACAGATAATTGGGTACAGATTCCTCCTATGATGTGTTCTTTCAAAACACATCATAGGAGGAAAAAGGAAGGGGGCAAAAAAAAGAGAAATTTATAATAATGCCAAAAGAATAAATTAATCTGAAAAGGTCAGAAGTCATTTTGGACCAAACCTATAACCTAAGCCCCAACTAAGTTCAGTTTTTGTGTAGCTTGAAGAGACTATCTGGTGGGCACATTCTTTAAGGTCAGGTGTCGGGGAAATACCTGTGTTAACCAGAAGGAGAGGATAACATAGAAACATGAGATAATCCCGCTTTTAATCATAGAGGAAATAAGGAATATGAACCTACAAAATGGGTGTGCTAACATTCAAAAGCAAGAGGTACCTTGCATGATGATGAGTGGTTGCTTTTTTTTCTCTTGGAAGACATGCTATAGGCAAGTATTATATTCTTCCCCATTTGCATTAAAACCATGCGGCCTCTCAATGATCTCTGTGTTATTACTAGTGTGGGTTGTCATCACTTCATGGTCTTTGACTGGCCAGTAGGCGAACTGATGCCTACATCAATGCCTTGCAATAAAACTAGGCAGTGCTGTGCAGAATTTCATTACATTTTCTGATTAACATTTATTAGAGTAATTTTGCCAGACCCAACATAAGGTGTTTCACAGTTTGATAGGTCTCCTTTCCTTTCAATGATAATTGTATGAGAGAACATTTTGAGGACTTACATGATCACACTTCTCAAGGGATTCTGAAGATTGATTATTTTGCTGCCTCTGATCTCAGAAAATCCTTGCCAAAAGTAGCAATTGTCCATATAACTAGCACTTCTTTCTTCTCATCTACAGCACTAATTTAATACCATTCCAGAAAATTTATGCTTTTGAAATTCATATCTTCAATCATTAGAAAATTTTTGTATTCCATATGTTAATTACCTTCAGCAAGCCACAAAATGCTTGCTTACTGAGATACTTTAATGCCTGCCAATAGCTTGAACATGAACACAAGTAGTTTTTATGAGTAAGCCTTTGGGGTTCTAAATTTTCCCCACCATGTTCCTGTCAATATATTTCAGTGCAGCACTTCAACAGAGTATGTTGACTGTAACATGTACATTCAAACATACTGACTTCTGCCGTGAAGAATTCCTCCTCTCTCTAGCTGGTTGTAATATGTCTGATATCTATATTCTCCAGGGCATGTTTAGAACTTCTTAATCTTTAATATTTGAATGGGAAAGTGGTTGACCAAAGCAGTAGTCTATAGATCTTATGGACAGCTAACTAAACTCAGATTAGGATATCCCTCTAGCTTCTGATGGAATTGTGAATCTGAAGTTTATATTCAAACTATTATGGATATTGATAATTCTTTCCTTAAATTAAATTAATTTTTTTTTTCTTTTGACAGAGATCAACAGACCTATGGAGAAGGTGTGGAAATTGCTATCTTTACTGGGAGCTTTCTCTCAAGCAGAACAGGAATTTGTCTGGAACTTCTCCGGTTGATACCTTGAAGTTTGGATTTTTTTAACTTTATAGATTTTAAAGTACTTGTATAGCAAATATGGGGCTCTGTGTAGCAGAATACAGGCTTTGGCCTTTGGCATAGCAGTTGCACACACTAAACCCTGTTGCCCATTTCCCCTATCAATTCCCCTNGAGCTTTTTTCTCCCAAATCATTTTAGGCAATATGGTTCAAAGCATTTTTTTTTCAACCTGTGATTCTTTCTATTAGATAACTGCAGAATCAAGTCATCTTGGTATTAACTTTGGATTTTTAGCCTGTGTCCACATGATTTTGATATCTGTGTTATGCTTTCCAATGCCACTCATTAGTATTTATACCCTAGACTCCCTCTGCACAATCATGGCTGGGGACAGGGCTAAAAAAGGGGAAATGAGAGTTTCTGTTTGATTAGCAAACCTCAGGTCCAAAAAGGCTCTGCCTGGAATGTGTGTGACATGAATGTGACAAATTCAAGACATCTTGGATCTTAAGAAGGGAGAATATCCATTAGGATATGTCAACTTCTTCAGGAATCCTTGCTAGGCCTTTGGCAGGGTGCAGTGGTGTGTGAAAGGCTATATGGGAAAGTTTGCAAGACTGTGATGTGATTGATACTTCACACTTCAAATGGATGAACTGGGGTTATCTGTCTGCCCATGACTACATTTTAAATCACTTCTGTATTCTGGACCTTTCCTCCTGAAGGATGTGTGCAAATGCCAGAGCCCTGGCTTGAGCTGAAGGTAACTGAACTGAACATGGTAAACTGCTGAAAGTGACATGGGCTTAATAAATATCGGAGTGGGAAGCGGACAAAAGGTCTGTCTGGGTGTGTATTGAGAACTTGCACCCAACCTTGCAACGAGGTCCACTTATAAAGAGTGAACCACCTCAGTCCAGCACCAACACCTGGGGCAGGAAGAACACCCAGAGTCCCTGCCCTCACAAGCCAGGAAGGAAGATTGTCCTGAATCCCATCTCACAGAATCACAGAATGGTTTGGGTATGAAAGGATCTTAAAGATCATCCAGCTCCACTAGACCAGGTCACTCAAAGCCCATCCAATTCGGCCTTGAACACTTCCAGGGATGGAGCATCCACAGCTTTTCTGGGCAATATGTTTCAGTGCCTCACCACACTCACAGTGAAGAATTTCTTCCTAATATCTAATCTAAACCCACTCTCTCTCCATTTAAAGTCATTACTGCTTGTCCAATCACTACATACCCTTGTAAAAAGTCCCTGTCCAGCTTTCTTGTCCGGAATCCATTTTTACCCCGCTCTGATTCTATAGCAAACACATGCAGATAGAGTGGGCATGTGGTTAAGGTACACAGGCTAGAGGTGTGCATATTCATGATTTTAGGTGAAGATGAGGCAGGCACTAACGTGTTCTGCAATTGACTTCATGCCCACTGGGGACTGCACAGATGCAAAACTACTAGCAGGGCCAAAACGCAAGGTCTGACCAAATGGTTTTCAAAGAATTTTTCCGGGACTTCCAGGCAGTGAGAAAAAGTCTGGGATGTGTTTGAGATGGATGACACCCCAATGTATTCCGCTATATTTTACCATGCTACAGGTTGGCGTTGCCATGGTGTCCTGGCTGTGAATAACTTGCCAGAGAGAGAAATTTCTAGCTAGACATCAGGTGGTCATAGCCCCCTTGCTGATCTCTGTGTTGTTTATTTGAGTGCAATATGTGCAGATGACTTCAGGTGAGTGGTGTTTGAATTGGCCTAATTGTAGTATATTTGTTCAGAAAAGCACTTAAACACACAGGCAGCTGTGGATCAGTAAGAACTATGCTGAGTGCCAATTTAAAACACGGTGTGTGTGCTAGTGCCACTCTGATATGGGCAGGAACAACAAAGGCAAAATAAAGCATTGCAGTGAGTATTATTTTCTACTCTTTGGCATGAAAGATCTTTTGTGTGTCAGTCTCTAAATTACGGATGTGGAATACTCAAGAAAATAACTTTTGTAATTATTCTAAATGCATGTTTGAGACAGGAAGGCATAGAATAAAATGCAGTTCTGGGATGAGCTGGAAGCTGGAAAAATCTTATGAACTTAACAGTAAAGAAAATCCTGTTAGGAGACCTATGGGCACAAAATGCGGGAATGCAGGAAACATTTTCACAGGTTGAAAAGGCTCTTTTATAACAAGTAGCTGCTGAAGGAAAAAGCAAATCTGATCACTCAGGATCTGATGTGTGTAAAAAAGCGAAGCTTCTGGATTAACAGTTTTTTTGCATTTTTGTTTACTATAAGGTTTAAGAAACTCCACCAGGCTATGGGAATTAAATTCTCTAAAGAGTTTTTTCTTTTCTTTTTTTTCTTTTTTATAATGTGCTTTAAAATATGCATTTTATTGACCTTTCCAGAAGACATTGATGGAATGAAGTCCAAGGACAAGCTGGAGTTTTAAATAAAAAACATCATGAACATGACAAAGATTTTTACTCCTCAGAATAAATGTTTATACTTATTGCTGGAGAGATACTAAAATTTCAAGGTCAACCTGAACTCTCCATGGGAAAAAGATGGCAGAGCAGCCCACTGTCACAAAGAGGGACTAGAAATGAGAGAGGAAAATGGTGTACAAGTCTTTCCCAGCCAGGAACTCTGCCAGCTGCATGGCTGTATAGAGGTTTGTGTTATTAATGCACAAGGCAGAGGGTTTCTCCCTCCAGGCAGGGGTTACAGTCAAGGAGACATCCCGTCCCATTGTTATAGTAGTGGACAGATATCTTGCAAGAGAAATCTTGAGATTTGTCATAGATCATGGAAAGGAAATTAAAAGAGGCTCTTACTCTTTTGAAGTTACTCAGTTGTTGACTGGTTACCTCTGAATATCAGGACGGTTTTCCAAGATTTTTGCTACTGTGAAACACAGGGGAGATCCTAATAAGAAAAAAGATTCTTTTTCCTTTATTACCAAATATGAAACAAGATTGAATATCTTATTTAGATAGCAGTTCACTGAAGGACCCATTGGGAACACAACAGAAAGGCTGCACTGGAGCTGGGTGGAGAGCTTTGCTTAACGTATCTCAGCTCCCCCAGGCATGATGCTCTGTGTCACTCAGGTAGGAAAAGCCATTAGGAGGGGATGTACAGCCACACTGCCCAGAGAGGTTGTAAATCTTGGGACACAGATCATGCTGGGTATAAAAGGGGAGAAGTGTGAGCACAGTCAGCACCACTTGGACAGAAAGTTGTCCTTTGGTTTTTTGACTAGGTAAAATTACATCTCCGATAGGAAAAAGGGAGATTGAAATTTCCTGTCTGATACAGTGCTTGATGATAGGGGAAGAGTAACTCCACCCAAAGTGAGGTGTGTGTTTACATGGCACAGGATATATACAGAATAGTAGCACGTAGTATAGAAACAATCTTTTGCTTACCATCATTGCAACATATAGTACTGGATGAACTTTGCCTGAGGAGCCAGTTGCAAAAATGTTAAATCTGTGTGGCAAACTTCTTGAAAGAACAAATCTTTACCATCTCAATGCCATTAGAGATCCTGATTTTTTTTTTTTTTTTAATAGTCACTTTTTCTCACAGAACAACTGATTTCACCTTCTGACTTAATCAGTAGTGAAATGGCACCTTGGAAGTACACCAAAGACTGCTGTGCATTTGTCAGGAATACAAATGTTTTAGGAGGCTATTTTCCACTGCTTGTATTTGTTTAGAATTATACAAATATGGATCAGCTTCTGTGGCATTTCTGACGCAGGGGGTGCTGGAACCTTCCTCAGAAGATGTTTTAAGAGACACCCCATGCTAGCACCTGCCGTCACCAGCACATCATGTTTTTGCTCACATACACAAAAAATTTCATCTTGGTGGAGGGGTGGGAGGCCTGCATGAGAGTCAAAGGGATTATTCTGAATGCTATAAACTGAAGGGGTAAATACATTTGTTTTGACTCTATAAAAAGAGCTGGTCATCCCCAACCATTCTGTGGCTGTAAAAAATTATCTTAGAGAGGCACCAATGATGTAGACGAAAAAAAGAGGGGAAAATAACCCTTAAATACACTAACCAGAAAGGTTGATTACCACAGAAAAGGATTCCTCCCTGGCTGTTTTAGAAACACCTGTTCTGTCTTTCACTTCTAAAACCTAGACAGTGTGATAACAGTGGACTCAAAAAAAAAAAAAAAAAAAAAAAAAAAAAAAAAAAGAACAGGTTGTGGATGTTGTCTGCTGTGCTGCCATGCTCAAAAATACTGTGCGGTATTGTAGTTGCTTGCAAATTCTGTACAAAAGATTGCTTAGCAGCTTCTTGTTAATTTTTTCCTGTAGAAGGATTTCCTTTGGCTAATTTCCAGATACCAGAAAATATAGTTATTTTTAGATAATTTGATAAGCTCTGCTAGCAAATGGGAAGAAGATGAAAAGCCATGAGTAAGTGTGGAAAGAATGGAATCTGAGGATCACAGGAATCTTACTGTCAAGTTTTCTTCCATCAAGGAAAAACACAATCAGTCTGAACACCAAGTGTGTGTTAACCAATGCTCTTCATCTCCACCATGCAGAAGCTGTCAGCTACAGCTTTCACAAAGCAGGCATAATCAGGACAGCTGACATTCTTTCTAGTACTTTTTTAGGCCCTTGTCAAAATGTCTTTCACGCTTTGCAGGAATCAATACTTATTTGACTCCTGGGCATCATCTTTCACCCCCTAATAATGCCTGTTTCATCCTCTGTAAATGTTAGACTGCCTCTTTTCTTTTATTTCCTCATTTTGAGTGTCTTGTAGCTGGAGTCTGTCTTCCTGTTGGAATATTAGGATGATGAAAGGCACAACCTATGTGCTGTAACTCTGCAGTCATCCTTCTGCTGTCATAGTGCAGGTGTTCTGCTGTAGCCTGTGCTGTAGTCTTGGTGCATTTTTCTTCTGCAAACTGGGTCTTTGTGCTCAGATTATTTAGCCTTTTGTCAGATAGCCTAACATAAATACTTATTTTTGTAAATATATTTCCTGAGACCCTTGATGAAGCTTTGTCATTTCAGCATCATATACATTTCAGCATCATTCTGAACTTGAATAATCTTCTTGTCTCAGTTTCTGCTTCTGTGGACAAAGAAGGCCAGAACAACTTTATAAAGTGGATAATATACCATTTAGTTTAGCCTGATAATTCATAACATGTGCATATGATCTTTATGGTCAACTGTGTGTGAAGTTACAACAGAGCTGGAGAGGGTACAAAGCCTTGTGGGTTTACCTGGATGGGAATTTCTGGGACAGAAATTACAACCTCATCTCCTTTTCTTCAGGGGCCAATCTTGGATCACGACTCACAAAGTATGACTCTGGATCATGGCTCATTGTCCAGAACAGTACAGTTTTGGCTCTATTTGTCCTACTGGACAGTACTCTCAACTTCCTGTCTTGTGGGCTTGTAAGACTTTAAGGCAATGTCGGATCACATTTTGTTCTTCACTTTTTCTCTGAACTTTCTCACATAAAAGATGTTGTGGGGTGTTATTTCCTAATATTCTCCTGTGATCTCCGTTTCAGTTCCCCAGCCCATCAGTTAGTAAGTTTGTAGAGCTACTGTGCTCGGCCATCACTGAGCTAAGATGTATTTAACTTCAAACCTTCCTGAGGTCCCTTTAGATTTTCAAATGTTTCTCTTGCTCGTATCTTCAGTTTTCTCAATTTCTTTCTTCTGTCATAATGATGAAATGCCTGGTATTGGAAGCCTGAGTCTACTTCACTCTGCTATTAGTGCTTTACTGTCCAAATGAAAGGAGATAGAAGACGGTTTTAACTTTTGAAAAGAGATTTGTTCTCCTTTCAGCCTTGAGTTAATATCCTTCAATTTTAAATATGTGCTTTTTTAATGCTTTGTGGTTACTGATATATGCTACCTGCATTTATCAGTGCAGTATCCCACCAGTCATTACCCATTTTACCCTTTACCTTTAGTTTCCAGATCCTAAAATATCAGTGATTTCTGAAGCTCTTCAGAAGACTTTTTTTTTCTTCTTCTTTCCTGTTATATTAGCCTTCTGGCATACAATGGAATGAGGAGAGCTCTCTGATGTTTGTGTGTCTGCAAACTGTGCTACTGTTAAGTTAGTAACACTAATGCTTCTTTAACTTACTGTGTACAATCTTTGTTCTCGTACTGGTTCAAAGCAGGCATAAGAATTAAGTGACCTGGAAGGGCAAAAGGACACCACAAGCCAGTGAGAGACTCCGTCCTACCCAATCGCTCCATGTGAGCAACGTGTTCGGAACTCTGGAGCAAAACAGTAAGGAGAAAAAGCTATGAGAAATGGAGTGTGGATAGAGAAATAGGTAAATTAAAAATGAGACAACAGTTTAAAAGAAGGTGACAGATGTAAAAAATTACATTACTAGCTTTAATATCAATCAATATTATTTGTCGTACTCTTCATCTGTGTTTCTCTTGAGAACATGAGGAAGTTGATACTATGAATTACTTAACGATTTGTGCTTTTCATCTGAAAAAAAATCTCACACCACAGCATAAAGAGAAAAATGTTTTATGATTATAGGATCAATAAAGACCATTTGCATTCATAAGGGAGGAAACGCTACAGCTTAAATGTCTTCTAGGATCAGGAACAAATGATTGGTTTGTACCGCTCCTTAAGTCATTACACTATATTCCAAGTGAATGGTCACATAAAATTTAATAGCTGAAGATTAAAAAGAGCAAAACCTTTCATTTACATTATCTGATATAATGATTTTAAATTATAATTTAACTGTGGATTCAAAATTCTGCAATCAGTCTCAGTCAGAAAGGACTCAGTGCTTAAATACAGAAATGATTACATAGCATCACAGCAGCTGTAGGTGCTGTCCAAATTCTGTAATTTCAAATCAAATTATAAACACCCAGCTCAATGCTTTACAAACTGAGACATGCTGCTGATGAATACACTATTTCTGCTATTGTCTTTTCCTTCAGCAGTTTGGCAATTTTTTTTCTTTTTTTGAGCTGTAGGAACTGTAACTTCAATAAATCCATATCAATTTGATGTAATATTGATATGACAAGGCTGTGGATACCATGATGATCCCATTCTCACAAGCTATGGAATCATTTTTGCTCATGGCTATGAGGTGTCTGTGCTCAAACTACACTGGAGCAAGCAGTTCCTGAATTTTGTTTATTTCTGTTTTCTGCACTAAAAATGTTCTCTTCTCTCTACAAGGCCTTTTTTGCCTTTTTTACCTTCTGTATAAGCAGTGCTAAAAAATAAACTACAGTACTGCAGTTCTTTTTACTCTCTTATACAGGTAATCGGTAATTTTTCCACCATACAATCCACACAGAAAAATCTGTGCAAGGCTGAGAGGTGTAAGACGCCAACAACAGACCTCAAAGGTACAAAGGAAATAAATCTCAGAGACTAGAGAATTAAAACCAATCAAAATTATATTAAAGACCCTAGTGGTTTTCAACCATCAGACTTTATAATAAAGGGGTAAGATAGACTCACACTCCTGACTCTTGTTAGGTTCAGTTTCTCATTTAATATTAAAATTCTTTCAGAAAATCAAAGGTTCACTTAAGTAGGTATCAAGAAACAAACATCTTTTGACTATATCTGCATTAAGAAATAATACACATAGGGAGAGTGAAACACCTATTGCTGAGGATGCAATGTCCAGGCTAGATATGTTTTTGGGAATTTTATTTTGATCAAGCCTTGGCCTGGTCTCATTAAAGTTGGCCTGGTCTCTCTGATTACAAAGATTTGAAAAAAATCTTAGAATTTGAAAATGGTAGAGGGAGTTCAGTGTTGCTAACCACAGAGCTGTAGGAAAGGCAACAGGAAACAGCCCTGACTGCCCAGGTATAGCAATGAGCTATTGATGCTCCTGAAAGGAATCTTGGAGCTGTTGACAATCATTCTTGGTGCCAAAGGAAAACAAAAAAATGTAAATTATGAATTAGAGAAGAAAAATATTCTCTACACATCTGCAGTTCAACTCAAAGTACTGTCTGCAGTTTTGGTTGCACAGTTGTACAAAGATGAGTCATAGCTTAAAGGTATAGAGCAATAAACAACAGTGATCAGAAAATCAGAAATCAAGGGAATCAGAAAATAGAAAATCCCATGGTCTCAAAAATACGAAAAATTTAGAGTTCAGTGTTATATTCCTTTCCCATATGGTCTTTTGATGAATTTCCATGGGGAACTCTTGCTGCCATTTCTTCTGTAATCTTTGTTCCCTGCGAGAAGTCCTTCTGCCCATGAATGACTCTGCCATTGTGCAGACAGCCTGCTCTCTGCCTGTGTACTTGCTGTCTAGGCAATCTGTCCTGACTAAATTCTGAGGGTACAAATAAGTCTCTACAGCCCTGACTCGGTTCTACCTGGCACCTCCACCTAACACTCTGCCCCAAGGACCAAGAGCTCTGTTTAAGCTCATATCCTTCCTGTGCTGAGGACCCCAGAGCTGGATGCAGTGCTCCAAATGGGGTCTCACCAGAGCAGAGTAGTGGGTCAGAATCCCCTCCTTCCACCTGCTGGCCACACTGCTTTGGATGCAGCCCAGGATACAATCGGCTTTCTGGGCTGTGAGGGCACATTGCTGGCTCATGTTGAGCCTCTCATCCACCAGCACCCCCAAGCGCTTCTCAACAGGGCTGCTCTCAATCTGTTCATCTCCCAGCCTGTATTGATACCAGGGGTTGTCCCCTAAGGCCATATCAAAGACAGCCACAGCCCTTTTTCTGCTACAAGAGAAACACCTCTTTTTCTTCCTTTTTGGAATGTTCACTCAAGGGACAAGAGCTTCTTAGTTCTCATTATAGTCGAAGGACAACAAAGGGCTATGTACACCAAGGAGATGGCAACCATTGCCTCTCTTTGTTAAGATCTCTCATAGGATTGAGGGTTTGGAGAAAGATCTGGATACTAGCTGTTGTGCCTCTTGCTACCCTAAAACAGAGAGCACAGCATCTGGGGCAGATAAGCTACACACAGATGGGAAGCCATGACAAAACCCCAAACATTTAAGACAGGGCATACACAGGATCAAGATTGCAGCCCAGGTTCTGGCAGAGCTCAGCATGAATCCCAGTTCTTTGATAATATGGAACCTTTAGTCATTGGCAACCCAGGCAACACAGGAATCCAGTGGCTCCTTTTCAGGGTCCCATTTCTCAGCTGAGCCTCTTGGCCCACTGTTCTGGAAGGGGAAAAAAGAGCCTGAGGATGCCATAAAAGGCTGCGACCACTCAACTGACCTCTCCCAGAGGGCTCGAGTGCCAGTGATTGTATGCGGGGCACTATTTTATTCTTGAGGTAGATGAAGGGCCCTCACTTCAGCCAAGAAAACTAATATTGTGTGTCCAGTTGCAACCCTGAAAATGTTTCAGCCCAACAAATCATCCTGTGAGTCAAAAAGTACCAGTCTTGCAATCCCTCGCCAAATCCGTGTCTGACTCTGCCCAACACCTGGCTATTTAACAAACAAACAACACCTTGAAAACCGCAAGGGATTCGATGGATCTGAGTGTTCTTAGTCCACATATTATTCTCTGGTGGCTAGGGATGCCTGATGTAATGGCAAGTGAGTATATAGAAGCAAGTAACATGTCAAAGAATATTTGTAAATAGTATCTTAAATTAGAATACTAATATCATCAAGTTTCAGCTTTGAGTAAATAAAGCCTTAACTCTTTCCTATAGGTGAAGGACGGAGATAGCTCAGTGGAGCTGACAAGGGCCATGTCTCTGGGCCACCCCTCTATTCTTTGTCCACGGCAGAATCAAGTCAGCTTGGTTTCCATGGTTTCCAGCGGGGGAGAAGGAAGAAAGCAGGGATAGATTTTTGCTGGGATCAGATGCTTTGTATGCAGCGTACACAAAGCTAAGCAATATGCTATTGAGAGTGAGGGAAGAAATCTTTCATCAGTTCATTTGATAGTCTCCTATAGCAACTGCAGCAGTAAAAGCACTCGCTGCAGAGGCAGACAGCTGCATAGCAACCAGCTATGTCATACCAAAGGGTCCCACACCCCCTCCCCATTCGTGCATGGTACTATCACAGAACAATTTGATTAGCTGCATGCATCTCCCAGACAAGCCTGCTAGACACAAGACCCAAGGGATTCTGTTTCCCTGCCCTGGAAAAGGATGGAGTATCATGCATGCTGACCTCAGAAAGGTTCTCTGGAAAGCAAAAAATGCTGCTGAATTTGCACACTGCCACTTGGGTGAAACAGTGATTATGGCAACAGCTCCTTGCCCACACCCTTGGAAGTGGGGGAAGGTTTTACCCATTTCCTGTGGGCATAGTGGCACAATGCTGGTGTCTGGGCAGACCTAGGAGTGGGCCAGCAAGGAGTGCAGTGGTGGCCACTGGCTGCCCTCCTTAGGGCACCAACACCAGAGTTCCTCCTGCAAGAAATACATCTCATCCCGGTGGAGAGTATCTAGACACTATGCTGTGCTCCAAGAGATGCCCAAAATCATGAAGAATGATTTTTTTTTTTTGTCCTGTTTACTGTTGAAAGAGATTGCTCCTCCTGCCATCTAAGGCCATGGGTTTTTTCTCTTTCCAAGCCAGGTAGAGGAGGTGCCACCCCTGTCTGTACACCTCCTTGGCATGTCAGGGGCCCACTGGGCTCTGCTCAGGTTGGGCTGGGGCAACCACTGTGGGTGGCTGAAGATGGAGGGACATTGGGAGCAGGAGGAGGAGCTGAGCATTGTGAACACCAATGAATGTTGCTCCAGAGCTGATCCTTTTCAGGAGATGTGTGTGCCCTGCTATGCTAGTTGCATCCATCTTACTTGTACTTGAAAGGCAGCAGTCCATCTGACAGGGATGCTGGCCATGCAAGCCTGCTTTCCAGTGACTGAATCTTTGGTTTGTTTTCATGGCAGGTTGTCAGCTGAAAGGATGGCAGATGGCTCATACTGCAGACCTCTGTGTTTGCTGCCCAGTATCATGAAGGATCTGATGCCAGCACCAAGTCCAAGTTTTCTCCTCTTCCCTCCCTGATGCTTGTCATATCTACCTCTGTTCTCAAGGTAGGAGCCACTGGTGATGGTGGTGGAGCAGATCTCTGACTAATCTGGCATCAACAGCAGACCACCCAGGAATGGCCTCAAAAGAGGCAGCCTGTGATGCTGCAGGCCAGAATTCTGACCAAGGACCATAGCAGCTGAGGAGGATAGGAAATGTTGTAGGCCTTGGTCAGATTAGCAGAGTGGAGTCATCCATGACCATGTACACCAGATCAGCCATTCAGGTCTGTATTCTGCCCGAAGCCTCTCATGGACTTCTCAAATTTACTCTGGCACTGCCTCATGGTCTGTGTTCCTCACTCTTGTCACACTGTGTCCCTCCAGGCAGGGAGATGCAACAAAGGCAAACTCTTTCCCTCTCCTGAGTTTTTTTCTTCACAGGGAGCTGCCAGAAGGGGAGGGAATGCAAATTCCCACCATACCAGAACGCCACTTTTCAGCTCACCAAAATGGAGGTTCATGCTACCCTGGGGGTCAGATTCCCTTAAGCATTTCCCTTAAATGAAAATTGTTCATACTCTCTCCCCAGCTAGATTGTTAAATGACCTTCTCGTTTGGCCATTCATGGGCTCCAATGATCAGCCTTTCTTTCCTGTCTGGAGCAGCAGCATTTGCAAGGTTCCTTGCAGATGAGGCAAGGTAGAAGCAAAAAAACATCTGCTGCAGAGTTCTGCGGCAAGAGAGTACTGAGAATGATGAAAGAATAAACTGAAGAGGGAAATCATACATATAAATGAGGCAGAAAAATCTTGGACATCTGGAGGTAGTGACGTCTGAAGACAAGGAGGAAAAAGTGAGCTGAAAGGGATCAGCAAAACAACCAAGGACTTGACTGTAGGAGGGCTGAAGTCTGGCTCTAAAGCGGAACAGCAGGTGCAGTGTATATTCTGCCCTGACAAGGTTAATTCATCAAAAAATCTTTGCTAATTGGATTTGGCACAATGATTTTGTAATGGAACCAGGCATTGTATCTTGTGAGGCATGATATTCTTAATGCAATAATAATAAGTCTTAAAGCTGAACTCTGAACTCTGGTCAAATAAACACAAATAAGAGAGAATGAAAACTGTAGCTCTTATTAGCAATATCAGCACAATAAAAATCAAAATATAAGTACATCTTATAGCAAGTACATAAATGAAAATTAGCTGTTGGTTCTAATTATGCAGCCAGAACACTTGTCTGCAATAAAGATAACTTGCTGTAATCTTCTTGAAGATTATATCTATTTAGTGTGCCCCAAGAGCAATAGCATCTCGAGAATGACAAAGAAGTAAAAACACAATTTTACAGTAATTGCCAAACATGTTAGGCCCTTTCTTGAATGTGGGCCATTTCTACCAACGTTTAAGTCTTTCTCTTGCACAGCAGGAGTAGCCTAAGCGTGCCAGGTTTTTGAAAGTTTCACAGTCTTCTTGTGAATTTGCCATGACCATGAGATGGTGAAGTTCATGATAGTGAGAGGAGGAAACAAGACAAATTGCCAGATAATGACCCTCAGCTTCAAGCTCAAGAGTAGTTTATCCTGACATGCAGAAGTAGCAAAAGTAGCCAGCAGCTCTTATGGAACTTCGGACTAGAATAGGGACACAGCACCAGGAGTTCCTGACTAAAGTCAGATCTGAAAAAATAGCATGCAAGAAGTGGAAGCAGAGAAACGTCATGCAGGAAGAACACAAAAACACAGTCTGAGCCTACAACAGTGGGGCTGGGAAAGCCAAAGCCCATCTAATGTTGAATCTGGCAAGGGACGTGTAGTGCAACAAGGAGGGCTTCTACGGATGTGCCATCAACAAAAAGGTGACATAGGAAGACAGGGTCCAGTACTGCATGGGGAAAGTTGGGGACACAGAAAGAAAAAAGTGCTCAATGCATCTTGCCTCAGATTTTACCAGCAAGATCAGCCTTCAGGAGAGCACCAGGTCCCTGAGAGCAGTGGGACAGTCTAGAGCAAGAAAGACTTCACCATCATTTGAATTATTAAGTCAGGGAATGCTTAAAGAAACTGGACAGACACAAGTCCATGTGTCCTGATGGGATGCACCTACAACTGCTGAGGTTGATAGCTCAGATGTTATCCTTGTGACCTTATATAACCTTATCCTCTAGTCAGATAAGGATATGCTTACTTTGGCATACAGTTAAGACCACCAGAGACTGCTATGATTTATTTACATGGAAAAGCAAAGAAAAAATATTAAGCCCTACAGTTCTCAGATCAAAGGCATCTGAAACATCAGGTAGAAATTCAGTCTTTTGCAGAAAATCAATGCATTGATTTGCTTGGCTTCTTTTTGTTAAACAAAGACAAAGAGAGAGCAGAGAAAGGGATAAAGGTAAAATGAACGCCCAAGCAAGAAATCAGATGTCTGTTTTGGAGCCATGAAGTCAGAAGCACTAAAAGAAGAGAAGAAAAAAAGGAGCAATCTTTTCAGTAGGCATATATGAAAATTCAATTTAATGGAAGACACTGTCATTTCTTTTTCAATCTACTGGTGTAATGATGGCTTGATCAAAATAATGCAATTGACAATGCATAGGGGGATGGCATCTTAATTTCCACATAGCTCATCAGACAGACACTCATTTCTTTGTTTTATTCCTACTTTCTTTAGCCATCCATGACCATTTGCATATCTGGGCAATAATCTTTAAAAAGATTTAAAGTACCACAAAAAATTGCCCACATTTCAGTTTTCATTACCCTTATAGAAAGAAATACTTTTTATTAACGAAAGCAAAAAAAAAAAGCAAAACCAAAAAAAACCACTAAGGCTCAAATTACTTGCCCATGCACAGCAATTGCTCAAGGCTGTTGTCTTACTTAGAGGAGTAATACTATTACAGTAACTATTATGTAACATATGATGCCTGAAACATATATCTTACAGTTAAGTTATCACTATGTCTAATAGAAGGCTTTAAGTTTGTGGTTCTCTTCTAGAAACTAATGAAAACAGATTTCTTTATTAATAAATATTTGAGAATATAATATTTTCTCTGATAATATGAAAAAATTTGTAAAATATATTTTTAAAATACATATAAACATCCTGTAAAGAATATCAGGGGGAGAGGGAAGAAACAATTAAGAAATCACTGGAACTGCTGGCATTTGCCATGCAAAGTCAGGGCAGGTGAGATTTACTAGAAATAAAAAAGACAGCAAATAAGTATGAGATGAAAAAATTGAATGTAGAAAACCAGTGGAAATTAATAACAGGTAATGACACATATTTAGTGATACAAAAGGCAGAACAAAATAAAAGTAAGATATTTAAAACCATCAAGAGAGTGAAAGGATTGACATCTCTTGTGAGTGACATATTGAGAAAATTTGTCCCTTATACCAGGGATTCTGAGGAGCTTATAATGCTGGTATCAATGCTTCTGTACAGCTAGAATTGTTTCTTCTATAAAAAATCCAACATTCAGCAATCAACACATCCTAGAACTTGTAAGTTATAACCAAATATTCTCGTATTAAAGAAAAAGGAAATAAAGATCTATAAAAATGCACTGAAAATTGCCTATTCGTTATTTTTAAAATTTAGCCTGCTTTGTGGAAAGAAATGCATTGGTAATAGGATTTACCTTCCACTGCCATAAACCTCAGTCAATTGGAGTTCCATTGCAGCCAGGCCTCATTTATGTAATAACACCTCTACCTAAGGTGCTATACATAAGCCATCCATACTGTGTGCAGCCTGATGGGTTCCATCCAGTCTGTACTGAAGGGGTTGTTTTGAAAGAACAGATTTTGAAGTTCTGATCTGATTACTGATACACTTAATTCACGCAGTGGTTTTGCAGAATCAGAAGTTTACTCTTGACATTATGAGCCCTGTAAGGGCAAGAGTGCAAAAACTAATCAACATTTACTTTTGTCACTTAAAAAAAGTGTTTAGTTTTTCTTTTGAGGCTGTTGACTTATCATAGAAATACATTTCTTTGCTGAATTTTACTTCACCTATCTCTTTGATTTGCCTATACTTCATGTTCTAATAGTTCAAAAGACAGATACAATCCATCTTATCCATCTTTAGATCTCTGCAGCATAACCAAAATGTAGTCAAGATCATATACATATACCATTAAAAAAAGCCTAGAAAACGATTATTTAATTTCAACACAAGACAGCCTCTAAGTGACTGAAGCAAGATTGAAATTGAAAAAAAAAATTAATTGGATACACAAATGTATCTGGAATGAATGAGAAGTTAGCTGCTTTAATCTTTTGGTTCAAGGTAGTTTTTTATTCAAATGGCTAGGACTTTCACAAAAAATTATAGCCCCTGTGTCAACAGAATAATAGAAATGCACGCGAGTCTTACATAAGTAACTATAGAGAGATTTTTACTACAAACCCAATGTAATTTTGTATGTACACGCCAATTCACTTTAACAATAACCTAATTTTTATGATAATTATGATAATTAATATCACTGATTAGTAATACTTCATATACCCAATCATAGATAAAGGCATACACTAATTCTGCCATAGCATTGCTTAGAGTTGATACATAGGAAACAGCTAAACCGCAGTGCCGCAGAGATCCCCACTGTAGCCCACGGAGGACCCCATGCCACAAGCAGACAGACCCTGAAGGAGCTGGGGACCATGAAGAACCAACATGGGAGCAGGCTTATCCTGAAGGACTAGATCCTGCAGGAACGACTCATGCTTGACCAGTTTGTGAAGACCTGCAGCCTGGGAAGGACCTGGGAGAGAACAGGAGGACAGGACAATGAGAAAAGACAAGCCGAGAAGAGCTGTTTTGGACTGATGACAAGTCTCCATTCCCCATCTCCTTGTCCCGCTAGTGAGAGGAGACGGGATTAGATGAGTGAAGCTGAGCCTGGGAAAGGGAAGGGGAAAGGGGAGGGGAAAGGGGAGAGGAAAGGTGTTGTTTAAATGTTTGTCCTTCTGTTACCCTTTACAAAATCAGTAATTATATGTGTATTTTAACTGGCCAGAAATTTAACTATTTTTCCAGAAATGGAGTCTAGTCTGCCCATGAAGGTAGTTAGTAAGTGATTTCCCTGTCTACTTGTCCACTCACAAGCTTTCTCATTCCTGTTCTTCCCATTTCTCCCCTGCCCCCCCTTCACTGTGGGGGGAGCAAGTGGCTGGGTGGGAGTTCGGCTGTAGGCCAAGGCTAACCCACCACACTCTGCTTTCACAAAACTTTCAAACAACAAAGGTATTCCTTTAAAAAAAAATAATGTCAAGGAAGTTATTGAAATGGTAAGAAATATCACCATGTAATACAGCAGCCAAAAAAAAAAAATCCCACTAATTTTTAAACTTTTAAAATTATAATAAATCTGAAAGGGATTTCCCATAGCATTAAATTAATCTGACAGGATCTTGTCTTGTTTAACAGGAATTTATGCTAATGCTGGTTTGTGGTTGGATTAAACAGGAACCCGCTTTAAGAGAAAAGTCAATTTGTTGAAATTCAATTGCAGAGTTTCTTCACTGCTCTTAGCTAAGAAATCCTGATTTAATATGGATGAAGAAATATTTTGTGATATTCTTAAACAAACAAAACCCAGAAAATAAATAGAAAATAATTGAGAGTACTTATTTGTGCAGCTCTTAAAAATGTATTTTTCACCAAACTTAGAAAAGCTTCTTTTGTGCTACCTTCGAAATTTTATATTTTTGTTTAGAAATAATAAGCCAAGTTCTGGGGTGGTTGCCTGCATGTAAAACCTCATGAAAACTAATGATTGTTTTGTACAGCTACAAAAAGTGAGCAACAATTCAAAACCCGTGCTCTTGTTTCAGCCTTTCAATGCCCTTGTATTTCTTTTTATATTCTAATACATTATAATCTGGGGTTTAGATGTGTGTTAGAAATTGTTTCTTGTGAAAGCACATGAAAAATTAGACTTTCTTCACCTATGTGAGGGGAACAAATTCTAACTTTCATTTTTCTGATGTTATCTCAAGAACAAGAAGGCATATATAATTGCTTGTGTAGGAGTTTTGCTTTCCCCAGCAACAGTCTCAGCACCATAAATGCAGTCCAGCTCCCCTGACTGTAAATACAGAAATCCATCAGACTTCTGTGGGAGATGAACCCAGTCCTAACTGCCTAACATTTGTATTTAATGAGCTGGTCTCTGCTGTGTGTTGTAAATATAAAGTAGCTTATTGACCATTATTGTGAATCAACACTCTTGGGTGGGGGAACAGGGAAAGGCTGTATGGTTTTGCTGAAAGTAAGAAAAAATAAAAAGGTAATTCTTTGCAGTTTTACTACAGGTTTTATGTTCATGTTATTGCCAGGGAACTCATGTTAAGCAAAGGAGAAATTCCTAAGTATTCTTCCTATTGAAATCATTTTGTTCCTTTCAGTTACAGTGCTGAAAATGTGCCTTCTATATCACAAAGGGGGATGAGAAGATATTTTAATAAAAGGATGACCCTCTCAGTAAAAATGTCTACTTTCCCTGTGTGCAGCACGTAACACCTGCTGCATCCCTATAAAATAAATGATTGATTCTGAATCACTTTGTATGGCAGAGTTACCTTGGGAACAAAATCGCAAACCAGCTGTGTCACAGACATCACTCAACAATCAGCTGAACTGGTCCTCAAGCAGAAACAATGTCACTTTTCTTACAGGTCAGAGATTTCAGGTCAAAAGAACATAGCTCTGTATTTAATTTTGTAATTCCAAGTCAGTCCGCGAGACGTTGCAAAGAGACTTAGGAGGAAAACTCAGAGAAAATCTTATTCTGTTGCACACAGATATAATAAACTGAAACTGGCCAACACTAAATATTGCACTTGTTCTCTGAAAACTACATTTTACTTTCAATACAAAAGAAACAGACCTTTCCATAAAATGTTATCCATCTGCTGAGTGAATCGTCGTAATTGTGATAATTGTGGACTTCATGATTTTAGAGGTCCTTTCCAACCTAAATGAATCTACAATTCCATAAAATTCATTTTTATTCTTATAATATAAGATAAAGACAAAAGGCTTGTTTAGTTTTTGAGTATTCTCTATTTTGAAAAAAAAAAAAGCACCAATTAAATCAATTATTTGTGAAACTAATACTGCTAAGACAGCTCAAGTGGTGACTTTACAACATGACATTTGCTGTATTGACCTCAAAGTTCCAAAAGCACTATGGTTTTGCTAACATGCTCATAAAAACAGCCTGAATGGTGGGACCCCTAGTAAAGACTTCCATTCTACTGAAAGCTTACAGGTTTGCAGTAATTCTATGAGATTACACCTTCCCTTTTGAATCTTGATGCCTTAGCACGGCTGCAGAATAAGGGTGCCAGGGGTGCAGTTGCAATGGCTTTTTCTCAACCCTATCCCTTACTTCTCTCTCTTTCACACACCAGAGCAGCAGTGATGGCAGCAACTACTTGAATTTTACAAGATTTATTAAAAAAAAAAGGCAGCATCATGCCAGCCCTAATGGTAATACCACCCAGACTATTATGAGTGACAGGTTGCAGTAAGTTTAATCTGGAGCCCTGCTCTGAGCTTGCTCTATGAAATACTTTTTCACTAGGAAGAATTTTGCTAGAAGGGACCTCTGGAGGTCTAGCACAGTCCCCTGACCTAAGCAGACGCTGTTGCTAGCTCCCATCCTTAACCACTTTTGTAACACGCCCTCCCCACCACTATGGTTTTTTGCAAATGACAAAAGGAATCAATAAAGGTGATGCGGCACAAAGTGGAGATGGGTACAAAACACAAGAGTGTGAATAAGAAAATAGGTAGCTGGCAAGTTTTAATCTCGATGACAGAAGAGTGGAGTGTGTGAAAACCTCCTAATCAGCTGGATTTCTCGCAGCCTTCAAACAGGTGCATGGTAGCTAGCCATGGGGAGCAAGGTTCCTTTCCTTTCTAACTCCAGCTTTCCAATGTCAAGCAGTAGCCTGGGGATGTGAAATCACTGTCAGAGGTCACACTCTGCTTTACAATCATCACTGATAGTTCCTTGCAGTGCAAATGTACTCATTCTTGAGGTATGATTTTGTCTGAAAGTGTGGATTATCTCAAATGAGGAAACCAGTCCCCTGAGGCATTTTATATTATTTTTGGGGCCTTCTGGAGGGGTAGGAAATATCAAATGAGACTTTTCCAAGTGGAAAAGAAACAATTATCTGTTGTTCCTTTAAAATGAGGGCATTATGAAAAATTATGAATTTTTTTTTAATAGTCAGATACAGAGCAGAATTGCAGTGATTTTTATCAGATTTAAGTGTTAATACTATCCTCTGTCTTTCTAAATACCTATGGGTTCTTAAGAAACATTCACATGTAAAATAGAATCCACAGTCTGTCGATTGATAGAAAATATTGTTAAATATTGCCTAATATTTATAATGAAGGAAGCAAATCATCTATTGCTAGAGAGACAAAGCTCCAGCAAAACTAAGGACTAGTCAAGGCTCTAAGGGGTGGGTTAGGAAAGGATGGTGACTAACAGTAAAATTGTTAGAGTGAAGTATTCCTCATAATGAAGGCTTTTTCCAGTAAAGAAAAAGCCTCCAATTTAAAGGGTAAAGGCACAACTTGTGTTATACTAACTTGAAATAGTTAATATTCTTTTAAAAATCCTGGGCATTTTGAAATATTTGACAGAGATGAAAGAAGTAACATGTAGAGGTAAATTTTTATCTTTGATGACCTGTCATGAAATGTATTGAGTACCAGCTGCTGTGAATTTAATTTCAAAGTTGTTTTTGACAGCTTGTTCCAATTATATCCTTATTGAAAGGCTAGATTTTTGGTAGATTGACAAGTTTCCTTTTTATTTTTACCTTCTAATGAGCAAAACAATCTGTTACACTATATTGATCCAACTTATTTATTTCTGGATATTTAAAATATGGTCTGTTGTCCTTCTCTTCAGATACTCTTACCACCTGCAGTACATCAATAAATACACTTGCATTTGCAAAAATAGGGGGGTGAAGGTCACTTGTAAGGAATTAATGCTTTTGCTGTGAAATGAAACTATTTTAAAGAAGAGATATAGGCTTGTATTTCTTAAAGGGAGGATTAAAGCACCAGAATATGTATTTACATAGGCACACCAAGGGTCATCAGCCCCCTCCAGAAACACAAAAGACTACATAGTCTACTTAAATGACATGAATTATAACTAGTATTTAGATACAATCAACATTTGTTGTCCTGGTTCTGAGTAGCACATGAAGACCTAATTGAGAATATTACTGTTGAAGAGTCATTCTGTGAGAGTGATCACAACATGCAGAGTGTGGGAGCAACAAAGACAGCCCCTGTATTCATTCAGTTGCACGAGGGATACCATCAACAGAAGAGAACTTCTCAGAGCGCATCAAAAGGATGGGAGACAACAGCCACAACTAGTAGCAGGGGGCATTTTTACTGAGGGAAAGAAACCTTTACTAATAGCAGGTCTAAACATTGACTGGAGAAGTGACAGAATCACTGTCCTTGGAAGTTTTTAAAACTGTCCAGAACAAGGCCTTGGCTGATCCAGCTTTGTAGTTAGGTGACTACCAGATGAGCTTCCAGCCTAAATCCTTCTCTGAGTCTATGATTTTTAAAAAGAAGCTATCAATGAAATAAGCCACCCTCCCAGGCAGCAGGGAGAGTGCTCTCAGCATCCATTGTATTGCAAATTCAGAATGAATTCCACTTACTGGAGATAACTTCAGAAAGGCCAGAAAGGAACTAGCATGGCTGAACAGTGGTGTAAAAGAAACAAGGAAGAGCAAGGACCACTATGATCCTCCAGTGATGAGAAAAAGATGAAGGATGATCAATACTGCTGGATTAAATGTAGAATCATAGAATCAGCTGGGTTGGAAAGGACCTCTGAGATCATTAAGTCTAACCCATGATCCACTACCACTGCAGTTACTAGACTATGGCACTAAGTGCCACATCCAGTCTCTTGTCAAATACCTCCAGGGACAGAGAATCCACCACCTCCCTGGGCAGCCCATTCCAGTGCCTGATTACTCTCTCTGTAAAGACTTTCTTCCTAAAGTATCCTGTCTGTGCAGTGCAACTGCTACCTTTTAAAAGGCATGAAAACTAACTATAAATCCTCTTTGAATGCTTCAGGAGATGGAAGGGAGAGAGAGAATCAGCAGAAATAATAGGGGATAAGGATATAGAAGAGACAAAGAAAAAATAATGTAACTAGAAAAAATGCCACCAATTTATTATTTCTCTGCCATTTCCAGCTTAGTACATGGAGTATCAATAAATTGTAACATGAATCCAATTCAGGGATATAAAATTGTTCTAAAATTCAAGATAGGAATGCTGCAACTGAACCAGCAGAAAAACTCCCAGAATAAAAATTCATGAGATTATAAGAAGGACCTGGTCCTGAGATAACAAAACAAAACTGTGCCAGAGTGTGCTTAATCGATGGAGTAGAGCTGATCAAGATAATTTTCGGTAATGGGGTTTGGATCTCAACTGTGTTGATATTAATTACATTATATTTTCATATAACTTTCTTTTCCTGTTAATTTAATAGTGGCCCGAGATATTAACGCTATTACAGCTAAAGCAGTACCCTAATCAGATGAATTAGATTGCATCCAGAATAGGAATTTCCACCTGTGTGAGCATTTGAATTTCCATTCTGTGAAACAAGAATGCAGATTTCAAAAATACACCTGTGGCTTTTCATATCACACAGGAATATGTGCATGTGCACACGGAATACCATTAACACTCCAAGATTGCATTGCTTAACATTCTTGTCAGGACATACTTCTACAGTAATTGTGTCCTTGCTTGTTTATCTTGTAGTCTGAATATTAAAAAGGAAATAACTCAGCCTTTTTTTTCTTGTAAGCTTAATAGAGTATTTACTTCCCATTTTCAAAGATCAAAAGAAGGACAGAATAATGCAGTCTCTCTGGTAAGGTAGCAAAGACTCCTGGGGAGTCAGAAAGACCAAAACAGTAGCAATAAATAGGAAGTAAATTCTGTATGCATTGTAAAAGCACTTTTTTGTTTATTCTGATGGGATAATGTGCATTCAAACTTTAGTAGTATATGATATAGATTAGATTTATTGATAATTCTTAAAAGCATGCAATATTTTCCACCTGTTCATGTAATGAGACAGAGAACTAGAAAAGCATAAGGACTTCACCATATGATTTGATGCTGGGAAATGCTGGACACATCCAGCTCCCATTTAAGTTTAGGATGGTTGGTCAGAGGTTAAAAACTTTTTACTATGGACAACGAGATAATAACATTAAAGTTGTTAAAGTTCATTCAAGGAAAAAAATAGTACAGCTTCACCCACCCAATGCAACACCCCCCCAAACCTTTAAAACTTCATGAACTCTTACCCACATCTTCAAAAATTAATGGGAACAGATAAGCCAGATAATATCATTGTCAAATTAAATAAAAATCAAGTGAGGTTTCTGGTGGGTTTTTTTTAATGATATGCCTAAATATTTCTGACAAATTTATGGTTGTTCAGCTTGACGTAGTAGTACGTAGTAATTTCCCTATATGTGGTAGAAGATTTTATCATCAGTTACCCATCATTTATTAGTGATTTTTAGCATTCAAGGATGAACACAGAAATTCCAGATTATATTTCTTTTTTTTTTCTATTTATTATTCTAAATGTTTTTATTTTGCTTTCTGAGGAAAAAAAAATACTATGAATAATCTCAGGCATTCTCTTTTCTTCAAGTAATTCTGTTATTTTTGAAGAAGCAGAAGAGTGCACACAGACCCCTATTAAAGGAGATGGAATATTGAGTATTTTGCAGTTCATTACTTGCAGAGAGTGCACTAAAAATCAATTTGGCTAATTGAATCTAGTTTTAGAAAGTAGTTAAATGGCTCTAGGCCCCTTCCAATGAAAAAAGCAGCTCTGGTTATATACTTATTCAAATTCTGACAGAGTTAAAATATGGCAGCCAATATTATATCTCACTGCTAGAAAGGATTTCTGCACTGAAATCTGAATTTATCTTCTTTTGTTGTGATTTCATCTTCTTTATTCTTGTTAATATTTCTCTTTTGTTTTGTGTTAATGTGTTTCAACTATTCACAGAATAAAGTCATGGCTTTTAAATAAAAGAAATAGGCTGTTATTGCTTTATTTTGTCGTGTATCTTCTGAGAATTGAGATCATTTTGACTTTTTTGCTTTCAAATCTCTCCAGAATGTCAATACTTGGTAACAAGAACAGCCAAACAAGATAGCATGTAGAGTATTGTCTTGCTTAACAATCATTTGGAGTGCCTATTCTTTTCCTGGTGTGAGATGTTGTTCCTCTTCATGTGCCAAACAAAACTTGGCAAATCATGCTGCTTTCCAATCTATTGTCATTCTCTAGTTTCTTTTAGACTTTGTATTGCTAAAAGACAAGGATAACTGGGAAAACTCAATTTTACCCTCTCTTCTTCTTATTGTATTAAATAAAGTTGCAAAAGTTTGGACGGGGAGGAACCTCCAAGCAGAGGTAACTTCAAAGCTAAAATTGGGTGGTTCAGCTGCTGCTAGTGAGTTTAGAATACATCTAAGGATGAAGACAGTGTTACTTCCCTGGACAATCTCATCGCAGGCTAAGCTGGACTCCCTTTGAAGATTTTCTTCCCTACCTCCAACTCAAATGCTCCCTATGGCAATTTGTGACTGATAATCTGTCTGCGGACACTCTAGGAAGAACCTAGTTCCATACTCCATGCCATCCCCTTAGGTAGGGGAAGACTGCACGATGGTTTCCTCCTTCAGGCCTCTAATTCAAAATAATTTTCCAATCATGTAAATGATAAAACAGCTTTTTCTTTTCAGACTGTTAGAAGGGCATTTTGGTAGCTGACAACACAGACTCACACTGAGAAACAAAATGTAGGAACATAAGATGCAATTCAAATGTATTTTTTCCTTTTCTTTTTTTAACTTGGGAAAGTATATAAATATTTGTAATTTGTTTTTCTTTATAATATATTCATTATTAGGATCAACGAGTGTATATCAGAATCAAAAGACTACCACTTTACCAGCTTTACTTGTAGTAATGCTATGTATTGCAAACTACTGTTGTTAAACAGCTTTGAGAGATTCCTATTTCTTTTTGTTAGGTCTCATTTTCCATTCTGTCAAGCCTTCCTCTCTTTCATGAATATTTGGATATATGCCTTAAAATAAGATAGCTGAGTTGCTCTGAGTGAAATAATAGGCAGTGAAATGCTTTCTTAGACAAAAAGTTTTCTAGAAAGAAACTCATTCTAAAGCCCAGTAGTATCCTGAGATCAGATTGTCTTATGTCTGATTACCTTCCTTTTCACAAGCAAAAGTCTGAGTGTTCCCCATGCATGGGAGAAAGAAAGCTCTGCTAAGAGAAAACTGCAAATCAGGGCTGACCTCTATGAAAGACTGATTTTTTTCCACAAAGAACTGGTATCAGCTCCATCCAAAATGCCTGTGACCCATACAGAACTTGCAGGAGTTGGCAGTAATTTCCCTTCTCCTTTTGTACACACTGTACACACTCATCACACTGTTTACTGAGTCCCCTCCAACGAGACTTTGTTCATAGCTTGCCACGATAACCAAGAAAAGGTCCTATCAAAGATCTTACATATGACAGGGTATCAGTTGCAGTCTTGTTGATCTATACCAAATGTTTGTTACTATAGACCAGTTTAGAAATTAAAGCTTAGTATTTTGTGCTGATAAAACTGCATCCTTAAGTATATGAAGCACAACAGACCCAAAAATGGCATGTAGCGACAAAATCATCAAGAGCAATTTATAGGTTCGGTTCATGAGAGTGCATTGCAACTGGCACTGTAACAGAAGAGAGGCAGAACATCTAAAACAATTCCATTTTCTTTAGTATGCATCCCTCTTCGGAGCAGACAGGAATTCACTTCTTTAGCATCACTTTTGATGCAGGTCGGGGGAAAATAACCATCTGCAGGGGCAACTTGGAAAGACTCCTGGTGGGCCAAAAAGTGAATAGTAGTCATTTGTGAACAGCCACGGTGCCTCACTATAATTCTTATTCACCACTCAGTCAGGTAGCATTCTAAAAGTTTTTTTTTTTAAATAGGCAACTCTCATTTGAGGACAGATAAGAGTATTCTATAAGCATGTGCTATCTGTCACCATCCTTATTGTATCTTTCTCTTATTTTTAATAACAAGTTAAAAGTCTCCAAAAGGAAAAATATACAAAGGAAAATGAGCCTGAGGATAGAAAAATATAATGACTAAACAAAAAAAATTAGTGTGAGGGAAAGAAAGTGAAAGCAAAGGAAGGAAGAGAGAGTCAAAAAAGTAAAGCTGGGAAAAGAGCCGGAGACTGTAATACCCTTGTCCTAAAAATCTTGCATTCTCTTCAATTGACTTTAATATTATTTATTGAGCTTGCCATCTGTTCATAGATACCAATGAGTGCTTCTGCCAGATCTCAGGTAGTGCTATTCAAGATGTTCCTTCCTTGTTCCCACTAAATTGTAGCATTAATGGATCAAAGAGAAATTGTTGACTGCACAGATTCAAAGCACTGACCAAACTCTAGTTAATACATTTTCAAAACAACCATACGAATCACATACATGTGATGTGTTTGTGATCAACCTGCTTCTGAAATAAGAAGTACTAGTAGTTTTCCAGATTGCAGGTACAATGAGAAGAAGCAGAGGGTCCATCATTCATGGTAGACATTTTATCTGTCCTGAGCTCTGGTGGTGGCCCTCTACATGCAACTCATGGTGCTTTTTCAGTATCAGCACCATTCATTGTCTTGCTTACAGTGGTTCTGGTACCTTACCCAAACAACTGTTCTTCCAGCCCTCTCCATCTCCTTCCAAATTGCCCCAATCTCTTCCATGTCAATTTGTTGTGATGCCTTTGGGGGTGGATAGTAGGGTACAGCAATGGAGAGCAGGGAGATTGACTGTTCTGATTCACTGAGCTGCCGCAGCAGGAGATAAATCTTTACCTAGTTCTACTGTGCTACAGATACTGGACAAGTGATTTCAGTCATTAAATTGAACTTCTCATCTCCTTGAAAACAATACCTAAAGGGTTTCTGTATGAAAAATCTAACAATTATTTTATGATTTCCCTCTAGCAACAGCTCACTGTGTGCCAGTAATCCCTTCTCTTGTAATGCATTTCAAGGCAGAATTTGCCCAATGCCCTGGAATGATGTAGTGGTGCTCTTCATGGACATTAAGAGTGCATTGGTTCTCGGCAGTGCTATGGACAACTAAGGAGTGAGTTCAGCTGAGCACTGAGACAGAGTTGTTTTGGGGAGAATCTATGTTTGGACAATGCTCTCAAACACAAGATTTTGGGGTTTTCATGTGTCCTGTGCAGGGCCAGGAGTTGGACTCAGTGATCCTGATGGATCCCTTGCAACTCAGCATATTCTATTCAGTGATTCTGTGGTATGTCTTCATCAGAGTTCTCCTTTTACCTGATATAGAATGCCTGTAGAATGCCTCTGTGGACCTGTCAAGCGGGAAGCTTTAATTATGCTGAGATGAACGGCAACTATGACATTATCTAGTGGGGAGCAGGTACCAAATCCTTTCTGGTTTAGGTATGCATAATTGTAGAAGACGGAGTCTGAAGTTAGTTCTTTTCCCATCTCTTTTCCCAAGACCTTCTAAAATAGACTAAGATATTCCTCTCCTTGATATAAGAAATACTGAATTTTTTTAGGTATGTGTTCAAGTCTTATTAAAAATTTTAAATGACTGTTTGTCTGGTCCTTTTCACTACAGCTTCTATGACAGACAATGGATTTTTTGTCAAGGCAAAAGTCATTCATGGGAAATACCCAGTGGACAGTCATAACCCTTGTTGGTTTGGCTGTTTTATCTCATAATAATTAATGCTGTTAATTTTGTAGTAGGGAAGTCCAAGAAATGTTGAATCAATATCTTCACTTCCCTGTGTAAAACATTTCATTCATAAAGTTATGGCTTTTGGCTCTGACTGGTGATACAAAATTTTTCTGTTTTGCATTTGTATCTGTTTTATCTGTTAGACACTGCTCCTAGACTTCTAAATTGTTTCATAGTTCATGGGAAGAAGATGTGCAATAAAGGCACATTTCAAAGGTAATAAAAATAACATCTAATATGGAACAACATATTACAAGTCAAGACATCTGTTCACATTATTATGAGAGTCTCAGTCCAATTACATTCGCCATAAATTATTGGAAAAACAATGGAGATAAAAATGTGCATATTGTTGTTTCAGAGCTTCAGGCTGAGTTGAAGATTAGATTTCCATGCATCCTGAATTCTGAAGGCATTTTCTGAGATATTGCAATCCAGACTTACTGCAACAACATAAGAACTTATATTCAAAAGGAAGTTAAACACAACTTTGCCAATATATTTATACCTTGGTTGGCCAAAAAAACACTCGTAAATACATCTAGGGCTTAAACAAGGAACTGTGGCATGTCATACTGTCCTAGACAGATATTATTCCAACATAATATTTATCTGCTTTTAAAACTGATACTTGATTTACAGAGAATTCAGGAACATTTGATACAATTCCATTCATTGATGCAGCCATATCACTGGAGAATTTAACCTACTATTTTTTAAAAATTGATTCTAAATAGTCTAGCCGCATTGAGGTGAGAAAGGATTTTATTTTTTCTGCAGGCATTAGCAGGATCGTAGGACTACAGAATTTTATAGGTTAAAAAGGACTCATAAGGATGATCTGGCCCAAACTCTGACTCAAAGCAGGTTTAAGGCCTCTGCCTTAAATCCCATTATTCAGGGCATTGACCAGTTAAGTTTTAAATAATTCTGAAGCTTGAAATTTAATGAATTCTCTCAGTAGTCTCATTAATTGTAATTTTTTCCCAAAACAATTCATTAGAATTTCACACTTTGCAATGTCTGTCCATTTCCTCTCACCCTATAGTTTTTATGCCTAAGAAGCATCTGTCTCCGTTTTTTCTAAACCTTCGCTTTAAGTAGTTGAAGAAAGCAACAAGATCCTTCTCTTATTCTTACCTCTTAAGGGCAACATAAATAGTAGTGGAGTGGTAAAACTGGACACAGTCTCTTGATAAAATTACTCAGAGGAGATGATTTTGCACCTAACAAATGCCTTAAGGGAAAGGGCTGGCCAGCTGCTTCCAGGCTCCAGCCACAGAGGTACAGTGCTCAATAAAGCACAAGAGGGGGGCTACAATAATTCTTATCTGCAGCCTGCAACATGGGTAGGGTCTTATCTACTTCTCACTATGACTGGCACAGGGCTGGAGTGCTCCTGGGATGTGAACCTGGGGCGCTTCTTTTGTGCTGTCTTCCAGGATTCCACCAGGAAGCCAGGACACAGTGTATGCAGAGACAAATTTGAAACTGCTGACTCCTCTGGATCATGGAAGTAGCCATGATCAGAGACTGAATCGGTGTGCTGGAAGTTCGTGCAAAGGTTAGTGCAGTACTCACTGCTCTTTGCTTCGGGAAAACAACAAGAAAAAAAGAAAAAAACCCAAACCAAACCAACCAACCAAAAAAAAAAAAATCCACACAAAACCAAAAAACCCATCAAACAAAAGAACACCAAAATGAAAAAAACCCACACACAATCTACAAAAACTACTTTTCTGACTCAAAACAAAAGGTCCAAAGTCTTAAGAAAATAGACCACTCTGAGCAACTTTCAGACACATTTTATAAGTAATGAAATGAGCTATGTGTACTTCTGGATTGTCCCTTTGGGGAAGATATGATAACAGTATCTAGATTTTTAGTGTGACCATGGCTTTTGGCTATGATCTTATAAAAAGAAGAGAATGGACCTCCTGGTAGAACAGGAGATTCTTCTTTCCCTAGGGATGAACTGAGTGTGTTCATGGTGTGGCATGCAGTAGAAATAAGTGACAGCATGGAGGCAGAAGTCTACAGCCACAGAGAAGTCTGAAAGGCTTAAGAGTCAGTTTGTGTTTTCTTTAATACATCTGAGGGATCCTGTGCTTGACTTTTATGCAAGTCATAGTTTGAGGCTTTCTTTCACCTTTGCTATAAAAAGGGACTGACATCTCATGTGCATTTAAACATTTACTTTGCTTTTTCTCTCTACACATCAGCCACTGAAAGATTGTTTGTCAGAAATAACTGCCCAAAGACTTTGACTGAAAAGCCCACAATATCTATGAGCTGTGTCTTGGTGCCAAGGGATTGACATGAGGCTCAAGTCTCCCTTGGTCTTCAAAGGCTGTGCAGATGCATGCAACCAGTCCACTTGATCTCAGGTACATGGAGCCAGCCTTTCTCAGTTCCACTTACACAAGACAAATAGGCAGATAGGCATTTGAAGGACACATGAAGGACAATGTTGTGGATGAAGGCAAAGCCATTTAAACAGTTCCAGCTACTGGGAGGCTGCTATAAGGACTCCTCAGAGCCTTCTCTTCTCCAGGCTGAACAGCCCCACTCTCTCAGCCTTTCCTCATGCTGAAGATGCTTCATCATGTTTGTGACCTTCTGCTGGACTTCCTCCAGTAAGTCCACATCTTTTTTGTCCTGGGGAGTCCGGAGCTGGACACCACAGTCCAGATGTATCTCACCAAGATACATCTAGATATCTCACCAAGATACAAGTAGAGAGGAAGGATCATCTCTCTTGACCTGCTGGTGACGCTGCTTCTAAAGCAGCCCAGGGTGCTGTTGAACTTAGCAGGTCCAAGCTCCTCCACACTGGAACAGATTTGAGCTCTCCTACACTGTGTGTATTCATCAAGCTTCCATATTGTTTAATGTTTTGAAGGCAGGGATTTATCCATTCACAGTAATGCTCCTTCTTCATCCTGCCTTAGTGATTGAAAATTCCTTACAAATTTCAGTTACCACAAGGAAGAGTATTTTTCATATAAGGGTTGTAAACAACATATAATGTGAACATTTTCACAGCAACACACCCCACCTACCAAGAAAGCATTTTAGATGGAAGCTAAGTTCAGTTTACATTTTTAGCTCCTAAAGATGGCAGTTGTAAATCTGTATATTATTAATTGTTGTGGCATAGAAAGTAGTCAACTTATCAATCTGGCAAATGCAGTCTCTTAAAGTATGCAGAATATGTATATTCTTTGCTGAGTATTAATAAGGAATTCCACTGCTCATTAACATTATTTTCCTTATTATCATTATTATTGTGATAGTAAGATTACTTTGTGCAATGCTCTGTTTCACTGGTGCATTTCTCTTGAGAGTTCCTAATGGTACAATCAGATGTGTGCTGAATTCAGCTGCTGAATTTTTTTTATATGACATTTCTTACAATGACGAGTAGAATCATGACATATTTTTTGAGATAAATTGCTATCCTCATTGGAAAAAAAATTGGAATGAATGCAAGAGAAGACTGCTTTATACAGGGGCATCTTGACCTGCAAAAGTTTCTGTGAACATTCGTTCTTAAGTTACAGAAACAAATTTAAGAGTGTATGAGTGCACAACAAACAAAAACAAAGTAAGGTAAAGACTGTGGAGAATCAAAAGATACCAAGAAGCAAACACCATTTATTGATTATGTCCCTTTTTTCTTCTTCTGCCTAAGTGCTGCAGTCCATTAGAGCTTGTTAGAGCTTCACCTGAACAACTCATACTTAAAAGTGGACTCAAATGGCTTTGTTCTTTTGGGTACATCAGCTGTAATGCCAAGAAATACTAACATATCTCTGCTAGCTGTAAACAAGACAAATTTGTCAGCTTCAAAACAGGATCAGATATCTGGATAAATTGAAACCAGAGAACTCTTGAAGCTGCTGCAGGAACCTGCTGCTGCCACCTGATTTGGCTGGTTTATATTTGTGTTCATCCTGCATGCAGACAAGTGCTGGGAGAAGGAGAAGCCGGTATGTATTAGGCTACAATATAAGAGCATTTGAACATATTAGACATGATTTTGACTCAATGCATTTTACTCTTTTCCAGGGATCAAAAACCTGCACTGTACGCTGTTCAGAGAGCTAGCTTCAGAAGAGACAGACCCCTGTCTCACACCTTCTCCTGGGGCTCAGCTCTTCTGTTTGTGAGGCTTTTTCTGTTCTCTATCTACTGTTACTTTAAAGCCTTCATGGTCATTATTTTACTTCTTCAGGTAGTTATAAGTGGTCTCCTAAGTTCTTTTTTCCTGCCTAAGGGATAGTGTAGATTCACTTTTACACCTGCTAGTGTTGACAATGTTGGTAAAGCCTTCAAATTTCATTTTTACTTGTTTACTAAATGGTAGCCTGATCTGACCAACAGATCAGTTTATGAGAATGGTTGTAGTAGATTGCAGGCCTTCCTGCTGTCAAGCTTAGTGAGACTCTTTCACACAGAAAACATCTTTGCAGCTGCTAAGATAAAAAAATCGTACTTTTTTTTTCATGTGCTGCGCTCCTGTGTAAATGTACTAGGGTCCCTTCTGTGAAAATAAACGAAGAAAAAAACCCTGGAAAGCTCTATGAAAGTCTTACAGAGTTTCAGCCTTAGGTATACTACAAATCCCTGAAATCACACAGTTTATAATGAAGATGCTGGCTCATCCCCAGCAACACAGACAGGGTGCAAATGCTGTGTACTTTTCTGATTTTGATCTAGCACACCGATGCACTTTATTTCATGCAGATTGATCAAAATCAATGTCTAGCTCACAGATTCTTCATTTTGTTCTGTTGTTCCAAATACCTGTCCTCAGCTGAATGACTAGGCAAGATAATGTATGAGAAAGAAATAAAGGGACTGTGATCTAGATATTGCTTCAAGTCACAAAATCTATGTTATTCCCATGGAATAAGCTCACTGTGTACTGGGTGATTACCTTTTTCCTTCTGCTTTAGCTAGCTGCTTAATTAAGGTCCTGTTTTACAATACTGAATAATGCATATCGATTCATAGCTTTCACTAAAACTGCAAAAGTAAGATTGGCATCTGGTGGACTTGACAGATGCACGAGGCACTCACAATGCTTTTCTGTCAGGCAATTCAGTCCCTAGAAAAGGAGACTGCATGACTAATGAGTTTTGCACCTCCTCTTCATGTGCTCATCTGCTTTCCCATTGATGTAATTTATGAGGCACTTCTGTGAGTCACAGTTAGCACACTGAAGTGGCAGCGGTTGGTGGCAGCCATTATAATAACCATTAAGCAAATAAAACAGAAATCAGGAAAGTGGGAAATGAAGTCTGAGCAGCAGAGAACACCTGTTTTCTGTTTATGCCTGTGCTAAATATTTGCAATTCATTAAATAGTCACAATCAGAGTTTGATAATGTATTTACACTCACAATTGTTTTTACAAACCAGAATCCTTGCATCATTGCTAGACTTCTGAAGAGCAGCGTTTGTGCATCTCTACTAAATGAAAACTTTCATAACAGTTCACTATGATGAACTGAGAAGTTTATGTGACATTACTTTAGGAAAACTTTTGACACTTACATGACCATCTGCTAAACAGAACAGAGAAGATATTCCTAAATTGTCTCAGGGAGCCACTTCTGTGGCCCCTACAGACACAACAAACCAAGTAGCAGATGGGGCTACTTGACGTGTTTAAAGTGCAGTTGTGCCAGAAGATACACTTTGAACCAAGGGCAGAAAGTCTTTGGTAACCATCAGAAAACTGCTCCTGTCTACCAGGGTCAGTAGGGAGCTGTTTAGTTGGTTCTTTGGAAGTGTATGAGTACAGGTGCAGTACATCACAGTCCTTTCTGCTTAGGCTATTGGCGTTTGAGATGAGCAGGAACACTGTGTTTCAAGTGAATAAAATAAACTAAGGAAAAGACTCCCCAGTCAGGAACACAGATTTGAGTTAGCTCAAGACAAATAGTGATGCGATTGTACATAGGATTTATTCTGACAGAATATAGAAGTAGGGTTGTCCAGGGTATTTTAGATGCAAGCCAATAGAACAAGACATGAACTTCTATTAGCATCCCAAAAACTTTATTGCTAGAAGTCCAGAAAGCTGAAGATGCTTGTATGCATGTCATAAAAGAGGGTATAATAAAGTGTGTGTGATCAGCAAGTCATTAGATATTTTTATAAAAGCAGATTTTTGCTGACTGTGACAAAAGTCTAGCAACTCAACACTGAACTAATCATTAGGGAGAATAGAGACATGAAGTTCAATAAGAAGTGCACAATACTGAATCAGCATTGAAACTGACTGCATGAGCAGCAGTCCTGCTGAAGAGAGCTGGGAGACAATAGGGAATGGCAGGCTGAATACAAGCTGATAGCGTGGTGCTGTTGTAAATAAAGCAGATGATGGACTGTGCCACATTAAGATGATGGTGAGTGGTCTGAGGGAAGTTCTTAGCTTCCTTCACTCAGTATTATTCGTGAATCCCCATCAATGTGTAGATATGGGCCCTTGAATTAAATAGGACTATGGAGAATCTGGAAAGGGTTCAGCAGAGAACAGCTAAGATGGTTTGGGACTCAGAATGTATGTGAGGAGCCGGACTTTGGTCTTGCAAAGAGGTGATCTAGCATCAGCCTACAGCGGTGTAAATTGCAGGTAAAAGCTGACAGGCCACATTCATCTTTGCAGAAGCTGGTGATGGACTTGAGTTGCAGCTTGGGAGGCTTAAGGTTGATATTAGAAAAAGATATTCACCAAGGAGGTAGTGCAGCACAGAAACAGGTTATTCATGGAACACCTGAAATCTATGATTTTGGAGGATTTCCAGACTTCTTAAACATGAACATGACTGATCTAATATGCTGCAGCCACAGCTCTTTTTTAACCAGAAAATTGGAGTAGAGAATTCCGTTACAAACAGTACTTTTTAGAGTTTCAGGATAGTACCCTGGTTTTAATCCCAGTTAGCAACCAAGTACCATACATCCACTTGCTCACTGCCTCATCAGCAAGATCAGGGAGAGAACTGAAAGGGCAAAAGTAAAAAAACTCATGGGTTGAGATAAAGACAGTTTAACAGGTAAAGCAAAAGCCACACACATAAGTAAAGCAAAACAAGGAATTCATTCACCCCTTTTCATGGACAGGTAGGTGTTCAACCACTCCCAGGAAAGCAGGGTGTAAATGCATAAATGGTGACTTGGGAAGACAAATGCCATCACTCCAAACATCACTCCATTCCTCCTTCTTGCCCTGGCTTTATATACTGAGCATGATGGCATATGGAATGGAATGTCCCTTTGGTCAGCTGGGGTCAGCTATTCCGGCTGTTTCTCCTCCCAGCCTTCCATGTATCCCCACTCTCCTCACCAACATGGCAATACAAGAAGGAGAAAAGGCCATGGTTCTGTGTAATCACTGCTCAGTAGTAACAAAAACTTCTCTGTATTATCAACCCTGTGTTCAGCACAATACCAAAGCACAGCCCCATACAAACCACTGTGAAGAAAATGAACTCTACCCCAGCCCAAATCAGCACAGGTGGTTTTCCTGTCCAAGTTGCCCCAGGCAATCCACTTGTAAGCAGTCTGAAAGCTGGGAAGACTGAAGCTGACTATATCAGCTGCCCAGAAGTTAAAAAGCTGTCTTGAAACTGAAGTCAAGGATTCCAAGAGGTTGCTTGCAAAGGCATCAAGAGAGAGCACAGAACATAATTTACAACTCTGAGATAAGGCAATCTGCTGCGAATAGAGCTCATGCTGAAAAGAAGTGTTGTGAGGTAAGAGCACTCTAAGTCCATTTTTGAAGGTTAAGAAGGTGAGCTGGTATACTGCAGCATTGTAGTGAAAAGTTACATTTCTAATACCATTTGCACAGGAGTATCACTACTTTACAAAAGCAGACATTGGCCCTCAAAGAAGAAACAAACATCCTGCAGAAGAAAAGCAGCTTTCTCCCTCTTCCTCACAGACTTATGAAGCCCCAATATTTCCCTGCCTGTGGAAGTCTGGCAAAGAAAGATGAGATGAAAGACTTGAGTTATTGAAGAGACCCACTTCAACAACCACGATCTCAACAAGGCAGAGCACCCTGACTCCCTTACAGTCTGTGGTGAAGTACTTTCCACTTGTTGAAGATACTAAATTAAAAGTAGAGGAATGTCATGAAATTTAGCAATTTTCTAAAGGTAAATTTGATGCTTGAAAAGTCAATGCAACCATTGATTCGAAAGCAGTTTTGTTTGAAAGCTGTTTCAGTAGATTATGCCCAGGTTATGTGTGCAGAAACTAATTATTTCTTGAAGGCGAGTGCTGAAAGTGCAGGGCCGTGATGATAAGAACACAAAAATGAGCAGAGGACTGGAGCACCTCTCCTGTGAAGACGGGCTGAGAGAGTTGGAGTTGTTCAGCCTACAGAAAGAAGGCTCCTGGGAGACCTCAGAGCAGCTTTAAAGTACTTAAAAGGTGCCTATAAGAAAGATGGGGAAGGCTTTTTACAAGGGAATGTAGCAATAGGACAAGGGGTAATGCTTTTAAACTAAATTCTGGATCTGGGTCAATTGCAAATCTGAACATTTTTCAGACTTAAGTGTTAACTCAGTATTCAGATTTAAACCTGAATGTCTTAAATTTGAAGGGTTAGTAGAGTTAGATCCAACTCAGCATATTCTATGATTCTATAAAAGAGGGTAGATTTAGAAATTTTTTATGATAAGGGTAATAAGGCAGTGGAACAGGTTGCCGGAGAGATGGTGGGTGCCCTATCCCTGGAAACAGCCAAGGGCAGATTGGATGTGGCTCTGAGCAACCTGCTGTGGTGGAAGGTATCCCTGTTAATTGCAAGACTGATGAACTGATTGAGCTTTAAAGATCCTTTCCAATATAAGCCATTTTATGATTCTCTTCTTTGACTATATCCTATACCCAACATGATTTCATAAGTGGAGGAAAGTGAGCCAAACACTTTTGAAAGCAGCACAGCTATTTATTGACATAAAACAACCATGGCACCGTTTCTAGATACTGAAAGAAATCTATCTGCAATTACCCAAGACAAGATCTGCACACTGCAATCTCTGTGGTTCAGAGGTTGAGTCAATTGTTTGCTGCATTTGTAGTGGTGTTTGATTAACTGAAACTGCTGATTTATGGATTATATTTAAATTTTAACCTGAATTTGGTTATTTTGCTTATTAATGCATCGGCATTTTAGTAAAATCATACTAACTCAGCTTAGTGTATGCTCAGTTAAGTAAATATTGATCTGTTCACTACAGGCAAGTTGCATGGAATGAACACTGAGACCTCAAGTAACCTTAGATGAGAAATTCATAACTCAGCTGTCTCTCTGCAGGTTCTTTTCCTCTCAGCAGAAATTCAAAAAAGAATTAATCCACTGCAGAATTAGCTTTCTCCAGAAATGCAAATCTTCTTTAGCAGAGCAGCATTATTTAAGCAGTTTTATTGCTCAAGCAATTGGGGGTGGCACCTTCTTGGAAGAGCTTACAGAATTTGTAGAGTGTGAAAGTTACAGCAATGTGCAACCACAGTACAGAGACAGAGATAGATGCAAGAAGACAGAAACCTGAACTCTATGAGAAGAAGCCAATTTTATACTTGATTATGATTTTAGGTATAACCTTCCCAGCCACTGCCTCTGTTCCACTTCTGTTACTAAAAATTTGAAGTTCATATCTTTTGCATTTACATTTCCTCCATACTTTTGAATCATTACATTATCTTGAAACACAAGGGTAAAGATACAAGGTCTCATAGCCAAACAACCTGCCCTGTTGCAAGCAATCTTATGGCATAATATTTTGAAAACTTAGTTTAAAAAAATCTAAAGTTGTTTTCTTGCCTTCCCACACAGAAATGCATAAATTGTAAAAACAAGGACTTCTCTGAAGAAGCAGCAGAACAGCTTCCTCTGCAGTTACATATATACCAGAAAACAGCATAGACGTATATAGAATTGCTCCGTTCACCTCCCTCAACACTGGAGAGCAAACACAGTTAGAAACTGAATTATTTTGGGGGTGGACAGGGGGAGGAGGGAATAAGGAAAGAGGAGATGGAAAAGAAATCACTTCAGCAGCATGATATGATGTTTTTCTAATTGTTAGACAATAACTACTTGAATATTACAGGCCAAAGAGTAATTCTCTGGTCTGCTATTCAAAGCATAACTGTAACATTTGAGTTTCTCACAGCCTTGAATATTTTCACACATTCCATCTTCCCAAACAGAACATGAGTGACACCAGCCTGCTTTCAGAACACAAAGACATGGGTAAATTCCCCAAAGTAGTTGTGCAAGTCTAATAAAAGTATCTGATTTCCAATGTGGAGCGCAAGAGCATGGTTTGAGCTGTCCGGGCTCCCTGTGGAGACAATGAGGAGAGTTAAGGTGCATCGAAATGTGATTTTATAAATAGTCAGCACAGACAGATAACCTATTGTAAATAGCTGCTTCAAACTAACATGAATCCATCTCTCTGCTGGTTAGACAGGGAGCCTGACATGGTTAACTCAGATGTAAATATGTAAATTGTAAACCTCTTCTTTTAGTCAAATGCATCCTACCTGGAAGAGCTCAAAGTCTGCCTATAGTAAGCAGGATAATATTCAGTACACATATGACTCTTAAGTCTGAGTCTTTTCAGATATTTTTCTGGAGGGTTCCAGGAGAGACCTCCAGCCACTGAACAGTATTCCGTCATTCTTCTGTAACTGTGTAGAAAATTTGCCTAATAATTTAGCACTCAGGCTCATTCCTTCTTCTGCCTGAGAGTGCAAGAATGGGGATTGTAGCTTCTTGTCTCCTCAACAAGTTTCCTAATCAATAGGCCACAGGCTATTTGGGACACAACCACTGTGAGACAGGGACAAGGAGGAAAGGTTTGGACATCCCCTCTTTATCTTTTGGAAACATGCGCTGTTTGAAGTGGAATTGCAGACTGCTTGGAGGGGAGCTGGAAGGGAATACTGGAAGCACTGACACCTGCTCTTGCTTGCTGAGTTGCTGCCCCATGTACACAGTGAGCCCCTGTGACTCACAGCCGTACCCCAGCTGCTGCACACAGACACCCACACACACTCACACACAGAGCAGGGAGCCTCACACCCAGGAAAAGTGTTACAAATGGAGCAGCATGGGAAAACAGGATGGACTGTGTTGGTGATGCACTGGGCACGGCTTTATCATAAAACCTAATGCACTGTTTGTTATCTCAGGTCTCTTGGAAAAAATGTAATTATAATGCTAGCTGCTGCATGTGTCGGTTGCCAGGAACAGAGCTGGATGTCGCTGCTGTGCACGGGGCATGACTGCACCCAGCCCCACGTCCTCCATAAAAAAGCACGCCTGCTCCAGTGGGGAGAGAATTGTTTGGGGGTTTGTATGCTTTGTTTTCACTATCAGGCATTAGTTATGTTTAAGGTCCATAAATCTGGTCTAGTGGTTTTAAAAATAGTAAAACACTCTGTATAAGCTACGCAGGGTTGGGTTAGGTTTTTTGTTCATATGGTATTACAAAATGGGAAGATAAGATTTGTGTAACAAGCCAGAAAGTTTCAAGTACAAATCTACTTACTCTAAGTTCCTCCCATGTTTTTTCAGTTTTGCAAGACTTATTCATGGCCAGCCGGGCATCCTGGGATCAAAATTAAAATCTTTCCATCTTATTCATTTAGCAAAGAACATAAATGTGTGAAAAGCCCCTAAAAGCAGGTATAGCACAGAAAATTAATGCAGTAGTCCACAGATATTTCAATGTGGAGAATATTATGCAGTTAGTTTTTTGAGCTGTCCGGGCAAACAGGCAAACAAGAAAAATAATGCCCAAACTTCACAAACTGATTTTCATGGAAAAGTACAGTTGCAAGAGCAACAAGATTTGGAGCATGCTATGCAGTATCCCTAACATTTTTGGTTTACTAGTCTTTAAGATGATTCCTTGTATTCTGTCAAGTATTCAGAGCCTTCTTACTGCAGGAGAGAACAAACCATCAGCTTCAGCCCCTGTGTTCTCTGGAATAATCTTCCTCCCCCTCCCCCACCATTCTAATGCTGGTAATGGCAAAACATTCAGCTATTCAAGGATTCGCATGCATTTTTGGAAGTAGTGACGCATAAATGCATGAGTTTAGTCTTTGCAATATGAAACATCAAATGGAAAGATAATTGAGAAATAATCTTTACTGAATTAAATATAATTGATTCACCTCATCTAACTTCTGGCACATAGAATGTGGCTCCCTCTCCACTTGCAGGTCTACAGTTGTAGAACAGGTTTGGCACCCTGATAGTGCGAGAAGCAGAATGTCATACCTGTGGAAGCATCAGAGTTGTCCAAGCATGAACCGCATACTACTGACAGGAGGCAGTGGCAGGGGACAGCAGTGGTAGGCTTCCATTTGTGGTGGACAGAAGCCCCCATCTGTCTCCTTGGCTTGCTATCTAGATCGATGCATGGCTTGCCAGGGGCTCAGATCCAAGATGCTGCAGAGGAACCGCCAAGGTTCTCAGGCTATCACTCCCTGCTGCTTATCCACATGGGCGCCAATGACACTGCTAGGGGAGACCATTGGGGTCAAGAGTGACTCTAAGGATCTGAGAGTGAGGATCAGGAATTAAAAGCTAGCCAGCCTGCAAAAACCCTGGACTACAGCCCTGGAGCACATTTCTGGGCCCATGCAGGGGGCAGTGACTAGAAAGAATCAGCATGAGTTTACCAGGGGTCAGTCATACCTGAAAAATCTGATTGCTGTCTATGACAAAATTTGGATTTGTGGAGAAAGGGAGAGCAGTGGATAACTTTGACCTTGCCTTTAGCACTTGTCAGCCCCTTTTAAAACATTCTGCCTTCTCTTGACTTAAAAATACAAATTGCATCCAATAAAGTTCTTTGGTATTTCTACAGTTAACACCTGGATTCTCAGCAGCTTCTAATCCCAGTGATTTGAAGTGGGAGAAGAATCCACAGTTATATGTGTCAACTTATGGCTTTGCCATGCTGCAGATATAGGGAAGATATCCTGTAGAGGATGGTCTCACCAAGTACACAGACAGAAGCTGAAGACAAAGGAGAAGACAGTGAGTGGAGAAAGCAGTGCTGTCATGTCTTTTATAAAAGAGCCCTGGGGTTGACATGAGAAGCAATGCTGCAGAGATGGTGTTTCTCTGCCTGTGAAAATCAGGATCTAAAGCTCTTTTTGAACACTCTCACCATGAAACTCTATTGCAGTTTCTCGAGTGGCAGCTAACGGCCTAATTTGAACTGCAAGCAACCAACAAGTATCCTGCTGATAGCAGGAGACTTTTTCTGCACCAAACACTTCATGGGATGTGATAAATGTGTGTGAATGAGGAAAGGGCCAGAGATTATTTTAGACTTCTGCAGTGAGAGTAGAGGAAGCAAAACTGTAGTACCACTACTGATTCCTTGCTCCCTCAAACCAACACTTTGCATGTGCATATTCATCTTGCTTTAGTTTGCCAGACCTCACGCCCCCCCCAAAAAAGGGTGGAACAGCCTTGATATCAAGTATTCTGATATGAAAAACCCTCAATATCTCAGCCTGTTCTACTTTGGAATAATTATTGATTATTGAGTCAGAGATTTATGGCAACTGTAGCTCAAGTTTTAGAACACTTGCCCAGAAGCTGCTGAATATCTAATATGACAGTGACATATTCAAAAAACAAAGACTGGAACCATTTCAAATTAAGGTAATGAAAATCAATACAAGACCCTTCAAGAAAGGAAGGTGATATTAATTTTAAATAAAACTTACTCTCCACACGTCCTATCTTTCTTTCTTCAGTTTTACTCAAATAAACGTGTGCATTTGTAGTTTGGGATGGATCACTTATGCATAACATGGAGAACGAGAGGTGCCAGCTGTTGAATCCTTGCTATGTATTCTGAAATCTCTTTGCTGGTAACAACTGCTTTGGGGCAGTTATTTTGCATCCCTCAGGAGTCACTAGTTATTGAAGCATAATCTTTTGCCTCAGAAGTTCCCTTACAATAGCCTCCAAAATGTTGGGCAAGGTGGATGCCCATTTTCTTTCAATTCCTTATTTTCTGTGTCTTGTGGCTCCAGTCTGTCTTTCTGTTCAAATATCAGGATGAGAGTGGCACAGCCCAAGTGCTATAGCTGTTCAGTCATCGTCCTGTCAGTTGTAATGGTGTCTTGGTGCAGCAGCACCTTCTTTAGTTGCTACTGATTTTATTTCTGTCACATTGTCTATTGATGTCGGCCAGTCTTCCAACCTGTGCTCTGTGCTTCTTAGGGTAATCATGTAAATCTGTCTCTGTCCATGCCATCAATCTCAGCCTGTGCATTTCTGTTACAAATCCTTGCATGTCCTGTATCACAGCAGAGTACTTTAACTGCAACACTAGCCAAACCTGGTATCTTCCTCAACAAATGAAAGTTGAGTTCACCAACTCATCAGCTTCCATTTCAGTGGGAAGGGGAGCACTGCTGTCAGAAAGGGCTGTAAACTTTTTCCAGCACTCAGAGTAGCTGGTATCCTGATGGTATAGTATAAGTTTGGCATGGTGTTCAGGTTTCCTCAAGAAGACAAGGAAAGCCAGAAGAGGTCCTATGCACCCCAAAGGTAGTTCTGTATTTCCTAAGAAAATCTTGGCCAGATGTAATTCAAAGTTATAAATCCTGATTGAGGGTTAGATGTTCTCTTTCAAGCTGGGTGAAATCATAACAGACTTTGAGAGCAAGGCTTAAAGCATGTGCCTCTCCTCAGCATTTCCCACGACTGAAGAGGCCCTCAAGGTACTGGGCTCTCTTCTCTCTTATCTCTATGGAACAGAAGGCATGGAGGGAACAGGGGAGTCTGTGGTTTTATGAAGCCATGCTAGAGCCAGTCTCCAAAAGGAATATATTTCTATTAAGACTTCTAGAGGCACTAATTCGAACAAGAACAGATGCAGATATATATCTATACATGCAGATATACTCCTCCCAGCTGTTGAACCAGACCAGAGATGTCAACTGTAGATATCCTCCTTCTGGAAGAGTTCTCTATGGAAAGAAGAATCAAATATCAAATAAAATGTCATTAATATGCCACAATCTCCCCCTTTTTGCTCAGCTACTTAAGCCGTACTGAAACAGAAGAAAAAAACACAGAATCAAGTCCATAGAATTAAATAAATCATTATTACAACACACACGAAATTTCTGTTCTCCAAGCCTCATTTCAAAACCTCAAATATGGAGAGCCCTTGTTCTCAAGTTTTGTGCTCTCTGAAGTTTTCTTTTTGTCTTGGAGGACAATAGAGTTTGTAGATGTGAGAAGTCAGAATTCCTAAATTCGATCTCTCCTGACATACATTATTTTTAAGGCTTAATAAATATACACAGTGCTATAGAATGGTATGTGCAGGAATAACAGTAGTTCCTCTTGGTATCTGCACTGTGCTTATCTCCATGGCAGCCAAGCAATTCGGAAAAGAATAAGCAAACATCTACTGCTGCATACTTATCTCCTTCAGCTCTCTTCCTGGTTTTCTGTTGTTTGCTAGCAATATATACTATGATGTCTGGATCAGAAATGTCAAGGTTAAAAGAGTCATGTTACTGAACAGGGCAAAACACTTTATCTCCAGTCCTTCAAAGTTCTGTTCCTGCTGAAGCTTTTCAGCCCGATCCTGTCTCACCTGAAATGAGGAGTGACTGCTGTAATGAGCAGTCATCAGCTAACAGCTCTGCCAAGTCTTCCACTTCACACTGGCAGCTCATAAGCCCCAGTCCTAATCTCCTTTCCCTCATCACGGAGTGATGTCTGCATCCTGTGCTCTCTTGACGTTGGCATTGTGGACCCCTTTGAGCCATGGCCCCTTCTCCGGCTGCTGACACTTAGACCTCTCCACACAAGCACGGGTTCAAGAGTGAGATTGCGCAGGAAAAAATAGTAAAGAACAAGATTTAGTAAGAAGATAAGAGAGACTGCAATTGAGGCAGGACTTGATCAGACAGCCATATCAACCAGCAGCTCACTTACATGACTGTCTTCTTTTATCCCCACTTCTCTCCATTTTCCCAAGCTTATAATTCCTTCCCCCACCTTGATCTCTCTCCTTCTCTACCCTTGTCTCCTGCCAAATAAACAAATTAGCTACTTTTTCTCCATTGGTTCCAGTTTTGTATATCCATAACCACATTTGACATTTCTGATACTGTAACCTATAATATCTCAGCCTTATATGATATAGAATCATTTAGGTTGGAAAAGACCTCTAAGATCATCAAGTCCAACTGTTAACCCCACACTGCCAAGTCCACCACTAAACCGTGTCCCCAAGTGCCACACACTTTTTTTAAATATCTCCAGGGACTCTTTCTGTGAAGAGGTTTTTCTCTTACAGTTACCTGTGGAGCTTGTCCTTCTCTCACATAGTTCCCCATAGCCAGCTGTGAAATCCAGCTATTTCTCATGGTGTTATGCTGTAATGTTTGCCAGCTGCTCACTCTGCTGTTTATTATGTTTGGCAATTTCTCTTGCTATGTGTAGTACTTTCTCATGGTCTGTTACACTATCTAACACTATCTCATGATGGGACCTAGTCATCTGCCTATGTATTTCAGTGAGGAATGGAATCCATAATGTGTCCCAGTGCAGAAATCACAGAAAAATATAAATAGCATGTCCCTTAGAAGGAATCACAGAAAACACAATTGGAAAGGACTTCTGGAAGCCATCCAGGTGAGTCTTGAGAACTGCTAAGGAAGGACATTCACTTTCTCTTTGGGCAACCTGTTTCAGGTAACTACTCTTACCACTGAAGAAGTCCTTCCTTACATATCTCTGGCATTTCTCTTATTATGCTGTGTTGCTGGAAAAGTTTCCTTCTTTCATTTCACTGTGCACATCCAACCAGAGTCTGGTGCAAAGTTCTCCATAAATCAGATGTAGTTACTCTAGGACAACAGTTCGACTCCTCCTTAGCCTTTTCTTAACCAGGATAAGCCAGGTCCTTCCCTCTGGCCAGCCACAGCCTCATGGCCATCCTCGTGGCCTTCCAGCAGGCTCACTCTGAGTAGTATCAGATCTTCCTGGAAGCCTGCCTGACAGGGAAGTTTGCTCCTGTACCCTCTGAAGTCTGCTTTTCCATTTATCCCAGTCACATCAGCAATGTGTATGTTTCAGGAAAAAGACCGGGTAAAAAAAAAAAATCAATGAAAATTAACTAAATTACTTAATGAAAACAAAATTCATCTGCACTTCCTCATAAATGGTTCTAAGAGACTATAGGGTCATAGAGATGTATCAAATACATCACAGCTTTCAATTCTGTGGAATCACTTTGCTTAAATCAAGGCTACCTCTTGTGCAGCCAAAAGGAAGGGAATGGCCTTGGGTTTAGAGCATAAGAGGTAGGGAAGCTATTCTAAAGATTTAAATGAATGGAAAGATTCTATCAGAAATGCAGAAAAGGAACTCAATCCTACCTGGCTAAGGATGTCAGTATTGTCTGAGTTGCTAAGCAACTATATAGTAGTTATTAACTTCAAGAATAAGTAAATTCTATTATTTCAAGAATGAATTACAGCCTACTCTATACTACTTAGGGGAACCCAAAATTACTCTCTAGTGATACAGTACTTCTTAGTCTTTCACTTTACAGCAGCCTGCCACTAACATGTTCATACACTGGTTAAAAAATATAAACCCCTTAATCCAAATTGGGATACCCCAACAGAAGCAGCTTTCTTTCCTCAGTTTTTTTCCCCCCTCCTTGAGATGCTCTTTAACATCACTGAACCGAAAGCTGATCTGTACCTCTCAAGTCCTCCTATGCTTTTGAATCTGCATCTCTGTCAGTACATGACATAAAGATGTATTATAGTAATCAGTGCTCTGCTGAAGGTACAGTATCTTATTTGACACTTATGAGATTTATGAGCTAAAATAAACCCTGGTCAGCACAGATGTTAACTATTTTAAAAAATGCTGTCGAAATCATCCTAGAATATTTTTATTTTTTTTTATGGTACGTTAAAATAATTTACAATTTCCAGTTTGTAGTGCTGGAATAGGTGGCAAAGTGTGTTCAGCCATTTTGGTTGTTTACCCCCTCAGGGGAAACAAAAAAATTCAGTGACATGAAAAGAGATGCCCTAGAGAAAGACACACAGGATAAGAGAAGAAATTATTTCAAAGATCAGCCACTTAATACACTTGCAGATGTAAGTATTTATTTATGACCTTTTGTGATTTGTATCATTTAAAAATTCTGTACCACATACTTAAAAGGAGTACATAGACCACTGCACAACTACTCATCAGTTAGAAGGATTCTGCTTTTGATTGCACCACGAATGCAACGTGCCAAATGATAATCGTCACCTAGTGAGAACTAGAGCAGTTCTACAGATCTCAACAGACCAATCTACACTGGTCAAGCACCTGATTCATCTTTCTTCGTACAGCAACCTCCTCACTTGGCAGTTCCCAAGTGCTGTTAGGGAAAGAAAGCTGATATCGCATTTGCAGTCTATCTGGGAATTTGTTTATTTTTTAATAAGGAAAGGTTTCTTCTGGGTGTTATTTGAGGGTGAACAATAGCCCTAGAACTTAATTCAAAAAGCTGCTCTTAAGCACAGAGTTGCATCATGAATATTTATCTGGCAGCGTGAAAAAGCTCTAAGCATCTTGGCTCTGTTGTTCTCCTTCTGCACGAGACCCTCCCCTTTGTTGGGAGAGCGCTGCCATCGCAACCAAGGGCAGCAGAAGGCGAGAGGGTTGGCAGGCATGGATAGAAAGCAGGTTGGGTTTTCAGGCTAATTACAAGGTTTTGTGTTCTGGGTCACCTTGTAAATGAGATACGATGCTCAGAAAGCTGCAGCCAAAGCTGCTATGCAGAAAGTGGAGCAAATGCACAAAGGTTCTGCTGGTGTGTACCCTTTCTTGAACACAACCTGCAATTTTCATGGTGAGCAATTGCAATGGGTCCAGAAAATTGCTTCCTGGGGCATCTTGCTAAATAGACAAAAGTTGTTTTTATAATCCAGGCTGTAAAACCATTCAGTCTGGGTCTGCTGAGTGATCTGTATTAACGGACTTCTCCCCTCAGAATTCTTTTGACACACTTGCTAAAATGCATTAAAATTAATTTTAACACAGCCTGGAAAAAAAAAAAATTATTTGAGCAGCTTTGCAAGCTAATGCTGCTTCAAAATATTTTTTCATATTGATTAGTTCAGCACTCTTTCAGTTTAAGGCTGGCACGTTTTCTGATTATCTGTACTGCACATGTAAAGCACTTCTAGTCTACCTGAGGAACAGGTCTGGAGGCAGCTGGAGCCTGGTTCCTACGTCTTCTCTGCCTGTAGCCTGTGTTTATGGTTCTCATTCACTTCATAATTCTGCAACTCAAACCACACTTACCAGAGGAATATTGTGAAAATTAGGATTTGCATTGCTCTTTGGAGATGCCTCGGCCTCACTTCTGTTATTTTCTCGATGACGGTCTGCCAGTAGTTTATTTACATAGTAGGATCCAGTTTGGAAATGCTGCTTCACATAAATGAGCACCAAGGAGACTTTCAGTCTTAAAAAAAAATATACAGGGTGTATATATGATAGATCACATCAGGGCTGATTCCTGACAGAGGGCATGTATGTTGTGGGGACATGGACCTGCAGACAGGACTGCAAGAGCACCCAGCTAATGTATCGTCCAATGTGCCTGCACACTGCACCTCAGCTTTACCTGTGCACCTCTGCAATGAGAGGAGTTTGCTGCTGAATATTTGCAGCCCTAGGGGTATTTAAAAGATGTATAGATGTGGCACTTATGGACATGGATGAGTGGCAGCTTGGCAGTGCTGGGTTATGGTCTTAGATGCCTTTTCTAACCAAAACAATTCTACGATCCTGTTTACCCAGGATGCTGTCAAGGACATCAGGATGGATCCCTGTCCCTCACAGGCTATTCCCAGCATGCCATTACAAGACCTACTCTCTTACAGTTTTGGCTTGCTTCCTGTCTGCCTTGAGCAACATGGATCAGTCACTTGAAGAGGGAAAAACAAGGGATACAGTGAATCATCACTTTGATAGCACCGATCAGGCACATAACTGCTAGAGCTTGCTTGTAAACTTGGGGGTCACAAGGTTTACTTTACATCAGAACTAAAGTGTCTAAGACCTACTTTTGGACTTTGCCTGGCTTTGAGTGAAATATTTTAACCTAGCTCAACTTTTACAACTTAGTCAAAGAATGCCTGAGTGAAACTTTATGGTCTCCAATACTAAGGATTTCTCAGGAATGTAGGTGGGTTGGTAATATGATCTTGTCTCTTCTACCTTTATCCACAAGTATTTTTTTAAGCTTCTTTATCTTTTTTTCAAATTCTTTGTACGTAACATTTAAAATCATTGGTTTTGCAATTTTATCTTAGTTGCAATAATACTAAAGGTTGCTGTTGTATAAGAGCTTCAACTGCATAAAAAATCCAGTTAATTTTGCATATTCTCTCTGAAGCAATGGAGCAGCATCTTCCTTTAAGACACATCAATCCTTTGAAATTAGCAACAGTTTGTTTTCAGTGCACCTAAACGTGAAAGAGGCAGTAAATTAATGCCTGCCCTCAGGTCCCTGGGTTCCACCATTATTGCAAAAGCTGGAAAATTAAACAAGATTTTTATTCTAGTGAACAGAGTCAATTCAAACCAACAGAAGAATGGGAGAATATTGTCACTTCCTCAGGCAAATGTAAATCTTTCATCCCACTCACCTTTACTGGGGCTACCTCAGAACTGTTGCAAAGACAACTACTATAAAAACGGATCAGAGTAGCCTTTATGTCTCATCATCACATCTCCCAAAATACTGCTGCCTCTGCAACACTTTTTTCTGTTGCTGTGCCCAGGAGATAAACCAGCTTCAATAATTTGCAGCAATTTATAATTATTGATGAGTCTTGAGGATGCCTTCTTCAAAGGGAGTACATATCCCATTAACCATGTATTTGATTATTGGGACCTGCTCTTATTCTACTGACAACTGGACAAGATTGTATGGAAGGTGTTCTGCAGTTTTCTAGCTCTGCAGTTTATAAGATCACTTGCAGAAAACAGGCCAGCAAAATTGTTATAATTCCCTTCAATTTTTAATAGCTCCCTTGTGCTGTGGCTTTAATCTGTATGAAATTGTTAAAGCACTGAGTAAATAAAGCAGCTGTTACAGCTCATGGAGCCACAATATGGTCACAAGTTTCTGAAGAATGTTCAATACTACTGCAAAAAGTACATATATTCACTTATAAAAATAAAAGTTACGAGAGAATACAGAACTATAGTTGAAAAAAAGGCTCCTGGATTCTTACATGAGAAAATGTCAGTACGGTATGGTATGTACAGTGTGGTATGGTGGTCAATTCATCAGAACCTGAAAAATGCACAATTCCTGCTTGTGTAGAGCCGGTGACTCCATACCTGTACATTTGAATACCATTTTTATACGTATTTATTTATTATTGTTAACATGTACCTGTGGTTATTTAAATGATCGTACAACCGCAGGCTATGACAGTTTGAATTTTCACATGTTCATTTAAATGCGTCTGTGTTTACTTGACAAGCTGAAGAGTGCAGATAAGAAGATAAGAAAGGGAAATGCCAAAGCTGTGAGATAGAAATTCCTTTTTCTATATTTTCAAAATTCATTTGGTCTAGTTCCTAGATGGTTTACAGGGGTGAGTTAATATGCTTCAATACTAAAACTCAGTCTTCTAAGCCGTTTTGAAAGTAAATTTAATTTTATATCAGTGGTAAGAGTACTTAAAGCAATGTGATTTTACTCTGGAGATCCCTGCGCAAAGGAGGATGTTTCTAAAAGTTTCAGTTGAGTATTTACTCTTAAAAAGCACATGTACCTGATGCAGCAAATGCACGTGTTGCTAAGGTCCTTGTCCTTTGCGATCATTTAGAAAAGAGGATTTCAAAACATTCCATCAAAGTTGACAAATCCTGTGAAAAAATACTGGAGGATTTTATATATGAACATAAACTGAGATATACTTTATGCAATTGTTTGCTTAAAAGCTGTGTACACTATCTTTTCCTTAGATGGCATGGTTCTGGATAAACACAGTCTGCACAGATATCTTTGCAGGCCAGGAATCTGACTTGCCCAACTACTTTTGTAATCCTGAAATTATAAAGAAGAATACTTCAATCATCCAGGAACAGCAAAAGCAAGATTATATATAAGGGAAAGTACATATTAGGGAAAATCTAACGCAGCTTTTGGTGCAGGGAAGGCTTTACATAGATACAGGGAGGGCTGTTGGAGCTCCCTAAAAGTATGTGTGAGTTTTAGAGATCAATGATGCACAGATGAACTCTGTTTGGACTCCCTTATGGCCTTCAAAAACATTCCTCATAAAGAATCTTAGAGCATCTCAGGTTTTAAAAAGACAGAAATGAAGATTGGCAACATTTCAGAGAAGAGTGGCAAGTATGACCTAAACTACTAAAAGGCTTCCATATGAGGAATAGTGAAACAGACTAGCCTGGAAAAAAGATTATTGGGAAGGGAATATTGCAGTATTCTATACAACTGCAAATGAAGCGAACAGGAGAGGAGATGCCTCCTCCATTTATCTTCTAATGCAAGTACTAAGAATTAAAGTAGTGGATGGCTGATTCAAAACAAACGGAAGAAGAAACTTCTTCACCTAATGCAAATATGGACTGTGGAACTCCTTGCCATGAGAATATAGATGTTACAGTTTAAAGAGGTTCAGAAGGCAGCCCAACAAATTCATGGAGGGAAAAAAAATTCCATGGAATTTTTTTATAAAGCTCAAAGGTAATATACATCAGGATGACAGGATGAGGATGTCATTGAATAATAAAATTGTTAAGGTTACAAAAGATCCTCAAGATCATTGAGTCCAACCATTAACCCAGCACTGCCAAGTCCATCACCAGACCATACCCCTAAGTGCCACATCTACACATCCTAAATCAGAGACTAGGGAAGTGTACCCAGACAGTCACTTGTGTACTGTTACATTGCTATGGCACAGTTTTCTCTGCCTGTGAATCCTCTGTTCAGACGCCTATCATGTTTCCTCAGGCTGTTTGCATTCCTCAAATAATGATAAAGGTAACAGCAACAGCAATATTTCCATGGCAAGCTTTGTTACTGATTCTATGACGAATTCTGGAGCAAAAAAAAGAGAGAAAGAAGGAGTTTTACTAATAGTTTCCTTTCTTCTGCTTTCATCATAAACTCAGCGAGTTCCAACATAGACCCCTAATGGTTCTTTCCCCTCCACACCATCTAAATAGACGTCACTGCTAAGCAGCAAGTCAGATTTTTCTTGCAATCTTAATGCTCTGCAACTTCTAGAGATCACAGAGGTTACACGTACATGGGACAACCTCAGAAGTCCACTTACATAAAAGCAGAAAGTCTGCCCAAGGAAAAAGTGCATCTATGAAGCTATGTGTCTTCTGCAGTCTGTTGTGTATGAGGAGAAATTCCCAGGCTGAGTAAAAAGCAATAAAGCAGCTGTCACATAATTTATGCTTAAGACTGTTGAAAGAAGAAATGTTGTTGATTTAACATATTTCTCTTAAATAAGATTTGCTGTATCACTGAATCCATCTTTTGTTTTATTGAGTACCAGATGCCTACTCAATTATTCATGTAAGTACTGTAACCTAATATGTGATGACCGGAAATTATATTAAATAATCTTAGACCAAGTGACATCTAATGTTTGATTAGAGATCTATTTATGGCCATTTTTATCTGCTGAAATTTCTTGGGTCTTGGGTTTTGACCATATAAGAGAATCTTTCAAAACAGCATAGGTCAAATGTAATAAAATAATAGATAACAGTCCATTACGGAAAAGGAAGTAATACTTTGAAACAAATGATAAGCTTGAGGATGGCATTTCTCATATATTCAAATGAAAATCTCTTACTTCAGCAGTGTGTTTCTAAGGTGCCTAAGGGTAAAATATTTTCCCTACAAAATTGGCACCTACCGGTGATTTTGGTAACAGATAATTATAAGCTTCTCTTTGTTTACTGACTAGGACTGAAAATTACCATGATGGTAGAGAAATGGATTGGTACATATCATTACATTTATATCATCCCAGGAATTTTGAACCTTTAGAAGCATTCTAAATAAAAGTTTATGAATGTCAACAATTAACATGAAGAATAAATGCAGAAGTTATATAAATATGACCAAGTAACTTCTTAAATACCAAAGCTTAACACTAATTTTGGATAACCTTTTCTAGAATATATACGTCAAAGTAGCCTTCTCTTCCCTTAAGGAATATTTGGATAAATTTGTTTAATGTAATGATCAAATTGCCAACAACAAATGAGGTAGATTCAGGTCAGCTCTTTAGGAATGGAAATTTTAAGTGCCATTTCTTAGCACATTAAGGGGACTTTCCTTTCAGGAGAAAAGAAGGAATTGTTTTAAAAATTATCATATTCTGCAGAAAGATGTTTCTTTTTTACTGTCTGCATTACATCTTGTTGAGACTAAATACAGACTAGTACTCAGTATGAAATATATCACAATACAGAAAATACAGATTCCTGATTTGAATCAACAGCATTACAATATAAAATTTACAAAAGTATCCTGTAATGTGTGCTCCTCCATTATTTTAATTAAGAAAATATACAGGAGGATCTTCAGCATATGGAAGTAATTGAAATACATGCAGTAAGCACAGAGCAGGGCAGACATTCATGTCACCTTGGCTCTCTGCTTCGCAGAGCTGGAGGACATCTGGCACCTGCCCAGAAACACTGCTGCTATTAATCATAGTAGAGTAGGAAATTACTTTGTGTTGAAACATGAGTATCTAGCATTATTCTTGGCAGGGATATTTCTCTATTATGAACGTGCTGTTAAGCTGAGTATTTGGAACACTTCTTACACATTTTTTAAGGTTTTGTTTTTATAATTCACCTTTTGAATACATTGATTTAGAGAAGTTTCAGTAAATCAGCAAGTTCAGTTAGCAGTTTCTAACCAATATAGTTAAAATCTCAAAGATCATTTAGGGCAAAAAGAAGTGGATTGCAGGGTTTATCTGCTCTATTTCTATGATCAGAGGAGAGTCAGAGATGAGATTACAGAGTACCTGGGGTAACTATTGGAATCATAAGCACTTTCAATCACTTGGGAACTGCACTCATCGAAGAAAGCGATTTATAAAAACATCACAATATCAAATATTTGTGAAACCATCAAACCATTCACAACTCTTAGCAGTTCATCCAACTAAATTAGAAATGTCAATAAGTGAAACCCAAACTGCTCTCCCTAGAATGACTTTTTAGCTCAAGAAACTCTCTTCTGAATGGTGTAAGAGTAACAGATTGCCTCAGGCACACTGGTGCTTCATCTTATGCTGACAACTGGCTAATGACAGTGCCTTGATTTGCATGAAAAAAAACCCCAAAGAGGTTAGATATACCAACAGCTGAGCAGCTGCAGCATCCAATCCTGTAACAGGTATGACCATTCTTGTCAGACTTCACAGCTCTGCATTAGGTGTCCTTCATGAGGAGGTTTAAACATAAAAGAGCAAAAGAAGTTTCAAGGACAGCAGACAGCTGGGCACCCAAATGCTCCTCCTTCCAATAGGAAAAGGGACAGAGAAGTTGCTGAGGCCTAACAGGTTGCAGCAAAAACCTTTGTACCTTCTTGATGTATTTCTTTCCACACTCAAGCAAAAGAATTTTATATTGACTTTGTTCTAAATGGAGCATAGGGGCACATGCTCCATTCTAAATATCTGTGTACCCAGCAGCATTATCTAGTATCTCCCAATTTCACAGTGTATGTAATAAGGATATAAGCAATTACCTGTTGTTATATATTCCAATCTACTTCCAAAATCTTACTAAAAATTCAAGGACACATTTGCAACCTGACTGGTTTCACACTTTCCTTTGAGATAGATTTGTGTTGCCCTTTAATTATTTTAGATTATTTGTTGCCTGGCTGATGTTATTTTGATGTTACCTTTAAATAAAATTCCATCTCACCTCCAACCATGCAATCCAAGTATCAGAGAGGTTAGGAGAAGAATTTTATATTGACACAAATGTCTTGAAGGTTGTATCATCTAACCAGAGCATACATCAGTGTGATTCATACATATGCTTGTTTTCAGGGAACCAATTAACAAACTAGAGAAAAATCAGGTTGGATTTTTTTGTTTCATATGTAACTGGAAAGGGAAAACACCATTGTTTCTAGCAATTTTCATTCTACACTATAAACTCAAAGGTACTTATTCTGGCCACCTTTTCTTTTCTAAAATACATATGAATTACAACAGTTACCTCTCTTCTACACTATGCTAAATATGGACAGTTGCAGCAATAGCAATATTTTGCATGGCTGGCCCAGAAACAGTAAGTGAAGCAAGCACAAAATGATAGGATAAGAAAGTGTCAAAAAGCCGGAACTGAAGCTGAGCAGAACATGACACCTGATGATTTAGCACAGGGTTTTTTTCCTAGGTATTTATTTATTTATTTGTATCCTTGATGTATTTATCTCTCAAGCCAAAAAAAAATGTTCTCTTACACAGACTCCTCACAAAACACAAGCTGCTGGGATCTCATGATTAGGTGACCTATAACGAATGTGATTCCCTAATCCTCTACCTCCACTAACTATCTCAATCGCCATGTTTACCACGACCACCTAGATACCCAGGGAAAGTGTGTGTTCAATTCACTGGCTGTAAATTATTTCTCTGAGCTGGGGAAGCTTTGGGCCTTCCTCCCATCAGCAAGCATGGATGCCAATGTTATGGGGGTAACCATCTTCACTGTGGCCAGCGTTGGGTACTTAATTTGTTAACTAAAGACAACAATAATAAATTATACACTTACAGAGCAGACATTTCACACATTTTCAGGGCCTCAGGGCTGACAAAATGCTTGCCCCCCTATGGCTGACTCCAGGCTAACGGCAGGACAACAGGTCATAGCTTCAAACTGAAAGAGGGTGGGTTTAGGTTTAGATTAGATATTAAAAAGAAATTCTTCACTGTGAGCATGGTGAGGCACTGGCACAGGTTTTCCTGAGAAGTTGTGGATGCTCCATCCCTGGAAGTGTTCAAGGCCAGGTTGGAGAGAGCTTTGAGCAACTCCCCTGTGGCAGGGGGATTGGAACTAGATGATCTTTCAGATTCAATGCAAACTATTCTGTGATTCTCTGAATCTAAGAGACCAAAACAGGACTACTTGGAAGCTCTAGTTTTGTGTCCTACTCCACCAAATCTGACACAAAATATCCAGTATCCAGACCATCATCTACAAGCCTCTTGTCCCCTACATGTTTTCTCTACCATGTACACAGTTTCACCTACCTGCTGTTGACTGATTTGCTCTCAAGCTTCTTCCCGCATTATACACACTGGAAAAATACTTTACCCTCTTGTGTCCTATATACATCCCACCTGCCAGTCACAGGCCTGACTCCAACAGCTCGTAGGGACATAGGGCAATCCAGGCTGAGCAAAACACGCTTTAAGTTCATAGAGAAAAACTGTGAAGGAAAAAGTAACTAGTGATGGAACAAAGGTCAAACAAAAAAGCAAGTGTGCAGACCAGAGCAGGATCAGGCAGCAATTGAATTAGTTTAGACTGCCAGGCAATAAGTTTTAAAAGGAACACTTAGTTTTCTGAGTTTTTTTTTCTTTTGCTATGTCACAGTTTGGTCAGCACCATAGTGCTCGATACCATGGATGAACTCTGCTTCAGGCAAGTAACAGCACAGATGGTGCCTCAGGCGTGCAAAATTTGGCACCAAAACTCAAAACATACCTAAATCCCTGTTCAGGTCTTTAGCAGGCTAGATAGGTCTGCTATGGAGCACATGTATACATAGTGCTGTTCTGGAGCTCCTCTGCAAAACCATTCTGTTTAGCAGAAAAAAGTTAAAGTAATAATTTGCTGTTGCAAAAAAAAAAAAAAAAAAGATACATCTGGAGGAACAAACATAAGCACAAATGTTTCCAGCTTCACAAATCCCCAAGACTAAAAGAGCTCCTCTTGCTCCCACTGCAAACCCAGTGTTCTGCACACCCACCAGACCCCTGAGTGAGGTGCCCAGCGTGCTGTCGGGACCACCTTACATATCAACAGATCCTTGCAGCTAACCACAAGAACTTCAGGTGACAATTGCTGATGCTCAAAATCCCCTGCTTCATGTAGTAAGTCTTCACCACAAAACCAAAATACCACATAGACGTTACCTTTAAAATTTTAACAGCCAAGTTTTTATATACCTTTTATTTCTAAAACCATGGAACTGAGGAATATGCTATTTTTTCGCAGCTTTCAGTTCACACTCCAAGGAGCAGCACACAACAGAAAAACATTAGGATTTAGATTTTTTTCAAATTTTTATTCAATGACCTGCTTGCAGAATACAAATAAACAAAAGCTTACATTAAATACTGTACAAAATATTAAAGTTGTTGAGGAGCTAGTCCCCAGGTATGCGCACTTACTCTATCAAAAGACACCTGCACTGTAGCTCTTAGAACAAAACAAAACATCTGAAGGTTTTCCTGGCTGCAACTAATTACGACACATGAAAACTGCAGGCTCCTGCTCAACAGAATTTGGCAAGACGAAAGCAGTCAACTGTTTGTACTGCAATTAAAAAAAAACCCTGATGTTTACAAATGAAAAATAATCAAGTGTAATAAATGCATTTCTCTTAAAAACAGATGAGTGCACAATCCTGAGGTACAGTTTTCAGAGGCCAGAAAAACACGTTTTTCTGCTCTGGAAATGCACTTTGTGGGAAATGCTCAGTATTGATGACCTGTAGGCATTTACAAATCTCCAAAACCTTTAAGGAAAGAAAAGCAGATTACCACAGGAAGTTTCAACTACAGTCTCTGAGAAGAAGTCTTCAGAAAGATAAAGCAGCTTCAGACCAGAACCATCAACAATCATCAAGCTCCTTTACAGTTCATCACTGCCATTTTTAGTACAGTTGTTATGAGGGCCTGGATTCCCCCTCTCTCCAATCAATGTTTTTATAAGGTGGTGTCAGTTTATGGGATATTTTTAAAGCTATCAAAGGCCAATTTAGGGAGGAGGATCTTCTCCTCGAATAGCTTTGTACTTTGCCATGTCTTCTGGGAACACCTTTGTCAGTTCCTGAATTAATAGGCTTTTAAATTTCTGGAAAGAGAAGAAAATGTATATTCATTATCAATTTATTTAGATTTCATCAAGTAATGTTATCTGATGAGCAGAAATGTTTGTATATAACACAGCCTTACATTTCAGTGACCTAAGATAATGGTACCCAAAAAACCCTCAAAACCACACAAACACAAAAAATTATGCTTACAAAACCCACAGAAAATGCTCAAGTGAAATCCACTAGCAATGCAGTAGGCAGACTAAAATGCTCTTAAATTCCCAGAAATTAACTAGCATTTTCTCCTAAGAAATACGAAGCAGCTAGACTTCTCTAGTAAACTCTGGTGCAGCAACATCTGCCTAACCTTATTAAGATAATTCAAAAGGACATATCCTTTATCAGCTTGATATGGAACCCACTCCACCTTCAAAAAGAAACTCACAGATGGCTTAGAAATACATAATTCTTCCCACAACCTTTACAAGCACAGAGCATATCAAAAGAAAGAGAAACTCAGGGAATAGGGAGATACGTCTACATTGTGCAGCACAATTTGTCGTAGTCCACACTAATTAAGTTCAGCCAAAGAACATCCTGAAACACAAACAGCCCTTTCTCAAAAGTCACTAAGCTCCCTTCTCTGTGTTTTTCTGCAGTAGTTCCAGCAATTAAAAAGTATCAAAGAATGCTGAAGTTCACACTAGATGAAAGTACAAGGTCAGAAAACCCCAAACACTGGCATGTACTTTCATTACTTTTATGAAGATTAACTCATGCTTATAGTGCACGTTTGACATTTTAACCCTCTAAGATCCGTTCAAGATGGAAAAATGCCCCCTTTCTTTTGCTTATTTCTAAATTTACACACATCAGAATTACAAAGCTGCAAAAAACCCCAAATATATATTCATTATTGCTAATACAACTTCAACCAAAACAAAATCATAGTGACATCTGCATTCCCAACTGTGGGATGAATTACAAGTTTCCCTTCCTGAACAGGCTATATTAGCATAAACAAAGATTCAGGCAAGCAGAGCAACGTCTAATACAAATCACATAATAACAGAATTTAATAAAGGCACAAGGGAAAAATACCTACATAACTACAGAAAAATAAAAACTTATCAAATACATTATTGCACCAATAATTTTATTAATTCTAGTTTACCTTCATTGTGTCAATTTTTCCTTTTACTTGCTCATTTTTAGCCAAAGCTCTCTCCAGACACTCTTTAGTGTAGAGCTGAGGGTTGCGGCCTTGATCGATGTATCTGGAAATAGAAAAGATGCCTAAATGATCAAATTCCTACTAGGATGTTCCCCAATGTACAGCATTATTTACCTTACTGTCTTTTTCTTTCTACTACTATCTGAAACGTGCATTTAAAAAACCACAGTTTAACTCAGCCATTTCCAAAAGACAGCTCAAGGAGGACGAGGTCATGGCCAGCAAACAGCTTCTTTAAAACTCTGCTTCCAAAAAACCTGGAGACCTTTGCAGAGCTTTGAAGAAAGTATTAAAAGCAAACAAAAATATGTATCTACCAGCCCTCACAGGCAGTAAGCACAGATGAATGAAGAAAGATGGTCCTTTTCCAAGCAACTGAAAGGGCAGTAACCATGAAGTAGCTTAGTTGGGACAAGCACACAAAAATATGGCACCTGGCAATTCAAGGACGAGGAGGCACATACTATAGCAAAGAGTAAAAAAATCAACACAACTATATCAGCAAACCTATGTGTATTTTTGCTTTGCAACACAAGGGCCTGGCAAAGGGAAATTCTATCACTGAGTAAAGAAAACATTTTAAGATTGTCACCACAAATTTACAGCTGGAGTGAAAGCCCAACTCAAAAAAGTCCTGTATAGCCATTAACACACTAGAATACAGCAGACCAGTGACATTTGGACTTACAAGACACACAAGCAAATTAATCTGTCAGCTGTATCACTAAACTTCTCCTGTGTAGCTCTTCCTCTACACTTATGATTTTTCTTTTTATGTTTTAATTCTCTGCCACTCCTGAAACTAAATACCTGAGTACTGGCTTACTTTATTTTCACCCCCAACTTTAAATCTTGACTCTATTCCACTGTAAAAGTATATTTCCAAAATAAAAGCTTGCTTACAAAATTGGTGTCCCTGCCCATGACAGGGAGGTTGGAACTAGGTGTTCTTTAAGGTCCCTTCCAACACAACCCATTCTGTGATGCTATGAAATCACTGGATTTGGCAAATCTGTGTTACTGCCCGCATATGTAAAAGTCAACATGAGGGGGGGAAAAAAAAAAAAGAAGATCTGAAAGGCCAGGTTGGACGGGGCCCTGAGCAACTTATCTAGCAGGTGGCATCCCTGTCGAGGGGCGGGGTGGGTGTTGGAACTAGACGAGCTTTAAGGTCCCTTCCAATCCAAACCGACCTGCGATTCTGTGAAGACACTTGTCTTATTTATCACTTCTCTTATCCTCTTCTGCCTGCTCACGTTCTCGTGAGGCACTCAGAAGGATCGGGCTTAAGAGACAAGCAGCCCTCAGGGAAAATACCCAGGCTGCAAAAACAGGCTACCTCGGGTCACCCCGACCGCAGCAGCTCCCCTTCGAGGCGCAGCGCGACTTACTCAAAGACTTCCAAAGGCACGCTGATATCGTGAAGCTGCTGCCGGCATTTGTCGATATCCTGCAAGCCCGTCACCATGAAATTCCTGTTGGGAAGATAAACGGTCGTTGTTAGCCGATTGAGAGGACACTGCGCGGGTGCGAGTCCAGGGACACGACACCCCAGCCAGGGAGAGCCTGGGGCAGGAGGGGGAAAGGCCCCGCAGCCCCGCCCGGCAACGGCCTCTCACAATTTCTGATTGAGCCCCGTCTGGCTGCTGGGCTGGAAGTCGCTGACGATGATGCCGAGCTGCCGGATGTTCTCCACGAACTTCTCCAGGTGCTCCTCCAAGGAGTCGAACTTCTCGGCCATCGCCATGACCGCCCCTGCACCCGCCCCGCCCGCCCCACTTCCGGCCACGGGCGCATGCGCCGGAGGGAGGGGGCTGTGACCGCGCCCCCTTCAGCACAAACCACGCCCCTTCTGGTACAGGCCACGCCCTCCTCAGGGCGGGGGTGGTGCTGCCTCAGGAGGGTCCGGTCCGTCCTCTGTGCTTGACTCAGTGCTGCGTCTGCCGGTTCTGAGTGTGCTTCTAGTCTGTGTGGGAAACAGAAGCACGTTCTGCTTCATAATGAAAGTCTACACTGGAATCGTCTGGGCAACGACAAAATGTAGAAACACAGGATCACAGAGCGGTTTGGGTTGGAAGGGACCTTGAAAATCACGTAGTTCCAGCCCCTCTGCAGCGGTCAGGGACACCTTCCGCCGCACCAGGTTGCTCAAAGCTCCATCCAGCCTGGCCTTGAACAGTTTCCAGGGGTGGGGCATCCACAGCTTCTCTGGGCATCCTGTTCCTGTGCCTCACCACCCTCACAGTGAAAAATTTTGTAATATCCAATCTCAACCTGCCCTCTTTCAGTTTGAACACATTACTCCTTGTCCTATTGCGTATCAGCCTATAGTAAGCACTCCAGCTCTCATTTTTCCCTATGGGAAGGTTATTTGACATGCGTGGGATCCCATGGCACTTCACAATAACTGTATGTTTTGTAAATATCTTGTTTCCAGCATGTCTGTTTTGGGTTGGATCTGAGCAGATCAGTCCAGTAATGTCGGGAGATAACTCATCCAGCTCTGGATGTTTCCAGCATAGGAAGGACGTGGATCTGTTGGAGCGAGTCCAAAGGAGGTCCACCAAGTTCATAAGACTAATGGAGCACCTCTCCTTCGAGGAAAGGCTGACAGAATTGGGATTGTTTAGCCTGGAAAAGGGAAGGCTTTGGGGTGACCTAACTGCACCCTTCCAGTACCTGAAGAGTCTTACAAGCAAAAGGGAGAGGGACTTTTTAAAAAGTAATGGCTTCAAAGAGGAGCAATCTAGATCAGATATAAGGAAAAATTCTTTACTGGGAGACCAGCACTGGAGGCTGCCCAGCGAAGTTGTGGATGTCCCAGCCCCAGAATTGTTCAAGGCCAGGTTGGATGGGGCTTTGAACAACCTGGTCTAGTGGAGGTGTCCCTGCCTATGGCAGGGCAGTTGGAACTAGATGATTTTTAAGGTCCCTTCCAACCTAAACCATTCTACGAATCTATGATTCTATGCTCTGATGGTTTGATTCCCAATGAAGGGTTTAAATGAACGTTTGACTGGAACATGAACTAACTAGGATAGATATTCTAATCAATCAACAGATTTAATTTTTTTTATGCATTTTTTAGCTAGAACTTGCAGCCATTTCTGTTGCACGATGAGAACCATCAAAATCAGCAATTCTTAATTTCTTGGATGTATCTTTTTTTCTATTTATGGTATCAATAACAACACCACCACCACTCTCAAATGGTCAGTTTCTGTTTTGGGTTACCATGCTGGATCAGTAGCAGAAAGTTGGGTCTTTGAAAAATATAAAGCACTATATAGGCATTCATAAGATTAAGTATGCAAAAAAAAAAAAGCCTAAAATTAAAAAGCAAGTGACTGTAAAGAGCACTGAATATTAAAGAAGATATACTACTCTGCAAATGTGAAATACAAAAGCAATCCTAGGATGCAGAAAGCAATATATCAGATCTAGGCCTTGAAAATATTGTCATCCTATTAATGAATTTTGTTAGACAAATGTATATGCTGCTTTTCCGGGGAAAAAATGCTATAAATATATTACCAGTTGTTAAATTTTTCTTGTTATCACCAATTTGGGCAGCATTTTCATGTTGAGGGGGAANATTTTGGGTTTGATTTAGGAGGGGGGGGAAGGAAGGAAGGAAGGAAGGAAGGAAGGAAGGAAGGAAGGAAGGAAGGAAGGGAGGGAGGGAGGGAGGGAGGGTCTGACCAATAAATTAATTGATCAATAGGTGCATAGAGACCGAAAGATTTAGAATGAAAATGTCTTAGCTTATGGTATAAGTAACCATATTGCACTCGTACCCTGATTTCCATACAGAGAGTGGGCAATTACTGGCTTGTAAGCTGGACATCTGCACTGGCAGTTAAGTAGGGTTTGTAATAAAGGATGGAATGGGAGGCCATATGGATCAATATGACCCATTTGGGAAGAGTAGCACAGATTACATAAAAGAAAATCCTGTTTTGCAAACCTCTAATGAGTTTTTCAAGGGGCCAGCAAGCATGTAGATAAGAGCCATCTAAATTATACAATCTACTTGATTTCCCATCAGCTTTTAGTGAAATCCTTGACCAAAATCTTTTAAGGAATTCTCCTGATTTTAACTAGGGAAGAGTTAATTTCTTCTCAGTAGCTGTTACAGTGTCTCAGGATGAGAATGGTGTTGATAACACACTGATGTGTTGGATTTTTTGCTCAGTTGTGTTTATCCTAAGTCAAGGACTTTTTTTTCTTGTCTCACGCTCTGCCAGGGGGAGAGATCATAGCTGGGAGAGGTGGCCCAAACTGACCAAAGGGATATTCCACACTATACAATGTCATGCCTGGTATATAAACTGGGGGCAGTTAGCCAGAAGCATGGCCAGTCTGGATTTGGGAAGGGAGGCTTGGCATCATTCAGCAGGGGGTGAGCAGTTGCATTGTGCATCGCTTGTTTGTTTCCTTTTTATTATCATTATTATTATTTATCATTATTATTGTATTTTACTTCATTTTCAATTATTAAACTGTTCATATCTCAACATACAAGTTTTACCTTGATTCTGCTCCCCAGGGAAGGGAGGAGAGGGTTTGTTGAGTGAGTGGCTGCGTGGTGCTTAATTTCTTTCTGTGCTTAAACCATGACAGGAATTAGGCAATGGAATAAGGGGAGAAATCTTTGACTAAATAAAGAACTGAAGGCCAGATAGGAAATGCAGGATAGAAGTAAATATTTAATTCTTTGAGGGGAGAACTGATCCCAGAGGAGTTCACCAGGGCTGAAAATTGAGCCATTTAATATGTTCACAGATGACCCAGAAAAAAAAGATCAGATGGTACAATGAAAAAATTGGCTTCTGAGAAAGTTACTTGGCAGACTAAAGAGGAATACAGGTTGTAGGAAATTGTAGAAGGACCTAAATAGACTTTAAGACAGATTGTGTAAAGCAATGCACATAGCAAGCAAAAACCCTCTAGTTTCACATGAAGATTCGTGACCTCTTGACCGTAACCATACAGAAGCAAGACTTGAGGATCGCAATAGAAATTCTGTGAAAACATCAGCTCAGAGCTCAGCAGTGATCAGAAGTCATGTGGAGAGTTAGGAATTGTTAGGAAAAGAATGTGAGAACAAAGCAGGAAATGTCATTGTGCTACCGCATAAATCCACAGTTCACCCTAACCTTGAATACTGCATGCAGTTCTGGTTCCCTGGAGTAGACCTGGAAGGGAGTCAGAGCAGGGCTGCCAAGATGGCTGTAGATATGAAATGGCTTCTGTAATAGGAAAGCATGAACAGACAGGGACTCTTCAGCTGGAGAGAGAGCCCACTGATGAGATCTGTGGCCATTATTTTACTGGATCTACAAAGTCATGAGTGGTCTGGAGTCTAGGCTGTGTTTCAGCACAAAAAATAGGGGCCATCAAATCAAGGACAAGAAGAGACAGTTTCAAAACATGCAAAAAGTGGTGATTTTTGTCATGCAAAGTTCATCAGCCTTGTAGGAGTATTTGCCAATGGATATAGCAAAAGCTTAGCTGGGGTGAAGGGAAAATGGGACAAATGCTTGGTAGACAGAGTCAGAGAGAGGTAGGTACACCACACCTGGCTCAGGAAATTCCATGAACCGAAGGTAGCCCAAGGCCAGGAGGGTAGTCAGGAGAGGTCTCACAGAAGTTTTTCTTGTCCTCGCTCTTCAGCATTTGCTTCTGGTTACTTTTAAGCACAGGTGGAGCATTCATCTGAATCTGTGGGGTTACTGCTATGAGGTCCTGCCTGCCTGGAACATCAAAGGATGGCCTGTGCTGTGTAGGATGCAGACAGATTGCATAGTGGTTTCTTATCAAGCAGAGCATAAAAAGGTTGATTTCAGACTGTTTAAATAGCCTTCAGGTCTGGGAAAAGATCAACTCACTGGTTTTTTATTTAGTGGTATATATACTCCAGATAAATCACTTGTCCAATATGGTATGGCACAATGTGGTGTTTAAGATTCATTGCTGAAAGTGCTGATACAATCAACTCTTCAGAAATAAAAAAGTGACAAAAAATTAATCTGTTTGTCCATCTCTAGAATTATGACTCTCCTCTGAGCTCCTATATTCTATTGCTAGCCAGTAAAGTGGAGGAAAATGAGTAAAGAAAGCAGACCACATCAAGTTCCAGTCACTCATGTTTTCCTCCTTCTTTCCTTCTCACCTTTCTTCTGCATGATTGTATCTAATGCACTGATTACTTCTTCATCATTCTGCAGACCAAGAAATGGAGTTTGAAATTTTAGATCGTTAACTGAGAGCATCATCTACCTAAGAATTCCATTTTGGGATCCATCTACCCTTCACTGTTTTAATTACAACAGGTAATAAGCAGAAGAGAAGCAGGGGAGATAGATGTGAAGAGTGCAGACGATATCACTGACTTGCTCTTGATATGTCAGGCTGATGATACTTTTGTTTAGAATGTTTTTCAACTGACTCAGAAGCATGTGGTATTTTCACATTTTACTGCATAAAAATAATGTGATACAATAAAATAAACAATTTTTTAAAGTCAATTATACAGCTGAATAAGAGCTGTAATTACAGTTTCCATACAGATTTGGTGTTTAGTAATATGCTCATTAATGACTTGAAATAATACATCTTACCACAAGTTAGCAGGATGATGCATTTATGCATCACGGCTGGATCTCAATCTTACTGAAATCATCTAAATTTATTTATCTAAGAAATAGCAGGATCAGAATTTTGTTCATAAGACAGTTTTTGGTCTTCTAAGTCCAGCAGATGTGGGGATGTTCTGGGACCTGATCCAAAGATAACTGAGACCCATGAGACTCTTTCTATTGATGGTAAAGGACATTGGATGACAGTCTGTTCTCACAGCGCTGACTCCAAGAAGGTCATCAAGACACAGCCAAGGACTCACATACGTTTCAGGACAGGAATATTATTTCTACAGTGTAATGATAATTCATCCAGATCTGCAATATTGAAAACTTTTATTTCATAGTACCTTTAATATCCCATAAAGAATTAATTCTTATTTTTTTTTCAAGAATATGCTGAGAAATCAGTAGAATTATCTGGGTTTCTTTCTGCTCCATTTATGTTGCAGTTTTTCAGACTCAGTTTGTTGCCCAANAGTTTATGTTGCATTCATATTGCTGCCATATGTCATTTAAAGCAAAATTAAGATCTATTCTTCTGAAACATAGAGGTGCTTTTAATATTCATCAAGCATATTCATGTGATTTTTTCCCCCACAGGTTTGAGAAATACATATATATATATATATATATATATTACTTTTAGAAAAATACTTTTCTGATTATACAATACTAACAAGTAAGGCTGATTTGCCTATTGCCGGGATTTTTGTTGGGTTTTTTCAATTTTTTTTTCCCTGTAGCTCAGAATAACTAGGGCCCTGTATTTAAAACTAGTACTTTTTCTCATTACCAAAAATGCAGGAAAGAAGGCATAACAATATCCCAGGCAGTAACATTTACTAAGACTCCCAGACCTCATGTGTGGCAGCAAATGAAAGGACCATTTTCCAGCACTGAGTCCAGCTGGCATGGAGCAGCCCTTGTTTATATTCCAGCTCCTGAAAGGTACCTTAAAGCAATTCTGGAAGAATATGGGTGGCCCGGATGAAAAAGAGGGCTGGGTACCTTTGTCACTGTTAAACAGTGTGGATACCTGTGCTCCCGTGTTTGTGTCCTTCCCTGTCACTTCTCATTTTTATAAGTTAGATCTATTACTCATGGTGTACAAGAAAAATGAATTAATCGTCACATGGGCTCAAAACAGGACAAATCAGAAAATAAGAAGAATTACTTATCAATCACTGTTATGCCCCTGAAAAGCATTTAAATAAGCAAGTTGTGCAGAGCCCTGGTCACAGCCGGTATGGAGTTACTGGCACTGCTGACTTGGGGTTAGGGTATCATAGAAGGATAGAATGGTTTGGGTTGGAAGCAACATTAAAGACCATCTAGTTCCAAAGCCCCTGCCATAGTTAGAGACAACTTTCACTAAAGCAGGTTGCTCAAAGCCCCATTCCAGGGATGGGGCATCTACAGCTTCTCTGGGCAGCCTGTTCCACTGTCTTATCACATTCACAGTGAAGAATTTCTTCCTAACGTGTAATCTAAATCTCTCCTCTTTTAGTTTAAAACCATTCCCCCTTGTCCTATCACTATCTGTCTGTGTAAAAATGTTGTGCTCCCTCTTTTTTATAGTCCTGGGCCTTATGTAGATGTCCTGTAGGAGAGGCTGGAATCAACGAGCACAACGGGATTCAGCCTGATCAACACAAAATGTCTCATGTTCACCAGAACTGCCCACAAGCTACCTCCAGTTCAAACTGGGACTACCAGGTCTTCCAAGTTATTTCTGAACTGCGCAGGTACAAACCAATAATGGTGTATGAATGAGTTGGCAACTGTAGGCTCTGGGTGACTTTAGAACATAGTGGGACAAAAGGCTTGAGTATATGGCTACTTCAGTCCATCCTGTCATGTGGGCTCTTTGGACACAGTCCTAGCCAGTTGGCTCTCTGATGTACCTTAGCACATTCCTTCCTGAAAGGCACTATGAGACAGACAGGCAGCGAGCTAAAGACTCTCTTTCTACTATTATAGGCAGGAGGAGTTTAAGTAATTCTTCAATTTTAAACTTACTCTTCACACTCTCATGTGTTGATATCCCACTTACTCTCTTTAAATTCTGCTTGCATCACTGGGAAAGATACTTTATTGTTCATGTCCAGCATCCAGTCTTTAAATAGGTTTTATTTACAGAAGTCGCCTGAGGAACACTCTAATTTATAGCTATCGATTCTTTCCACACCTCTGTCTACCTGATGAAGAAATGCTTTATTGTCCAGTTAGTTTTGTTCTCAGATATCTATTCTGTGCTTTAATCAAATAATTGAATCATCTCCCAGGCTTCTATATGATAAATTAAACACACTGTATTCTTTACACCATTTTCTTTAATGAATTTCAGCTTTTTTAGTGTTTCTGTTTCTTCAATATCAGCAGAGAAGTGAAGGTGACCTGCACATCACAATCTGGTATTGGTCTCTGCAGAGGTATTAGTCCCTGTTCTTCCATGTCTTGTGCTGCTTCTTTCCATTTATGCACTGCAGGACTGCAAAATTCCTCAACATGAGAAAATGCCATGGGAAGTTTGTGATGATCTGGTACATTGTGACCACTAATTTCCTTTAGAGTTTCCCTCTACAGGGAATATAGTCTACAGTTACATGAATTTATGTGATTTGCTCCTAGTAAGATGACTTTGCAATTTGTTTTTATTGAAATGCATTTATTTCACAAACACAACTATTCAATTTAGTTTGCCTCCACACTATTTAGCACTTTGCTGGCCTTTCTGTATGCTCTTTTTTTATTTGCAATTTTTTAGTTTACCTCCAGATCATCAATACAACTATTAAGTTATGGCAGTAGCAGTCCCCTGGGCACTCTACTGGCAATATTGCCAAATAAAGTCTTACTTGGCAGCAGATCACCTGGTCTGTCCCATTGCTCCCAAAACTGATTTTGGAGTGATTGGACCAGCCTAATGTGAGGCAAATTCCAGGTGAAGTCTGGCATAAAGGATTGCTCCAGGGTCCTCTTTTTACAAACTGTATGGATGAGTTTGTGTCAGATTTGCCTTGCTCAGGCCACTAGTCCAACACTATCCCAACATCATATCCCTACATGTCTCCACAAGCCCTGGCTCAGGCTATACCATGTATATCCTTGTCATCATATAATTAAAACATTATTTTCCGGTCCTTCAATGTCCTTCCAAAAGTGACTTTCTAAAAGAATTAGTAGCACAGGCTCCTCCTTTGAAAAGCTAGAACAAGAAAAACCCAAAAGCAACAATCACCTCACAGACCACATAGCTTGGCTCTTCTCTGTGCCTGCTGCCTCCCTTCTGCTACCCAGCACAGATCTTCAGACAAAACCTCAGAGCACCACTCCAGGGAATGCCAGCTGGCCCTCCTGACCCAGCAGTTCTTCTGGGACGTGGTTTTCCTAAGTTCGGGAAAAACACCTCTGGAACAAAATGTGAGATGGAGGTGTCAGCAAGAAAATCCATATGAGCAACAGTTCACCGTGGTGTGTTGTGGCTGGGGACCTGTGTATCTTCCCTGATTCTCACCTTGGCAGGCATATACTGTTTGCCAGAGGGTGGAGAAACAGAAGACACTGGGTGTCCTAGGGACCATGACAGAGAAGATTGATCACACACAGGTAGGGAACAGCCTGCCCTGGTGCCAGAAAAAGGCTGATGGAAGAGGAAAGGACCATCTGTTCTCAGAACAGGAGGAAATCAAGTAAGATAAACTGATTCAGGAAATGGTTGGTCCCCTGTCTGCTCAAGGCCTTGGTGCTACTGCTACCCTTCCACTCTCTGTCTTGCCTTTGCCACAACCACAGTGTCAGACCTGATCCCAACCTCCTTGGATGAGTACCACAGGCAAAGGGATGAGTCCTTGGCCAAGCCTCACGAGACACTTCTGAAAATAAACACACCATACCTAGAAGCCCTCTGCTTCCAGTTTTCACACATTTTTCTGCTTTTGCATTTCATATACAAATGCCACCACTGGCTATGAGCCCAAGAATATATATAAACCTTGTGGCAAGATTTTTAAGGTTGGGTGCAGGTAAATGAAAATCCAGTTTAAACCAGTATCTACCTGTGACTGACAGATCACCTATGAAGGTGAAATAAACACCCTGAACTTGGCAACACTCCTCCCCATTGCAAAACATCTGTCTGTGTTTGGCAGCAGGTGAGAGGAGACTGAGCTGCGGAGCTGGTAGAGAAGTTTATCCTTGGAGAAGGAAAGAAGGGATCTTCAGGGTGCAGCCCCTTTTCTCCTTTCCCTGATCTCCTGTGGTTGCAGTGAGAATGACGTTTGAGCATCCAGCTCACCCATGCATTCACAAGGGTGCTGGACCTGCCTTGTCCCTCTTGGATCTCCTATTGAGCCAGTCAACCACTAAACCGTGTCACTAAATGCCACATCTACACATAATACATATTTTTTGTCATAGTCTGAAATGTACTTTGGACTCGAGCAATATGTCTGTAACTTTCTGTAGATATGATCTCCTTCAGGCCCCTCTGCCTCCGACTTCTTTGAGTAAGCTATGTATTCATCTCTCAAGCCAAGGACCAGGGAACTACCAGCTGGTGGCAGCAGCAGCTTCTCCAAGATCAGGTTGTGAGGACTTGATCTCAGTTCCTGGCGACATTGCACGACACAGTATGCAAGTACACACTCTTCACTTTTAAAAAACTGAGCCATTGTCAGTAATCTTGCAACTAATCTATTTTTTAAAGAATTTAGCTTCTTTAATCCTTTGTCACCCCCTTTTGAATTTTTTTGCGTTGTAGTTTGGGATTTATACTTGGCATTGTGAAACAGAAAACTAAAACATTTCTCTTATTGTTGTGATGGCAAGGCTGACATAAAGATCTTAGGATAAAGAAGGAAGAGTAAATGTGTTGCGATTGACATTTCTTATGCAGGCGTGCTGTAAAGATGAGAGAATACGGTGAGATTTAAGGGAACATGAAGGTAAAGGATTGACCAGAGTTGAAGAAAAAGTGTTAAGCAGGCATCAAAGATGAGAGTGTGTTGTTCTGGGATCCAAATGTTATCTTATTATCATCTTATACAAAGTTTCTAATACTTCCCCATCTTCACTAAAAGTGCCATCTTCAGCCACATCACTCTGTTCTTTTAAAGCTGCATCACTCTGACAGCACATGGGTTTTACCAACGTTCTTTTTCTCTCACTTCTTTGTCTCCTTCTCCAGATTTATGTAAAAACTCCTTACCATTGGCCCCTCAGCGCATTACTTTGGACTCAGTAAAAAGAAAAGAAAAACAAGGACATTAATAACATTCAATGGAGAGTTAATTGAAACATGCACTTTGAAAGGAAAAGAAGCAGATAAAATCTGCCAAGTTGTGTAGCACCTGAATTAGTGAAGGTCCTGGAAAAGGTGGCAGCAGCTCACTGGATGGAGTGCCACCTGAAAGTTCAGAACCTACTGATAGTGCCAGTCAGATAGATATTCTCCAGGGATATTGTTTACCTTGCTCATTCCCAAAAGCTGTGACTGTGATATAATGGCTATTCATTTACCTCATTTATTCATTTACCCAGGTATCCTTTGCCTTTACATGCGCTTAGTATGTCTGTTGAGCGGAGGTCACCTCAAGAATTTTGTTTATCTAAGTCAGTGAAAGAGATTAGAATTGCCATACAGAATTCTGATGCAGAGAAGAAGGCAACTGTGGAGGATGTGTCAACAGGAACATAGGAACCACATGTGCACTGCTATAGGCTTGAATGTTCCAGGAACGAACATTTTTGTGTCTTTCTTCATTCTTGCTGTTTGTTGCTGAGAATGCCTTTCCTCAGAATATTCTTTTAAAAATAAGTGATGTTGTCACTTTGGAGTATGGAAGGAGTCGGACAAAAAAATGAATACTGAAAGGTGCCCAGTGAGACACTAGCAAGCATTGAGACACTCAGACAGGCAAAGAAGGGAGAGATTAATAAATAACTTGCTTGCTGAAAAGGCGTGTGTTTGCAGATTTTGCAAAGAATTAGCTAAATAAAACTCCATTTGATTCTAGGAAGGAGGCTGTGTCCCATGCTATAAATGAAATCAATGGAGCCTGCCAAGCTGACCTAGGTAAATAATTTTTTTAAAAGAGTTCCAGGCCTAGAGGCTGGCCCTGAGTATATCAGCAGGACACATAAACCCCAAGATTTTAATGCCACCTATAACAATCTATCTTCAGACCTGCAGAGGAAGGCAAAAAAAGAGCAGTAGAGGACAAGTCATGCATCAGGAAGAATAAAATAAAATCTTTCCCAACTCCAGTGAAAGCCCTGAGGCATGGAATTATTATAAGTATAATGCAAATTGACAGTGATCTAATCTATTTTCTCACACATTTGGGGATACTGACACATCAGATGCCCAGGGATTCATACCATAAGCTTAATTTTCTATCTTCGGGCATTTTCCTATTCTATTGTGTTGTACAATTATGTCAATAAAGTTCTCAGGCTCCATCCTACAAGACTGCAAGCTACTCCTTACAGTGCTTGGTAGAGTATTTGAGGCCTTCATTCATCAAATAACTGGAAACCTTTAGATTTCCAGTGCAGATGTATTCAGAATTACCCACTGTACTGCCATTTGATCATGTGATGAAGTCAATATTCCTCTCTGACATTTACTTCTCAAATATATTTATAAAGTGTTATCATGGCCCTGTTCAGTCCTTGCTGGGCTATACTAAACAAGACAAGATCTTCTGATTTTCCTATGACTTTTGTTCCCCTAATCATCCTAGAAGTGCTTCTTTGCTCTTGTTCAATTTAAGTAACATTTTCTACCCACTCAGGCCTTAAAATTCTGCTGCATTTAAATGGAAGTAAACAATACACATATGAACTTTTTGCTGAGCCCCAGGTAACTCCTTTTTTGCAAATTCAGTAAAAACAAGAAAATCGCTGGCCAGTATTATCCTTCCAGAAAAAAAAAAAAACACATTCCTGGTAGGCCCAAACAATACCAAATTGGTACTGCAATGGCAGTTTAGAGTTCTGAATCTCCAGCTAGTGGCAGATGCTTCTCTACCACAAAAAGAATAGGAGATTCTCTTCATCAGCTGCATCCTGCTCCATGTAGAGCTGAGGGCTGCTGCTGGACTTGAGCTTTGAATGCTATTCTGTGTTACTAATAAGTGTCTGAGCCTGAAAGCAGCTCTCCAGACGAAAATGTAGATGAAATATTTGCAAGAGGTCAGTCTGTTTTTCATACTCCGATGCCTTCCTGATTTGAAAGTCATTGCATCACTCTAGGATGTCTTTATGCACTGTAAGTGGATCAACCAGTCCTGCTCCAAGGCAAGGACAGGAGAGCACTGTCTGGGAGATGGCAGATGAGTTCAGTTTGACTCCTGTACCTGGCAAACTGGTGAAAATGTGTAATAATGAAGAAAGGTAAGAGATATGTTTCTACTATGTAAGATAGTAAGGAAAATAACTGATTAGGAATGTGTAAAGAGAGATCATGGACCAAACCTGTTCTGAGGGTTTTTTTGTCAGTCAGGGAAAATCGCTGGCCAGTATTATACATGGATAGGGACAGTCTAGATATAGAAGTCCCCCTTGCAAGCTGTTTTACTTCAAGGCTTGTGTTGAAGTCCTCCAGAGTCCACCCTGGACTAACCAACTAAATTCCTTGCTGAGGAAGCCCAGATTTGAAAAAGAATGGATAGGGCCCTCACTTCAGCTTTTTAACCCTGCACACAGTATGGACATAGATTGCGCCAGATTTCACTGCTTCCAACACCACCAGAGCAGTCCCCTGTCACAGCAGAACACTGTTTAGTCAGGCACACCTATCACACCTTCCACGTCACTGAAACAGCTTTCTCATCAGTTCCATCATTAATCTTGTACTGTTTCACAGAGCAATGGCACAAGGCCACAGAGGGGCTCCTTGGCTCTGGTCTCCCTTGGCAGAGACCTTGCTCTTTTTTTATGGCTTCACCACTGGATAAATACCTCAGTTATATGAGACATGTAAATAACTTCCATAATGTTAAATTAATGATCATGGCTCCTGCTACCGCCTGCAACAGAAGCACCATGCAGAGACCTTTCAGTTTAAAACATTAATGTAGGCAACACAAAGGCTCAAGTTGCTAGCTGGCATTCTGGTTCAGTTCAGCATACATGCCCCACCACCCTGCCTTATGCCACATATTCATCAAGGGATGACCACTGAGTGCCTTGTTCCCTTTAACAGTCCATGGGGACTGAAGCTGCAGATGAACTTTCTGTGACTTCCAGCTTTTGCACCAGGGCAGGAGCAGCCTCCTAGTCATCACGTTTCTCTGTGCCCTGCTCCATCTGCTAATGAGATATTTCCTTGTGTGCCTTAGCCTCTCTACCTGCAAGTCCTGCTGAAGTCATTTGCCCAGTGAAGCACAGATTACTTGTCTCCTGGTAGTGTCACACACCACGAAATGTCTGGGTGCAGTTTGTCTGCACTCCAGAAATTTCTCAGCTTCATGGATGGGCCATTAGTAGTTCAGGGGAATAGTTCAATGTGTCTGGCACCCCAGAAGGCTGCTAGGGGAAGGCTTGGACACACTTTTCAATATCCTAGTTACTCAACTCCTCAGACAAAAGTAGGAGGTAGGAGGCAAACATGGGATGGACAGAACACTCCCTGACACTTCAGCCCACACCTGCTCCACATTCTCCAGGACATCTGACCTCCCGGGAAAAACTGTCAACAGTATTTCACATGCAGATCTTCTCAAAATATTCTCAGGATAGGGAATTTAGCAAATGCCTCCTGCAACAGACCTGGGTATCTGCACTCAGGGAAGGATCAAAGCAACCTCAAGGGTTATCTCACTGACAGGCAGTTGGACCAGGCAGGTTAGGGTTAGGGGAGAGCTAGAGGAAACAAGGACAGCGGTGTGGTACCTGGGCCTCCCAGGGCCATTACTGGCAGGTCACAGCTCTTTGAACACAGCCTGTTCAAAGCAGGCTAATGGAGAAGCACATGGGTCAACTCTGCCAGTGTCTCCTGACCTTGCTCTATGGAGTTCTGTGGGAGCAAGGGGCCTCCAACTCCAAATCCCCAATGGGAAAGGTGTTATAGAATATAATGCTGCTACATGCACACATTAGCTATTGCTTCACATTCTCCACACAATAGACATAATCACATTTTGGACCCTGCCTTCACTATTCCCCAGTTCAAAGCATTTATTGTAGGTTTTTTTCTCTTCAAGTCGCTGAAGGTAAAGAAGGTGGTGGGGACAGAGATTTTGGGAATCAGCTCTTCCTTCCTGTGCTACACAGAGTTGCAGAAGTACAGATCTACCCTGCCTGGAGGTGAACAGGTGTGAGAGGGATTGGATATGTATACCTGCTGTGCTGAAGAAACCCAGATTGTCACATCATTCCCAACACAACAAATACCAAAATCTTCACACGCCTACACATATATATACACGCATGTTATGTACTTACAACTATAAACTGTGTTTATATATCGATTTTTCCTAGAATCATCATTGAATTATAGAATGGTTTGGGTTGGAAGGGAACTATGAAGATCATCTAGTTCCAATCCCCCTGCCTCCCTGGGCAGGGACATCTTCAACTAGGGCAGGTTGCTCAGAGCCCCAACCAACCTGTCCTTGAACACTTCCAGGGATGGGGTATCCACAACTTCCCTGGGTAACCTGTTCCAGTGCCTCACCACCTTCATAGTAAAGGGTTTTTTTCCTAATATCTAATCTAAACCTACTCTCTATTTGAACCCATACCCCCTTGTCCTGTCATTACGTGCTCTCGTAAATAGTCTTGCCCCATCTTTCCTGTAAGTTCCCTTTTGTAGATAAGCTCCCATTTTTATAGGCATATGCTTTACATATGTCTTTACATAGATCTGTTTAGTTGTGTAGGTGTGAATACACATATGCCGATGCACTTAAATGCCATCATGTCCTTACACATGACCATACAGAGCTGTTGTGTCTCTGCATTACAAGCAGGCTCTACCCGTGTGCACACACGTGCACTGAGCTGCCAAGGTATCATTTCCCGGGCGTGCGGGCGATGCCACGCACACACACACAAACACACACACACACAATACATAGGCGTGCAACACCTGCCCACGCACCCGCGGGTCTCTCCCGCC
>VYXB01004237.1:0-60177 GCA_013397135.1 Pachyramphus minor | reverse complement strand
CAGGGCTCCTCGCTCCGCGGCAGGGGCAACCAGAAGAACAACAGCAACAAGCCGCAGCCGCAGGGCCCCCTCGGGGGCGGCTGCAGCAGCAGCAGCAGCGAGGGCAGCCCCGGGGGCCACAAGAACAAGAAGGCGCCGGAGCCGGCCAAGCAGCCCCCGCAGCCGGCGCGCTCGGGAGTCGGCCGGGAGAAGCCGCGGGAGGTGGGCAGGGAGCCGGGCGCCGGCAAGGAGGCGGCGCAGCGGCCCAGCCCCGGCTCCGGGCCCGGGTGCGGGTCGGGGCCGGCGGCGCTGGTGCCCGCGGGCCGGCAGCAGCACTGCACGCAGGTGCGGACCCGGCGGCTGATGAAGGAGCTGCAGGACATCGCGCGGCTCAGTGACCGCTTCATCTCGGTGGAGCTGGTGGACGAGAGCCTCTTCGACTGGAACGTGAAGCTGCACCAGGTGGACAAGGACTCGGTGCTGTGGCAGGACATGAAGGAGACCAACACGGAGTACATCCTGCTCAACCTCACCTTCCCCGACAACTTCCCCTTCTCGCCGCCCTTCATGAGGGTGCTCAGCCCCCGCCTGGAGAATGGCTACGTCCTGGACGGCGGGGCCATCTGCATGGAGCTGCTCACCCCCCGCGGCTGGTCCAGCGCCTACACCGTGGAGGCCGTCATGAGGCAGTTCGCCGCCAGCCTGGTCAAGGGGCAGGTAGGGCTTCCTGCTCGGAGAGGAGCACATGCATCCCCTTGCTGGGGAAGCGGGTCCGTGCGGGCATTCGGGTGGGAACCCCGAAGGCGGCCAGCCCGCGGCTGACCTTGGCCAGGCCCGGGTGACAGGCCTCCCTGAGCGCCTGGTATCACCCGTGTGGCGGAGGCAAGGACACACGTGTTCGGCTCCGGGGTCCCTTCTCGGACAGGTGCAGCAGAGGTGCGGGGCAGCTTGGAGGAGCGAGGAGCACATGCATCCATGGTGTCCTCCCGCCCGGCTTTTGTCCCTCTGCTTGGCTCTGCCGCCTGTGGCACACCAGGATATCATGCCGCCTAGGGGGGCACCTTCTTCGCCCCAAAGCAAAAGGGTCTCTCCGGGCTCCAGCGGGGTTTGGGGTTGGAGCCTCTCGTCTCCTGCCCTTCGCCAACTAGTCGGCCATACCCGCTGGTCCCTTGCGTGCAGTGCTGCCGCTGGCGGAGCTGAAGCTGCTGCCCCCAGGTCTTTGTCTGTGCTGTCCCGCATAGCATCCCTAGGAAAGGAAGGGGCGAGCCGGGTTTGGGGCTTGGCACACCTGGCTGAGCTGTGTCGCGGGGTCACACCGGGAATTTCTGTCTGAGCTGCTGGCAAAAGTTGTGCCAATTTCAAATCGTCCGGCCCGAAAGGAACAAGTAATGTCGAATATGTACTGCAGCTGCAGCAGCTTGACGATTCCTGCCAGCTCTCCTCTTCCAAGGAGGTGATCGGCTCCCCCCGGCAGAGGATCTCGTCTGAGCTGTATTGATGCGTTTTATGTGGTTTTTTCCTTTTGATTTCTCTCCTGCAGAATATCTTTAGAAGTATTTAGTATTTAGAAGTATTTCGTAATCCGTTTTTAGTAAATGGGTAAACATTGCTGGTGAAGCTCGGAGGCAGTCCTTCTTTATGGTTATTGTACTGGGCAACATACACATGGCTGTGACAGGGTGGTTTTCCTATTTGTGAGTGTCCTTCAACTCAGGGGACATGCACAGCTCCGTGTCTCTCAGTAAATGATACTAAGTAATTTATTAAATTTGTATCTTTGCAAGTAGGTGGAAAAAGAGTAAATAATAATGTATTTTTCATTTGCTTAAAAGTGAGATTACTGCTGTTTCCTTCTATGGAACTGCTTGCATGAGCAGAATTAAAGGCTTGTTTTTCTTAAGACTGAAAATTAATTTTGATTTTTCAACAGGCTCCTTGGTAAGTGACTTTTCCTCCTTTTTCCCCCATTTCATTTGAGCCTACTGCTCCTTTTTTAATCAGAGAGCATTTTTCTCTGCACTTCATTTGAAGAGGTCAAGTTTCCTAGGTCACCTTGGGATATAAAAACATCTACCAGGAAAAAAAAAAAAAAAGAATTTTGATTAACACTGAGCTTGGTGTATGTTGAAGTTCTATAGCTACTCTTACTGCATCTTACTGTTAACCCATCTCTTTAGAGAGGCCATAGTTCTTGTTATTTTTAACACTAATTTAGAAGGACAGTGCTAAATTCTCTCAGTTTTTTGAACAATTGAACCTCTTTCTGCAGTGTGGAATGCTAAAGGGGTTAAATTAAGATTCACTGGGATCATAAAACGGCTCAGTGAAGAGAAGCACTTAATTGTTTTATTAGTAATAAATTCTCAGCTATATAATCTGACAATTTTCTTCTCTAAACCACTTAAAAGATTTTCAGAAAGTAGTAGCAGTTTTTGATAACAGAAGGTGTTTATATCTGCATCATTAATGAACACATTTAAAAAGCAAGGGTTTCAATAACATTCTGCCAGAAGTTTACAAAGTCAATTGTAACAAGAAAATGAGTGTGGGATTAAAAAAAAGTCAGAAATAAATTGCTCACAGTAAATTAGTAGTTAAGTAGATATAACATGCATATTTCAGCCTTTCAGATTGTTCATTCCAAGTACAAAGGTTATTAGGCAATACTGTCAATAAATTTTTTTTCTGGGTTAGAGAGGCGTCACCTGTGATGGGTTGTTGGCCTGTCACCGTAGCCGGGCCCCGTGTCATGGGAGCCACGTTCCTGTAATTGCACGCCCCTCGTTATGTAATCCCCAGTCGATTGCATAATAGGGCTCAAAATACAACTGGTGCTCCCCTATCCCAGTTTCATTTTACAGGTGATCTACTTTTGACCATTTAGTTTTTGAAAATGGGAATGGAGTGTCGAGAGCCAAGGTGTGCATTTCCCAGCATTGCAGTACCAGGTTTGGGTGACTCCTGCCATGCCGTGGGCAGTCCTGGTGCCTGCAAAGAGCTGTCCTGAACAAATAGCGATGGCTGTCACCAGCCAAATTGTGTAATTTCTGTAAGCAGCCTGCATCCTTCAATAGCATGAAATATTCAAGATGCTTGCTGTTAATCAGCAAGGCTGGAAGGGTGAGAGCCGCTCTCCACCAGCTCAGGATGACCCTGCCTGAGCAAATGGCAGCGGCCATGGGGCTGAGCGGGAGATGGGGCGCTGCCACCGCCGGTGGGTCAACGGGACCTTCCAGAGAAATGTCACCAGTTCGCAGCACCATGATTTAGCATGAAATCACTCTGAATACTCCAGCCTGTGACGCATTCAAAAGTGCGCCTCGCTGGCATAGGCGCCAGCGCGAGTGAGCCGGGCTGAATGTCTCGCCGGCACACCTTCTGCCTTCTGGTGATTCAAGTGATAAAACCAAGGTGATTGATTTCATGTAATTTTTCTCATCAGTCCCGTTTTGCCGAGCTAACTGCGACACTGGTTATTCAGAGAGAAACACAGCACTATCTTGGTCTGTTATTAGAGCTAGTAGTAAGTTTCAGCATGTATGACCTTCTGCTTCTTGACAAAATGATTAAAAAGCAGATAAAACTAGCATTGAAAATCCATTTTCGGACAGTCAAGATCCTTGACAAATGCAGATGTTTTTAATGGGTTTCACAGAACTTTGAACAGAGTAAAAGAGAAATTGAGATAAAGCTGTTCTGACATCTCATGGGTTGTCACTCAGGAGTTGTGTCTGTAAGGAGACATAAGCATGCAATAGAGAAATTAAGTTAGCACCTTTTCAATACTTTTCAGCATTGCCCTTGTACGTGGGTAAACATGAGTCCAGGTTCACAAACCTGAGCATGTCTCCCAGGGACTGGATTTAAAGCAGAGCGTCTGTTTCTCTAGATTTCACCAAGAAGGAACCATGTGCCTCAGGTAACCTTGCTTGAGAGATGTCCTTCCTTATGGGATGCACACCCTTGCTTCCTATCATGAATCTAGTATTGCATTTTTAGATTTTTTGTATGTAAAGAGAAATGCTTAAAATGAGAGATTATTTTTCTTTGAATATAACAATTCAACCATCCGAAACTTAACTTTTCTTTTTCCAAGTTTTCAAGGAAAAAAATGTTAATTAACAAACAAGTTGGGGTTTGTTTGGTTGGTTGCTTCAGCTATTCAGCTGAGAAAATCAATTATTCACACAGCTCTAGTCAGTATCTTGAGGGGAATTCTCAGTACATCAAAGGCCGAAGACTGTTTATCTGTCTGGGATCCAGAATCTTATTTTAGAAAAATTGGTGTTGTCCTTAACTCAACTGTAGCCTTGCTTTTAAAGGGGTGACTTTGTGCTTGCTTCCTGAACAGTCAGCTGCTCGCTGGCTCCTGTCATCACAGGCAAGAGCTTGGCCCTGCTGAACCAGCAATGCAGTTGCTGCGAGCTGCTGTGGAGCCAGGGTGCCAGCCAAGGAGGTGGGGTGATGCTAATGAAGTAATTTAAATACCAGTTGTTTGTTGTCCTGAGGGCAACTGTTTGACATGCCTGTCTAGGCAGAGCTTTCCGTGTCTTGTCTGTCTGTCTATCTGGGCCATGGAAGTGGCCCACTGAGTGTTATTCCTTTTTAGCCCTTTAAAATGGTTTATTGATAATTTAAGAGAGAAGTTTAGGAATTAGCCCACTGCTCTCCAATTCCTCATAATTGTGTCATTGTTACAACAGTATCAATAATTGAAGGAAGGAAGGGGGAACAGCGCGGGTCACAGGAGAGGATTGGAACAGCACGAGGTTCATCAAGGCTCTCCTTGAGTGACAACACACGTGGCTGAGACCAGTGCCCATGTTTCAGGGAGGAGCTATCTGTCTCCTTTGAAAACATGCTGGATAATGTGGTCCCAAAGGAAAAGGAGTAAACTGTTCGAAAGTGGGGAGAGGTTTTTGTGTATTCTAATGGACATTGTTTCTCACTGGAGAGGAGTGGTTTGATGCTGGTTTGGTGGACGTTTAAAAGAGGACAAAGCTATGTGTCCAAATAATGCATCAGGAATTTTTTTGGTTTTTTGAGAGCAATAAACAGAGCTGCACCTGATGCCTTGGGGACTTTTGACTTAAGCTTGCAGTAGTGCTGACCAGTGCCTTGTCCTCTTTTTATGAGTCCCTTGTTCTCTGTGTGGAGCCTGGAGACAGAGAACTGCCATCCAAAAGCAGCTGTCAGGTAACTGGCGACTCTGCAGATTATGTCATGGAAATGATCTTTGTTTTGAGGGAAGTACTCTCTTATTCTCTTATATAGAAGGAGCATACAAATTTTTCCAGATTTCTTCCAGGGAATAGAAGGAGCATAAAAATTTTGCTAGGTCATACTAAAATAGGAATGAGGAACCCCTAGTTCTCAGTATTCTTGCTATTGTGGGCTTCTGTATAATGACTTAAATAAAAATCAAAAGCTGGTTTGTAGTTAAGCTTTAATTCTGTATTGGAAAAGTTCCTGAATTCAAATAAAAGTTGCTGATATCTAGTACTTTGATCCCTCACATTGTAGCATTAGAACTACCTCAGTGGAATCGTGTTCATTTGCTTCAAATGGTATATGCCTTTTATTACTATTGAACGGATTTTTCTTTTCATTTTAAAAATACGAATATCCCAGCTGACTTCTGCCAGATTGAAACAGGAGAAATGGGCTTATTTTATGAAAAACAACTACAGAAGGTAGCCGTTAATCATAGTCTAAATTACTCCCTCTTCATCCTTTCAAACAAAAGTGTGAGCGAGCAGATAGCAGATGGGACTTGCACAGTGTCCAGGAGGTCAGCAGACTCCAGGTCTTTCAAATATGTACAGCAGAAATTAATTGCAAATCCATGGGTTTTCATACTCCAGATGCTGGGTTTGAGGACTGTAGCCATGAATAAATCAGCTAATCTCAAAAGCTGCAGAAATGTACAGAGAACACAGTGGCCTCTGAATTATTTGGAGCCATTGTATCCTATTAGGGCCTTAAAAAATAAAACTGGTTTGCTTTTTGTTTTCGATTAGTTGCCCGAGCAAATGATGGTTATCATCAAGGGAAGAAATGTTGCTTTAGGTCCATAGGTGAAAAACACATTGACTCGTATACAAAGATGACAGAGGAGACAAAGACTGTGTTAGGGGGGGCTTTTTCCCCATTAAAAGGAATAAATGCTAGGCCAAAGAGGTAACAGAGTATTGTTTTGCTACAGAGGAAAAACAGATCTATTGGCCTTCTAGATGTCTCTTTTATTTCAATTGAGAAACCTAGGGTTGTCAAGTTGAAATTTAAGTGGAAGCATATATATTTGCTGTGTTAAATGCTGGGCCTGATGAACAGGCTGGAAAAAATATTCTTCATGTGTACTCTGATATATTGCTGTTCTGACCATCCACTATTATTATGCAAATATATTCTACTGAGAGGAATGAAGACACAGAGATTCCAACTCATTGAAATAAGAGGCTATTTTAATTCTTTTAAAAAGCAGGGGGGACGTAATCTCTATTTTCTTCCTTTGAAGCATAAAAACGAAAATTTGAAAATACTTTCAACTATCATCCTAAATGTTAAAGTAGTCATCAAATAAATTAAATCCCTAAATTGAAATAAAAACTACTTACTTTAAAACATGCTTTTATGGAGGGAGAACTACTTTTTCCTGGCAATACTTGGCTGATCTCCTAAATAAGAATTTGAAAGAATTGCAGCTTTGGATTGTAAGAAAATTGCTCAAAAGAGCAAGGTTCTTCTTCCCTGAGTTATATAAGAAGTGCTCATTTTCTTCAGGGGAAGTGTTCAGGGAGAGAGAACCATGTAACATTGGGGTGTTTTGTCAGATACTGTATTGAAAATTGTATTTTTTCAAGTGCAGAAAGCCCAGTCCTGAAAGGTGATATCCTGGAGGCGTAACCTAAGTAACCCACTTTCTATTGTGGGGAAGATTTACTCTTCCTTATACAAGCTAGCCTTGAAAATATGCAGCTTTCCTAGCATCTACACAATGCCCAGGGATTTCCATGCATGACTGGAGACTTCCAGATTGAAGATTTGTAACTCCACAATAATTCAGCTCCTCATATCCTGGGAGTGTCTTATTGCTAGGCATGATACGAGTCATGTCCCTATGTGGGCATCTGCTCTCACAAAGTGGGATGTTGGTTAAGTAACACAATATTGGCTGTGTTTCTTTTTCCCATCTAAGCTCCTTTGGGCTGGGGAGAGTCAGTGAAGAGCTCTTCTTTTCCTTGACATATTCAGTCCTTCACATGCAGTTTCCAGTTTTCTCCTGCAAATGTCAAAAAATGTTCTGAAGTTCAGTGCAAACGGAGATGGGAGGTGCAAGGATTGCTGGGTGCAATTCCTCGATGGTTAAACAGAGAGAACCTCAGAGGCTGCAGTAGTTTAGTCAGCTGCAGCTGACTAAATGGCTGAAAATTTGTCTTAAATTCAAGGTGCACAGGAATCCAGTTGTCGATCTTGTAAATGGAATAGCAGGTTTCACTGTATTTCTTGAAAGCATGGGGGCTGGTCTGAGTTGTATTAGATTGGTCATTTCTGGAGGGCGCTGAGCACTCCATGGTGTTGGTCTTTAACTCAGTGTGCAAACAGCAGTAACTAAGTAGATCCTGGAAGTCACAGGATAAGCTACACAGGAAGGATGTGGCACTGTTACCTAACCTGGCTGGCTGGTGAAACCAGCGCTGCACTGGGAATTGAAAGAGCCTAAGCTAGGGAGAAGTGTGGGTGTGCTTTGATGAAAGTTAATCTGCAGTCCCTATCAGTCTGTACAGAACAGGTAAGTGGGCACCACACTTCAGATGTTCAGGTAATTCCTCTTCTGAAACAGGATCAAGATGCCAGTCTGATTTGCCCCATTCCAGTTAAAAGTCACACTGAGGAAGGATACATGAGACGTGCCTGTCCTCAGCCTCGTGTGGCAGATACGTGCCTGCATCACGCATGTGTGGAGTCTGTCCTTGGAACATGTCTTTTTTCATCTACTTCATGATTTTATGTGTGTTTTTAAAATTGTTGATCCTCAGTGATTTAATCCTCTTCTGCACAGGCTCTCCAAAACCTGTGGAACTTTGGCAGTGACTGCTTGGTTGAGTAACAAGTCAGTTACAACCCCAAACCTGCATTCAAAGATGAGTGAAAATAAACCTGAGGAAGGAAGACATAAGCCTGCATTATGAAATGGCCTGGAGCTCAGATGCTTTATGAGCTGTGGAATGACTACATATTTCTCCTGTTTCTAGGTTTGTGTTACAAATGGTAACAAACCCTCAGCTGCAGTAAGTGTAGGGCTTGTTTCCATATTACATGTCCACATAAAACCCTAAAGCATTGCAAAACAGAGGAAATTAATGTTACTAGTTTTACAAATTTTCTATGAATTTCTATAAATATAAAATTTTCTGTGAATTTGATAAGATTATTTCAATTAAAATATGTCTAGAATTCTAAAAGTATTGGGGGGGAGGAGGTTATTTCACAGTTAGAGCACTTGGTCTGAGTTAAGCTTCCAGCTTTTGCCACTGACTTCAGGTGCAGCCATGGGCAAGTCATATAACTCCACTATATTCCTCTTTCCCACCTGTAAAGATAACCCTCTTCCCAAAGGTCATTTGAGGATATGTACTTAAAGCACTCAGAAGTGGGGGCTCTTTGAGTAGATGTCCATGTGCATCAGTATGAAACATACCGCAGTCAAGAGATTGACACATTTGTACAAATAGCAAAGGAAAAGCATGTCAGCTTGTGACTCTGATCTTACGAAATTTGAGTTTAACTTGATTAAATGTTCCCAGAGGCAGCCTGCTTTTTACTACTGTTTTGTTCCTTTTTTGTTTTAATGTTGTAAAACTTTGGGAAATGCGGAGATAGACATTGTTGTCTGGATTGTGGTGCCTTTGTCTTTACAGCCTGTCACAAAGGATGGTTTGCTTTGCTTTGGTTGGGTTTATAAGTGACTGTGTTGGACTTGGGTAACTTCAGGTCCGCGACGTGGAGGACTTGTGGACTTATGTAAAGAGTTGCTGTCAGGTTCCCAGACTTCTCACCTGGACTGGCTCTCAGGAACTCTGCTGCTACATGATTCCACAGAAAAGTAGTCCAGGGAGCTCAGCAAAAGACTCAAAAAGAAAACATCCCTCTGTCACCTAGACTAGCAGGTGGCCATCTGGTAGAAGGGGACAGGGACTATCTCTTTTGACAGAAGCCCACCATGTTGTAGGACCTTCAGTTCGGGCCCCTTCAGGTTGAGGAACCTTCTAGGAATGTAGCCAACCACCCATATTTTCTTATTTTTTCTGCCAACACAGAGTTTGTTCCACCCATAAAATACCAGAAGGGAGTTTCTTAACCCTTATCTATGCTGAAATCATGCTGCCAGCTCAGTGCTGACTTAGGGAAAGGCGAGGAAGAGCAGCGCAGTGCTCTGTAGTTGTCAAACAGAGATTGAGGCTGTAAGCGTCTGTATCGATTAAGAGCTGTTGGCACCAGGCTGCACACAGACAAATGAGCATTAACAATTACTCAGCTGGAACTTGGATTTCTTTTTCGTGGACAAAGAACAGTTACACTCCCAGAAGGCGCAATTTATAGGCTGCTTTAAAGCCGGAACTTGCTAAGTTTTCGCTTCTTTGTATGGATTATTCTTAAAAAGGAGAACAAAAAAGCATGGAAATATGGCTTCAGAAATTACACATTTGCAGGAAAACATCCCATTTTTAATTCACTTATGCTGTGACAGTAACAGTATTTGTCTGTATCAGTTTCTATACTGCTTTGTTTTAGCTATAGCTAATAATTATATATACTGCAATATAAATTGTGTGCAGTTTTTGAGACATGATTAACTACTACATCAGTATGTGAAGGAAAAAAATTATAAACCATGTAATTGGGGGGAGAGACTGTGTATATTGCACTGTAACGGTGATGTTGTGACACATTGCAATCATTGCACTGAGAACATGACAGTAGCTCACTTTAGCATACCTCTAGTTTTGAATGCTTCTCTCAAGCCAGTGGAAATATTTTTCTCTGTAAACTTGTTTAAATATTCTAGGATAAGACTGGTTCAGGCTTAAGCTCTGGGTTCTTCTGTTCCTTATCAGAAAAGACTTGGGTATGTTTGCATAGTATGTGGCTTTGAACAGTTTGGGGCCCAAAGCCATTAATCACTGGCACATTACAGAACATGTTACGTACCCAAAACTCATAGCATGCTTCATTGCACAGGAAATCCACAGTTTTTGCATCATCCATGGAGAAGCCTGGGGCAACAGACTTGGAAAATGGGATGTCCTTGTGGATCCTGTCCTTGGAGGGATCACCACAGATGCTGTGTGTGGCACAGTGACTTCCTGCAGTCTTTTGTGTACTTCTCTCAACCTTTCCTTGTTTTCCATCTCTTGACTTTACCTAGGTCAGTAGAGCCTGCTATAGAGATCTACTAAGAGATGGAGGCAGAAAATGGAGACTGTATCCATGCATCCTTAAGCTGGCTTACGTGATGGGCCAAGTTTAGCCCCACGTTCAGAAGGCAGGTACAATTTGCCCTTGGGAGACCAGCTTTGAGTTATTTGCATTGCCAGGATTATTGGAAGGTACACAGGACTGAGGAGTCTGCATTAAGAGCTGTGCTAATAACGTGACGGCTTGCCTACTTCTGAGTTCCTTAGCTGTTCATTTGAAATGTATGTGGCTTTTTGTTAACTGGTCCAGGAAAAAAGGTCTGGATCTACCTGAAGGGTTGCTGTGACATCTGAGAGACATGTAGCACAGGGGGCTAAGGTGGACTTAGAGACCACCATAGGTTCCTTCCAGCCAGCACTTCAGTGATTGTATTGTCCTGTGAAAGGCTGACTTCTGTTACATAGTCCTGTCCTTCCAGGTAGCACCAACAGGACATGCGTGGAAGCACACCTGGTGCTGTGTGCTCTGCTAAAATTGTTCAGGTTTGGTCTGGGAGCTACTATCATCAATTTGACAAGAGAGCGAAATCCCTTTGTTGCTGCCAAAGAAATCCTCCTGAAGCCATCCATACTCTGGAAAGACCAGTAGAAATGTCAGGACTGTTTTTCATGACACACAGGCCAGACATGGGTAGATACATGGTCGTAGTGGGATTACAGGGCTTGAGAGTTTCAGGTGTCATATTTGGTAGCTCTGTGGGAGGACTTAACTCTGTCTTCGCACCACGTTGTGACCTGGTGGTGTTGGGGAAAAATCAACATGACATGTTGCTGATAATGGTACTGACAGACTTTAAAGAGCTAGTGGATGTTGAGTTGAATTTTTTTGCGGATGTTCTTGAGTGCCACACGGTGTTCTGAAGGGGAGATGTGTTCATGATTGTGGAAAAATGTAGAGACTACTGCAGCATCACTTGGAAGTGGGAAAGCTCCCTGATTTGCCTACAGTGGTCCATATATGTGGATGTGTTGTGGTTTAACCCCAGCAAAGTACCACGCAGCCACTTGCTCACTCCATCCCCTGCTTGGCCATGCTGCCTCCCAGCTTCTTGTGCACCTGCTCACTGGTTGAGCACAAGGCACTGAAAAGCCCTTGACTCAACATCAACTAAACGTCAGTATGTTATCAACATTATTCTCATACTAAATCCAAACCACTACTTCTGCTAGAAAGAAGATGACCTGTATTGCAGCTGGAACTAGGACAGAGGGACAAATCATACGTGAAATTCACACTGGGTCTTTTGCTGAACATGGCAGGAGGGAGTGGTTGGTCCCTTGGTATGACCAGGATCCTGAGAAGGCTGCCTGCAGCAGATTGTGCTCCAGGAGGTCTTTCTGCCCGCTATTATCAGGGTTATAGACTAGATCCTTATCAGCTGTTTGTTCAAGCTCATTAGTTTGGGCAAAGCCTGGATAAGTGGCATGCGATTGCTCACTGTGCCACGCAGACTGGGCGCAGCAGGAGCAGGAGCGAGGGAGGAGGCTGAGCGCAGCACACGTCCCCCTGCATTTCAGCATGGCTGCATAAACCAGTTGGATGCTGTGGCATTGCTTTCACCTTTCATATGTTTCTAGCTTGTTAAAATTATATCTTGATAAGTACACGAAGTCACAGCAGATGGCAAAATCTGAAATGTTCTCTCCAACTCTTTAATTAGGTTTTCAGTTATTCCTTTATGAAAGGCACTCTGCGAGTGCCTGAAGTATTGCAAGTATTTAAATAAGCTCCTGGTGCGACTTCTCAGAACTGAAGTCGACATTGATATCTTTATGAAAGGCTTTCTTGGGTTTTCTCCGTTGTTTTTAATCTCTTGTGGAATGTTTTGATCTTGTTCAGATATCAGTTTGATATCTTTCCTTGATGTGGTGCTGGACACATCAAAACACTGGCCGTGAAAATGATCTGCGTTCCTTACCCCAGCAGTGGTGACGCATGAGGTTTGAGGATTGGTCAAAATGCAGTTGTGTGCAACAGAGCTGTGGCCAGCTCTGTATTTACATACTGTATTTAACATCTTTACAGTGTTTGCAGAATGCAGCAGCTCGCAGGCTCCTCACCCAAGTTAAAATGACTGCATGTTTAAGTAGCAGCCTGAAAATAAACTGTAGTCAGAGCTGTTAATGGTGCCTGTTAAAATGTTTGACACTTTCTTTTATAATTGCATCCAAAATGACATTTTTTACTTAAAGAGTTTTGTGGGAATGGCAAAAAGCTAAAATTCAGTAAGAGAGTAGATACCACCCGAGTATAGACTCAAAAGCATCTGAATTCTGTCAGCTGAAATTCCACACTTCTTTCTTTTTACCCCAGGTTTACTTGAGGCACCAAATAGGGAAACTTTCAGTCCAGGAGGTTAAATTTTATCCAAATTATAAACAGCTGGTAGGATATTGGTTAATAAGAGACAGTGCTGACCATGCCACCCATAGTTTCTGTATAAACATAGAAATACATGGACTACAGCAGGGTAGAATTAGCTGGTCTTTGATGGTGCGGTTTACATACAACCTGCATATGGTACCAGAATGGAAGTGGGTTTAATGATCCATTGCATTAACAACAAAAAAGTATCGGTATAAACTCATGAAACAATGCTCATTTCATCTGCCGTGGCTTCAGTAACATTTTAGATGATATGATGATAGTCCCCACGTTATTGCAACACAAGAGTTCTTACTTTCCTGCTTTGAAAGCCGTACATAGTTGACACCAAACACGAGCAATAGCTGTTCACAATGCAAAGATCCCTTTTCCAGGTACAGCTTAATATTGCTACTTTGTTAAAGCTGGGGAGTATGTGGATCATACTGTCCTAGGTGCTATGCACATAATTCAGAAAAGTATCAAAGCCTTAAATGATTAATAATGTGTAAAACACAGGAGATGGCAAATGGATCTGATCCAGAAATTTAGTAGAGTGAGTTTATATATACTTTCAGAAGTATTTCTTTGTTGAGATTTTGAGGACAGCATTTCCTGTGCTGATTTAATCTTCTGTTGCACTTTGCTTTATCTTTTCTTATGTTTCTCTAAGTGTGCTTCCAACAAAACCTCAGATTAGGAAGAAAATAAAAAATGTGTTTTGTAACAACAAAAATACTCCTGCAAGATAATTATGATTGATAATTATACATTATATAATTATGTATGATAATTATTCAGTAAGATTTAAAAAATATGTTCTGCAGTCTTATTTAATTATTCCATTTGTCATGAGCATTTTCTAAGAAAATTTATAGTTGGGGTTAAATTGAGAACCATGCAGATTATCATTATTTGGGATATATTAATTGCCAAATTAGTATGAGGATGGAGAAGGTGTCTCACTGTGTAGTCTATCAAAGTGTATTTAAAGAGAAAATACATTTCTAGTCTGTAAAGAGGAAATAGGGAAAAATATGAGAAAAAGCATGAACAGGTAAAATAGCTATTTTTGTGAAAACTGAATAAGTTGACTGTGAATCATCTGAGGTGGGAATTAGAGGCTGTTCCTAATCTTTGGTTCTCTAAGAGAACTCGAACTGCACTGAAAAATGACTTGTTAAAACAGGAGTAGGAAACAACCTTTTTTCTCTCATGTGTCCATAGTTTTGTTATAATACGAGTGGAACTGAACACAAAAGAGCCTCTGTAATATTGTGACAGCTTTCTAGAAAGAAAGAGTTTGTCCACTCTGCAGACTTTTCTTACTCATTTCAGTCTGTAGATGCTCCAAGGACAGATTTTGTTTTCTTTTTTCCCCATTTTTCCCCTTTTTTCCCCCTCCATATACCTGATTATTTTCTCAGTATTTGTTGCATGCAATTGCAAATGAAGAATTTTTGGTTTAAATTGCAATTTGACAGTAAAATAAGAGAGGCAAAAGATGCCCCCCTAATGCATCATTTTGAGCTAAAGAATAGAAAAAAAAATGAGAACGTGCTAACTTCAGTCTTAATAATTGTAACACTGCAATACGATATCTGCTCATCAAATACCATCCATTATTAAAAAGGCTTTCGGTGCAGTCTGTCAAACAATTACTAAAATTATTAGACCAGTGAGTTTAATAAACTTCTATTTTGTGGTAAATCCAATAGGCATAAATAAAGGTATTTATTTAATTTTATTTATTTTAAGATATTTATTTTTGTAGAGTGGTATCAATCTGCAACTGTAATTCTGTCTTGTATCTCAGTTGGTAATTGACATAGACCAATATGAAAAATAAGGTAAGCTGTTAATAACTCGGTAAAAGTCTCTACTGCCAAACAAGGATTTGAAATTTTATACTGCTGTGCATTTAAAAGTAATATCTAATTGCAGAGTAATAAAAATGCAGTATCTCTAAATGGGTATATTTTCATTTTTTATCAAACTTGTCATGAAAGGGTAATAAGCAAATCAGAATTTTTGATGTAAGTTGGAAGCAAGTTGGTTTAAGGCACTTTTGCTGTTCATTTCTCATGGGTCAGATTGGAGGAAGAAGAATGGAGTGTGTTTTGTGGGACGGATGTAATGTTTAGTGACAACTGTGCGTCGGCAGCGAGGGGTGAATACGGGCAGCCCTGAGACGCAGCTCTGCAAAGGCACCAGTTCTGTGGCGTATCAGTGTGTGCCTTGCAGTCCCTGCCTGACAGAAGTTCCCCCCGGCCCTGCAGGGTGGGCATGGGGGTCCTCATGCCAAATACTTAATGTCAGAGGTCCCAGTGCAGCAGAGAGGGAGGCGAGCCCTGTGGCACGGCCGCAGCAGCCGCCGCTGGTTGCTGCATGCAGGGCAGCACGCCAGCACAGGGGCTCGCCAGGAAGAAGTAGCCCAGCAGCTGTCTTTTTTTTTTTCTTTTTTTTTTTTTTCTTTTCCCCTTCACAGAATAAAATTTTTAATCATCTCTAATAATGCATTTGTTCTTTCGAGTTTGGGAACTCTGTTTTCTGGTACCCGTAAGTGAATGCCTCTTGGCCTGATGCATTGAAAAGCTGAGCTGTGGTTTCCAGATGCGTTGTTCACGTCTTTAATGAAGGTTTTCTTTTTTGTTTGGCGCAGGGCCGTATCTGCAGAAAAGCTGGCAAATCAAAAAAGTCATTCAGTCGAAAGGAAGCTGAAGCAACATTTAAGAGTTTGGTGAAGACCCATGAAAAATATGGGTGGGTCACCCCGCCCGTCTCTGATGGCTGATGTTAGCAACCTGCACTTGACAAAAATGCTGAAAAAAAGTACTGTGACATCTCCTCAGTGCTGTACACCGCCCATCCTTTTCTACTTCGGCTTCAGTTACATACCATGAATGTCAAGGAGACATCTAAGTTATTTATGAACAGATGTGTTTACAGAGGGAGAGAAAAAAAAAATTGCTGTGTAGGATTATGTTGCAAGACTGGAGAATGGTCATCATTGAAGTCACTTGAGCGGATGCTGAGATTGCGTCATTTGCCCCCATACAGCCCACATTGTCTTCAGCTTCTTTCCATGACAGCAGCACCAAACAGCAGTACTGGAAAGTCTATCCATTACTGCTCAGTTCATTTAAATGTAAATGAAACAGTTAATATTTAATAGGGAAGCAGTGCATTGCAGGTACATGTTTGCTGTGCTGTTTATCTTTGTCTCCTAGCAGGTCAACATAACTTGAAGATTTGTCTTTATGTGGAACTGTGGTCTGCTGTGACTAAATTTAGACCTCATTTGTGCTCTATATATGACCTTTAATTCATAAATGAAACCACAATTAAAATGCTAAAAGGTCCTAGTGTTGAAAAATTATTAAGTGGAATCACCCAACCGGTTACAATGTGCTCTCTGTGCTGATATTGTGATGTGCTGTTCAGAAATAAACCAGTGCAGTTAGCTGAAGGTTAGGTGGTTTTTTTAAAACACATCCACACCAGGGCTTGAAGGGGTTGGTTGGTGGTAGCAGAACAATTATTACCCTGCCAGTACCTTCTGCAGTAGCATGTGGCCTGTCAGTTCTTCAAAACAGCAAAACAAATGAATGGAAATGGACAAAGCAACCTTAAAATTTTATCTGTTTAATTTTGAAATGATATGCCAGTAACAGAGTAAAAATTTTCAAGTCAAATGGAACATGGTTTGTAAGATGATTTGCATGACTGGAATTTTTCTTTTTTATGTTCACTCAATAGACATTGTATGTACTTAGAGCCCAGTATCTGAGAAAACCCACTGATGTATATAAATGTCCTATTATTTAATCATTAAAATTTAAGTTTTCGGTTAAACAATTTGAAAAAAAAAAAAAAAAACTTTCTAAGGGACTCCATAAAAGCTGAAGGTAATGTTAAGAATGGTATAGAAAAGTATTAAAAAATGTGGATTCCGAATGGAAAATCATATTGGACATGTGCTGAATAAAATCACCAATATCGTTTCTGTTGCCTCAGGAATTCAATCATTTTGGTCAGCTCTTGTATTCAAAGTAATAGGTTTTCTGTTGTGAGATTCTAAGCACCATATAGATGTATCCGTTGTGATACTTTAATTGAAAGTAGAACAGTATTGATTGTATGGAAGACTGATTTGGAGGAGAAGAGCAGTGTGTGTTTGGAAACACTTTCCATCGTATAGCTAACACAAGAACAAATCAAAATGGTTGACCAGTTTCTGTTTGTATTACAGCAACAGTGGAGACTATACTCTAGAGAGCTTGGGGGTCTGGAGTTTGATTTAAAACTACACACAGCATAGAAGAACAAAAGAGTCACAAAGGACAAGCGAAGAAGCAGCAGAGCAGATATTCGTGCAGTACTAGTACAAAAACACTGCTCAGTTAACCTACCAACACTTTGTCAGCTAGATACAAAGAGAAACAATCAAAGCCTTCACCAAAACGAGTATGCAGGTCAGAGACACTCAGGTTTGTGGACATACCTGGTTTCTTGCACTTCTCATCTCCCATCAGTAGTCTCTTCTCATTCTCCTCTGATCATTTGTGGTGCCCACCTGGTGTGCTTTCACTCGGTTATAAAGGGAAATGCTTTGTACCACAAATCTACCCAGCTCTTGCTGTCGTTTATCTCATCCTTTTATACAGGGAGACAATGCTATAATCAGTGTATACATATAGTGTTCCCCTCAAACAGCATATCAGTTCTCTACATGCAGCAGCAGAGTGTGTCTTTTGAGTGAGGAACAGCATTTCAAGTAATTTACTTCCTCAATTTTTATAAACTTTTTTTTCCTATCCCTTATGAAAGAGGAAACTAGTATGTTTAGTTAAGCATCAAATAATTTGCAATTCCTAGTGTGACTCCCTGGAGAACAAAGGGAGTGATCTAGCACTGGAAAGCATAAGGTTTGTTATTCCCCTTTGGAAGAGCTCTTCTCTCATCAGCACAGTGAAATTATGTTAAAACCAGCATGAAGGTGTGCTAAGTCTTTAGGGGGAATTATTTCTTTTTCTGCTGTTTTTTAACCTGTCTCTTTTTTCTGTCAGTGGGTTATTTTAAATCTTCCTGAGAACCATATCTTTAATATTTAATTAAAGGGTTAGCTAAAAGGAACGTAGTGGGTGGATTGCTACCACTTCCCTCAAACCTACTTATTATGTGTCTTCTTAAGTGTGCTTTAAATAGTTAGAGCAAACATCATCGCTAAAAATCACAGTTACTTTCTGGCTGTAGGAGGTTCTCTGCATCCCTCAGCGTCTTGGAGCAGTAGGAGAGGCAAATCAAAAAATCTGGAGTGCTTTGAAGCAGTAGCAGAAGGGGAGCAGAGCGCGTGTGATGATAAGCTGCGGCAACAAATCGTGCAAGGAAGAAAGAAGGCAAAGTACACTGCATGAACTAGGGCAGGATGAAGTTCCTGCTGCACCAAAAATAATACTGCTCCTATTGAAAACACGATGGCTTGTGGCAGGAGCAGCCTGTGCTGGGGGGCGTGCAGGAAAAAGGGGACAGCAGGGAGTGCAGAAGCATTGTGCTTCTGAGAAGGGAGAGAGGGAGATGGCTACGAATGTGGTTAATTAAGAGATCTATAAAGAGGGTTGATCTATTTTAGGGAAAATTAGTTTTTGTTGTAACTGTGTGCTAGACAGGTTCTACTTTCTTTGCAAGAGACAAGCCTAACGTAAGTGAAGGAGAAAATTGGAAAAGGTGTATGAGAGGAAGGAAGAGAGGAAGACCTGAGAGAGAAGTATGGGCTAAAGAGGGTATAACTGGGCAGTTAAAACACAGGATGAAAAAAGCCTGATGATGGAATGGCATAAAATGAGGGATCAGAGGAGAACAGCACAGCACCAGAAAAAGCAGTTTAGGTAGGGTCTACTGAAGGAACTGTTTGCAGAGCTGCTCCAGGTGCCTTTCTCTTGAGGGAGGTACCATAAAATAGATCCTATAATGTCCTTTTTGCTTGTATCACAGAAAGTGAGAAGTATTTCCTCCTTTTTCTGTCCTCTTTCTGGAAGCTGAGAAGAAGGATGCTAGGATTTGGAGCTGTGGTATGGAACTCAAATCAGGCTGTCACCTCGCTTCTGTGACTGAGAAATAAAGCCAAGTGTCATTCCCAGATCCTAAATTTGAGGAGGCCAAAATTAAAACAGATTGGACAGTCATCTGCTCGGTCAAAGTTCCTCAATATCAGAGAAGTGGGAGGGTTTTTTTTGCATACAGTAAACCTCAATACTTGCCATTTATCCAATCAAAAATCTCTTTAGGACTTCTTGTAAAATTAGCACTCAGTACAGTTCCTCCAGCTCTCATTAGACTCATTTTATCAGGAACGTTATTTTCCATCTGCTGTCCCCAGAACAGATGATTAATTTGAAACTAGCATCTGGGGAGGTGTGAAGCTGTATTGGGAACTTACTTTCAGGCTTCTTTAGAATATATCCTTTTGGAGTACCTTCTTTGAGTGTGAAAAACCTACTTGAATGAACGCAGGCATTGAACAAAGAAATTATAAAGAAAACTCTCTCTAAATAACTAGATGCTGAAAGATTTCCACAAAAAACAGAACTGATGATTTATAGAGGGGCATATTTCTGTGTCATTAGAAATTGGTCCTAAAAGTTCAACAGTCAAAAACTCAGCAGTCAAAAAGACCTCTTGAACTTGCATTGTTTTCTTTCCCAAACACAGCTCGTCTCCTTCATTCCAGCCAAAACTTCAGTCCTGAGCCCAGAGAAAAATCATGGGCATGGTCTGTTTATTTGGTGCTATGACACTGTATTATATTTTTAAAAAGACTCACTTCATTATCCTTGTCCAAATTGGTACATAAGATCCTAAAATTAAACTTTTTGCCTAAATAGCAGGGTTGGGAAAAGCCTTTCTAGTATAACAAATACATGCGATATGACAATGTATGATATATATACTTTTAGAAAACTCATTTAGAAAGCCATTCAGAATCACAACTGCCAGCCAGTGACAGCTGTGATGGCCAGTGCTCTGATGTGCATGCACTTTCCATTCCACAGGAACTTGCAATAGAGAGAAATCTATTCTTGATAGGCTGACTCAACAGAGAAAAATATCACAGAACTGAATAGCTCTGGGATATAAATCAGCTTTCTTCACCACAATTTAATTTTTTTTTTCCAAGATTTTCAGACACCCACATGGAGCCAACAGTGTCTTCACTTTACACTGGGAGTATGACCAGCGTGGTTGCTTACGTGACTCCAGTGAGATGGTCTATTATGAACACACTTCTTGTTGAAGTTTTTAGAGGATAACTGTCTTCTAGCTGAATGCCTGGATGGTGGAGCTTGGCAGATGTACTGAGGATTTACTTGGTAGTGTTACGTGGGCAGATATGACGCATGGATAGGCATCCCAAAGCTTAGCTGAAATTACATGGAGAAGCATTTGCACAGAGTCAGTGTGAAAAGTTTGTCTCTTCCATGCAGTAGGTAACTTCTGGTGAAGAAGGTTCCTCTCAAACTATGATCTATACAGTAGAATTAAGTGGGCCAACCTGCTGGTACAATGTAATTTTCCAGTTATGTTTTTCCTCCCTGACAAGCACCAATCTATGCCTGCTACAGACATTACATTTCAGACATTACATCAGTAATGATGCTGAAGTGAAACTCCTGGGTATGTATCTCCTCTAGCCTTCCCGATGCATTCCTGAGGGGAAGATTCAGTCCTGATCTAAGTGAATGTGGAGAGGGCTGTGCACATGCACTGGGAGCATGCACTGCCCTGCACAATGCCAGCTTTGGGAGGATGGGGGCAACAACCTTCTGAGCTTACATAGGCAATGTGCATCCTGTCTTGTTTTCATCAAATACTGACTTTGCAAATACTTTATTATTGCTTGGATTAAATCAAAGGGCTCAGAACACCTCTGACCTGAGTCCCTGTTTGCAGAGCAGATGGGTTACTAAATAAGCTCTTTGGGTTTTCTTGTAAGTTAGCGACACATTTAAAGTTTTGCTTTGCTGGCTCTGAAGAATGAAGTGGCTGTCAAACTAGGTCTGAGGACAAGTAGGTTGGAAGTGAGTCACATGCTATTATCAGAACAGTTGGACTGGGGCATTGTTTTCATCCTTACATCAGAGGATAGAGGTGAGGTACTGCAGTGAGAGCCTCCAGAAGGACATTGCATGAAGTTATAAAGACAATCTGCCTCTGTTGTGTATGTGTGTGTTGCATATTATTTAATTGCATCCTCTTAAATGTACATTGCTCTGCTTTGTAAATTTTACCCCTTTTATATAGCTTCAAAGTTTTGCTGACATGCTAAGAATACATTAAGCGAGTCATGTAAATTTACATTTAAAGCCTTCATTTCAATCTGGAAGCATGCAAATGCCATGCTGACACCTGTCAAATTTCACCAGCAGCTTCCTCACAAAAGTCATGGACAAATCAGTGATGACAGTAGTTAAAACAAAAATAGAAACTCCGTAATTTGGATGTTTGACTTAGTCTTTTCCCTGATTACTTTGTCTTTCAGTTTGACTGACTGCAGATGAGAACGCCAAGCTAACAGCAGCAAAATTGTCATAGCGTTGTTTATTTATAACAGTTCCTTTTGTTCATGCTGCTAAATAAGGTGGCAATAAGTATTCATTGCAGTTGTGTTTCACCAAATGGGAATTCAGAGATAACTCCTCACTCTCTGAAAACTTTGCATTTTATACTTAGTGTTTGCCACCACACACAGCATCCATTATCTTTTGCTGTCAAATATTATTGTATTTTCTTATTCAGCAACCCCCTGTGTTTTAAATTATTTGTGGCTAACAGAGATATGTGAAGTATGTTGCAGGTCCTCTTGGCAAAATCGTGAAATGTAACTGAACCAAATCTAGTTGCCTGGGTGATTTAGAGGAGTTCTCCACTTGCCATTTGCATTATCAAGATCCACAAACTTTTATTAAATATTCCCCTTCTGAACTTCCTCAACAAACTAAGACTTCAAATTCAGCACAAAATCCATGCTGACAGATTAGCATGTGTCAGGAATGAAAACAGACTATCCTTATGAGAAATTTAAACCATTTCTTCATTAACACCAGCATCATTTAGTTCTGAAAATGCAAGGAACAATACAAATACAAGTAATGCCTTACACTGGATGAGGGGTTTATTATTTAAATAAATTAATTATTTAAATTTTTATTATGTAATTTTAGTTGATGACATTTCTGACAGGGACTTTCCCCTGGAATATGTCACAGTACAGTTCTTCTGCTCTGCATTTGATGTCCACACTGCTGCACAGCAGATCCCAATTTGGTCAATACATGTAGTTCCCCTGTCCACCTTGTAGGGTCCAAGACTTTACAGGCAGTGTGAGTACCTGGATTTGCCTTTCCTTCCCTGCTCCCTGGTATGCTTTACATCACTGCACCTGAATAGGAAAGCCTTCTCTGATCGCACTTATTTTGACCCCATTTCTGAGATAAAATTGTGTTGTCAAGTACCACTCCCTCACAAGGGCAGTCAGAGCACTTGGAAAAACAAAGGGATGGAACAAAGAACTCATGTATTCCAAGTGAGTAGCCCTACAGCACAGCTGGTAAGTTGCCACAGTGAATAGTGCTGTGATTCAGCTCCCTTATCCTCTGCGTGGTGCAAAATGGAGTCTTACTGGAAGTGTCGTTGGTTTGAATGTTAAGCATCGCAAGAACAGTTTTGCTGCTCTCAGTGAGCACTAGTGGTGCCCAGCCTTTGCAAGGATGTGCCAGTAAGTGTATCTGTGTTGAGTTGCCTATCCCTTCTCCTCCATCACCAAGCAAAAAAAAAAAAAAAAAATTACCCTTGTCCTGGCCTTCTAAACAGTTACTCTACCAGCATTCAGTTATTCCTGACGTATTTTTAAATATTATATGTATTTTAAATTAAATTTAAAAATGGTTTTCTATATTATATATGTTAAAATATTTTTATATTAAAATATACATATATATATGCATAAATCAAGACTAAGGCTGAAACAGACTGTTCTGGTAATCTTTTCACCATAACACCTATAAGGCTTCCAAAAGCTGGAGCACAACTACTTAGACATCTTCTGCAGGACTTGGGGTATAAATAACAGCTTTATCTCAAAACCATTTCTGCTCTTCTTTCTGTACTGGCAGTAATAAATTTAAAGGTTCCTGCCCATTGGAAATGACCGTGTATTTCTAGACATGAGTTTTACTGATGGGTGACATGATCCATTTATTGCTAGCTGGAGCTATCTACAGTTCATGCACCAGCTCTCAGAAAGTGACAGCTGGATGCTGCCCCTAATACCCACGTAAATTCTTTATGGGAAAGGCATAAATGTAACTAGGCCAACTGGGGTACAAGTGGTGACGATCCACCATGGTGAAGGTGGCAAAGGAGGAGTCAGAAACAGTCTACTGTGATCCTGGAAGAGCTTACAAGTTCTTTGGAAGGAAAAGAACCAGAAGTTATTGCAGCCTCCTGAAGGAGAATTTTCAGTTTATGCTGTTGATTTCTCTTGAAATCTTCCTTTGACAGAGAAGACCATTATTTCCTGCCAGTAAACAAAGCCGAACAAGGACAGATGAGAAGTCAGAGGTTGCCTAGGACTTTGAAAGACTACCAAAAAATTCTTCTTTATACCTCTTTCTCCTACAGTACTTTACATGCCTTGAGCAGCTATTCAGTTAAATATGCCTTTCCACCTTCCCAGTGTTTTCCCAAGTGATTTGGAGTACCTGTGGATTATACGAAAGGGATCTTGTCACTGACACCATCACGGGGCCAGTACAGACTCCTTTTAAATATAAAAGTGCACGTGCTGGTAGGAGGGAGAACACTCACAACTGTTGTATTCCCTCCCTCCTCAGCTAGCAGGCATCTGTAATTGCAGAGCTGTTACTTGATTTCATGTGTTTTTAGGTAAGTTTTGTGCAATGTACCACCTAGAATGAAAGCGGGAAGTTGTCTTTAACAAGTAAATTGAAGTATTTGAAGTGTGTCTTTAGCTTAATGATCGTAATAAACACACTGCAGCCTTTGTGTGGTTTAAAGTCATGATCTGCTGGATCGGGGCAATGCTGGAGAGCTGTTGTATGAATCTGAGAGTAGACAGCCCTGGTTTATAACAAGGTCACCTCATCTCTGTCACTGAAATTAATTTCAATAAATAGATTGTCTCTTCAGGACACTTTTTCAAGTGATCTGAGATTTTGCCACATGACATATAACAATAGCTCTAATTTAATAGAGAAATTGAAGGAGCATTTTGTTTCTCAATACCTACATCCCTTTGTGCTCTAATGCTGATGCTGTTAAACAAATGATGAAAGCTTAAGGATACCCATTAACTCATGAAAGTAAACAGCTGGTATATCCAGCTTAAACTACATGGGCAAAGCACCAAAGGTTTTTTTAAACATTTGGCCAGATTTTTTTCTACATAAGTAGAAAGGATAGGACCTCTCTGTTTCTAATTAAAAAAAATGTCTTCAAAGGATCCTTAGGAATGTCCTTAACTTCTTAAGGAAGCTAGGTTCACACTAAGGGCAAACAGTCTTTTTTAAACAGATCTGCCTGCCACTGTGCATTGCTTCCAGCTCCACAGACCTGTCCTGCCTCTGGTTTCCCTGATAGAATCTGCCAAATCAGGAATACCATTGCTCAGTAGACGGCAACACTGGCAAAGTTTAGTCAACATCAGTACCATAAAGAGATTATCCTCTGTGATTCAAACAACTAGTCAAAATGTAATACTTTGTAGTCAACTATTTAAAATAAATTCTTTCAATCTGGGAGATACGCATTTAGGTATCTTCTCTAATTGAATCATCTGCTGGTGCCTAAGGATAAATGTATCACATTTCTTGTGGTGAGATAGAAATGGAGGGAGGAGAGTAGGGCAGGCTAAGGGGAGAGGAAAAGAAAGCACCGTTAACATCAACCAACCTGCAAAGATGTTACCAAGCTAGCCAAAGGGAGCAAATTCATAGGATCAGCTGAGACAGAGAACTACTCTCATGTCACACCTTCTGTACTCTCACTTTTTGTCACTCTATCAGTAAGGCAAACGTCCATAAAAGAGACTTACACAATTAAAACTCTGTACCTAGGAAATACCTTGTCCTCCCGTCATGCACCAGTTCCTTCCTTCCTGAGCAAGGTAACACTTTGCATTGAACCTGAGAAATCACTTAAAAGGAAGTTTCACCTTTTTAGAGACAATAGTAATTAAAGAAAAACCCAAACAAAACCCCCATCCATTTTATCAACACTAGTCAGCAGCATGCTTTTTACTCAAGTAAAAATAACTTTTAACTTAGTGTTTAGGGACCCAACTGTTTCAGAAAGTGGAAAGTGGCCTTGTGGAAATTGGTAAGAGTTGATGTCAACTTCAGTGTGATCCGTGTGTCATTTGGAGGATGTGATGGCTTCTCCAGATTTCTCTGGATGCCACAGCACTGGGTGTTGCATTGAAGGATCCCAGAAGGCACCAGCACTGCTTCAGAGAGCACACGCTTCAGCACACGCTTAGGGAGCAACTGAAAAGGATGGTAAAAGAGTCACAGATTGGTGTGCATTAGAAGGGACCTTTAAAGGTCAGCTAGGCAAAGTCCCCTGTAATGAGCAGGGTCATCTTTGGCTTGATAAGGTTACTCAAAATCCAACCTGTCCTTCAGTGTTTCCAGGGATAGGGCATCAACAGCTTCTCTGGGCAACCTGTGCCAGTGTTTTACCACCCTCGTCATAAAAAAATTTCTTCATTGTATCTGGTCTGAATCAACCCTCTTTCAGTTTGAAGCCATTCCCCCATGTCCTATCACTTCATGCTCTCATGAAAAGTCCCTCTCCAGCTTTCTTGCTGGTACCCTTCAGGTACTGGAAAGCTGCCCTAAGGTCTCCCTGGAGCCTCCTTTGCTCTCAGCCTTTCCTCACTGGCGAGGTGCTCCAGCCCTCTAATCCTCTTTGTGGCCCTCCTCTGAACTAGCTCCAACAGGTCCACATCTTTCTTGTGCTGAGGACCCCAGAGCTGGATGCAGTGCTCCAGGTGGGGTGTCACCAGAGCAGAGTAGAGGTGCAGAATCACCTCTCTCACCCTGGCGGCCACACTGCTTTTGATGCAGCCCAGGACGTAATTGGCTTTCAGGGCTGTGAGCACATCTTGCCTGGTCGTGTCCAGCTTTACCTTCATCAAATCCTCTCAGTTTGCAGTTAGAGCTTTGATTTTGTCTATTACTGCACCTGCTCAAAGCCAAAAAAAAAGGAACCTTAGTTTTCGTATTGCTACTTGTAGGGCAGCTTTGGCCACTTTAAGTTTGGTAACTTTATTGCCAGGATATTTGAAGACTCAGAACATGCTCTACAAACATACAGGCATTTCCTAAAGAATGGCTAACAATATTTATCTTTTGTATCTCATAATCTTTCAATGTTACTTGCAAATTCCAGTCCATGTTCATGATGTGCAATAAAAACAACTGGGTTATGTAGCACTAGGCAAGATTTGAATCAGGCATCTGGTTTGTATTTTTGTTATGATATAGAAATGGTGAGTCAGTATAAATGAATTGTCCAGCCAAATAAGAAAGTCATCTAATTCTGTATGCTGATGGCTCAGAGGGGAGAGTCAGGATCTTGTCCTGGGGATCAGAATAATTCAGGCTGGAATGCAGATGATCTCACTCAATCCCTTGCTCCCAAAAAGACCAACTGGGATGTTAGATCATATTGCTCATATCTGAATCTCAGATATGAGGTGGATGGATACCTCATGACTGCTCTAGGCAGCCTGTTCCAGTGCTTAGTCACCCACTGGGGGTTTCACCTTTTCTTCCTGTCCAACTTCCTATCCAGCATGGCTGCTGGCTCTTGTCTTCTTTCATGGGAACCTCTGAGAGAGGCCTGCATTTGTGAGAAGCAAATAAAACCAGTTTAAAAAGGGAGAAAGGAATTGTATATTTTCCCAGTTAGTGTCTCAAGGTGGTATCTCAGTGTTTTAGCCTCCCAAAATCACTCATCAAGCAGAGGTGCCTACAGCAGTGCCCAAATCTCACCACCATGGTAGTCTCCATCTAAAATGAAAATGTTTGAAGAGTTTTATCTTTTCCCTCCAGCTCTCTTTGCTTTGTATTGACTGTGGAGGGCCATTTGTCATGGTACCCTTCATTTACTTGTCTCTCATTAGGGTCTTCTTTGTTAAACTTGCCTTGTAATAGTCTCAGCTTTTTAACTAAAACGAATAGCCTTACAGTCTCCACAAATTTTGTTAATTCACTGTTCACATCTCCTTTCCAAATGTCCAAGTATTTAATATGTTATACAGCTCAACTGTCGAAGCTTAATGTTTTTAAACATTTTGACATTTCTGATCTCTTGCCACCCTGAAAATTGATTTCTCAGCCTTACTCTGTTTGCTCTATCATGGGCAGATTTGTAGCCATAAGAAGCTACTGCATTTTTATAGCTGCTAAGAAAGGACTTCCTCCAAGGTTTCTGAGCTATTAATTACATTATGTTGTCCTTTCTTTCTGCAGGCATAAGGTTTACTAGCTCTTGATTATGAGGATCACTCAAGAAAGTTTTTTTTTTTAATCTGAAAAAAAAGGCAACCAGAACAAACAGACACTCAGCATTTTGTGCCTCTGTAACCCTCTAGCACAAAATCAGGATTCAGTGAAAAATTAATTTTAATATGTAACATATTTTATGAATTATGTAATATTATTTATATAGACTGTATAATGCAATATGATACACATATTTTATAAAATCTATAATGTAAACAGGAAAACTGTTTACATTGCATTATATAATAAACCATAATGATTGAAAAAGGCTTCAGGGTGGCCAAATTGTTGCCTTCCAATACATGAAGAGAGCCTACAAGAAAGACTGAGAGCAGGACAGGGTGACATGGCTTCAAACTGAAAGAAAGGTTAGGTTTAGGTAAGATATTAGGAAGAAATTCTTTACTGTGAGGATGGTGAGCCAGTGCAGAGAAGCTGTGGATGTCCCATCCCTGGAAGTGTTCAAGGCCAGGTTGGATGGAGCTCTGAGCAACTGGTCTAATGAAAGGTGTTCCTGCCCACAGCAGGGTGGTTGGAAGTAAATGATCTTCGGAGTGCCTTCCAACCCAACTTCATGATTACATGAAATAATATGTGATATGGTATTATGTAATTTAATAGGACATAATATATTAACATATAATTATATCAACATACGCATATTTTATATGCTCTAATATATAAATACATAACAACACATGGAGCATATAGTGAATGTAATATAATTTATAATATAAAGTGCATCTAAATTACCCATAATCAGTAAAATATAAAAATAATAAAGTATAAATTAAACATAAACATTTCACATAAATTTAAACCACTAAAAGTAATCTGAGTATATGTATTTAATAAGCATTGAATATAGGGTATGCATTTTCACCATGTGTTATACACTATAACATAATTTCACTTGCAGCCCTTCAGCATGAGGCTTATACCCCTTCCAAACTCTCAAACACAAACCAGTTGGGCCTATTGGAACAGGCTACTCTTTGATGTGCCATTTTGGTTTGGTACCTACTATTTCGTTGTGCAGTTTGTTCTGGTACTTCCATCCTCACAAGACTTCATCATCATTCCCAAGCCCAGAACTGGCGTGTCTTCAATATTGTCTGCAGAGGCGGTTGCTGTTAAGAATGAACGTCGCTTGCTAGCAATGGCCTTAATTGCTCCCTTCAAGCACTAGAGACAGCTGCTCTTGCGTGGACACATTTCCCTCAGGAGCCAGAACCAGTAAGTGCATCAGTGCTTTATCATTTTGCTCGCTCCTGGAAAGCTGCAGTTCCAGCTTTGAGCACACACACAATGCCCCAGGGACATCTTTTCCTTTTAACATTGGCTATTGGACATTTAAAATCCTTCTAACATCCCTCTGACCCACAGCCAGCTGCAATGTCTTAATTTGCTTATTATTCCAAATGTTGCAGTCTTTCCCAGCTCCCTAAGTTTCAACTAGCATTCATCCTTTGCCCTCCCACTTGCCACCCCATTCATCCCTTCTCCCTAAATCTTCCCCTACCTCAGAGCCTCTCCAGGGGCTTGATGCCCATTTCACTTTTCTTCTGGGAAGCACAGAGCCCTTTGTAGATTATAGGAAGAAGCAGACATGCAACATTAAAGAGCATATCCACAGCTAGGCCCCACAAGCTTTTCTCCTGTGCCAGGAAAGTGCTGCAGGGCCTGTTGGAAGGAGTGGCTTTTGTTTGGCATTTGCACTGTTTTGGTCTTGCTTACCTCTGACAAAATATTGCTCAGGCGCTGTTTTCAGTGTCCTGGGCTCCTCCAGACCCATCCTACACCCTTCGGGGGTAGGGAGAGGTTTTGAACAGTTTACTGAACATGGTGACCCCCCCTCCAAAGAACACTGACTTAAAAGGATCTTGTGAAGCTGCCATCACAGGCTGCATTTGCTTTGCCTTCTTTTGACAGATTGTTTCTGGGTGTCCCTTACCTGTGCCATAATGTGAGAGCAATTTGTTGCTGGTAGCATGAATCTTCCAGGCCTAAGGGGGTGAGCAGCTCCAGAGCCAGAGCCAGTCTTTCTATTGGTGATCTTCAAGCCCAGTCAGGGGTCTGGAGACAAATGTAGTGATTTCCAAAAAACATGATGCATTCATTAGATTCCTGCTCTCAGATCTTGCTTAGAAACAATAGTTGGCATCTTTGCTTGGTGCCACCAGCCATAAACTCAGGTGTTGTCCTTACCAGCTGTTTGAGACTTTTTATAATCTTTTTATGATCAGCATCTACTGTGCACAGTACGGCTCCTCCACTAGCAGTTTCAGCAGTTAGCCTGATAAAAGTTATTGTCCCTATAATGCCTCTACATTCCCTCTGTAAATCAATGGTAATTTGCTGGTAATCACTCATCTCTTGTTAAGATTTCTCTGTTGTCCCATGAACAGTAATTTTTCTTTTTTGTGTGTTAAACACGCATACTGTATTTCAGGAAAATACAGTATTTCAGTACAGCTATATAAAGCATTACTCCATGCAACACCCCAGATTTGGGGCAGAGTGGCTGTAAAGTGGCCCTGCAAGAAAGGACCTGGGGCTGTTGATCAACAGGTTCCTCACCCAGAGGGTGCTTGGATGCTAGAAGAGGCTCCCAAGGGAAGTGATCACAACACCAAGCTTGAAAGAGTTCAAGAAACATTTGGACAATGATCTCAGGCACATGGGGATGGCAAGGAGTTGGACTCGATGATTCTTGTGGGTCCCTTCCAACTTGGCATATTCTGTGAAATTTCTTCACTGAAAGAGTTGTCAAACATTGGAAAAAGCTGTCCAGGGAAGTGCTGGAGTCACTGTCCCTGGAAGTGTTCAAAAACTATGTGAATGTAGCACTTGGGGATATGGTTTAGTGGTGAACACAGTAGAGCTATGTTGACAGCTGGACTCAATGATCTTAGTGGTCTTTTCCAACTTGAATGATTCCATGATTCTATGAAAGGGCCAGCTGCCTTTGGGGTTTTTTTGCCACATTTTGCTGCATGCCCTCCCTGCAGGAGCAGGTAAGCACTGGAGCAGCTGCCCAGCAAGACAGTGAACTCTGCCCTGTGGCATTCACAAGACTTACCTGGACCCTGAACAACCAGGGAAGTTGGCCCTTCATGATGCAGGGGGCTCACTGCACAGCCTCCCCAAGTCCCTTCCAACCCAGTCCATTCTACTCTTTCCATGGTCCCACATACTTGGTTTAGAGGACAGAGTTGATCTGAAACACAGCCTTTCTTGCCTCAGAGCGCAGCCCGGAAATTAATCTAGAGAGACGGAAAATGACATCATTTTTTGTAGACAGCTTGCATGCTACAAAGAATATATCAGGGAAATACCTTGTTTCATTATGTTTACCTTCTCAGATTAAATCTGATTTAATGTGCTTTTCTATAAACTTCAGGAAAGAATTGGGATGAGTTCGGCTCTCCTTTCAATGTAGTTCACAAAGGTCAACAGCATTACCCTGTTATCACAGTACTGTACCAAGGCAACCTGGAGTACAAAATTTTAATGTTATTCCCTGTGCTCAGACTCACCATTTGTATTATATTATCCCTCCTATTTCTTCTCCAAGGGAACAGCACAGTCTCTCTAATACCGTGATCAGAGGTCTCATATTATTTTAACCTGGCAAACCCTTTTGTCTGACATCAGTTCCTAACAAAGCATGTCACTTCCATGACCTGTTGCAATTTGTCACAGGAAAACATTAAAGAGTTAGTTCTTACTTGAGGGTTTTGATTGAGGCATTATGTGAGTTTTCTCCAACACTGGATGTAGATTCAAATCCTATTTAGATGTGAAAAGCAGAATAACTGGATTCTCCATAGGAAGCAAATAAATTGTTCATCAGTTGTGATGTCTGCTTTTGTTATTTGACACACTTTTCCTAGGTTTTTCTTTATCTCACCTTTTTTTTCCCAGTGTTGCTTGAAAAGGTTTTGATTAAAAAAAAAAACAAAACTAACAAAACCACCAGACAACTTTTTTTATCAGAAAGAAAACCCAGAGTGGCTAATATCAGAAGACATGGATTGATTAAACAATGAAGTTCCGTCCACAGGGAAGTAAGGTTCAGTTGGCTTAATGTTGTCTCCAATTGTCTTTAAGATGTTCTAGAGCACCAGAAGTATCTCCACGAGATACGATGACCTTCTGTGGGACATACTGGTGGCCCATCAGCACATGCATGCATTACTTCTCTTCACAGAACATTTCTTTTTGAGATGGTCTCGTAAGCCATCGAGAATAAAGCAAACCACTTGCCTGCTATCAATACCTTCCACCAGTGTTTCTTCCCTAGTGAGAAACTTCCTGGGAACATACTATAGTCCCACCAGGACAAGTGCCTCGCAGGTATCATTCCATTCATACCCTCACTTCCTTTTTGAGACAACAGAGAAACTGAATCTCCTGCATCCCCTGATTTTGCCACACAGCAATTAGCAATGTCTTAACATACCCGCCATGTCAAAGTTCAGGCCTGGGCACAGTACTCAGCTGGCACTTGTTTGGGTGGGTGGCCATCTCTTGGCCAAAGGTAAAGGCATCATGGGTTTTCCCGTGCTGTCTAGTAACCAGATAATCCTGCCCTAATGTAATTCTTTTATTTTTCTTTTAGGAAATGAAAATGTTCTAAAACTGCTCAGCTCTGCCCTTTCTATCTGAAATTCACAGTCATTATGTACAACTCATCCTCTGCCTCCAGAGACAATGTAACATTTACAGCTAAACGTATGACTTAATGGAAATGGGAACAATTCAGATCTGTAGATGCCTCGCATTACTAATGTACTGCAGCACCTTTCAGCCAGGAATACAGCATTTTGTAACATAGGACACAATTCACCAGCCTTGTACCTTCTGTAGTGTTCCTTAAGTAACGGTATGGCATGGTGGTACGAAACACCAAGGTGTGGAGGCTTGTACCTGCTACAGCAAATCTAACATTCACAACTTCATTAGCAGTTTCAACTCTTTTATCCTCTGATTTATGATACAGTTGAATTAACAATGAAGTTATTCCTACTGCATTTGGGTAATTTCCGCTGAATTAACTAGAATTACAGAAAATGAAAAGCACTGGCAATACCAACCTGCTGTACGTAGTCAGCAGGGGATCCGGTAACTGTTGTCAGACCATTGCAGGCTGGTTTAACTCAAGTCAGACATTTACACATGCTTCCCTAATAGCTAAATGCAATACTTCCATGCCTGGATAGCCAGAGTGTAGGTGAAGGTGTACTAAGCAAAAGACTCTTAGGGGTCTGTGGTTGTCTGTACATCACTGACATCACCCACAAGATCCTAGAATCAGAAAAAGACTAAGGTTTGAATCTGCTCTGGAGGTGAGCTAGTCCAACTCCCTCCTCAAAGCAGAGCCTGCTTCCTGCCTAGATCAGCTTGCTCAGGGCCTCACTCACACAAGTTGAGAAGATCTCTCTGGGACACTTGCCCCAGTGCTCAGGTCTTTTTGTGGGGAATAGTTTTTTCCTTATGTCCCACTGGAGTCTCCCTTGCTGCATCTTTGTATCTTTTGCTGTGAGTCCCATCACTTTGCCCTGAAAAGTGGCTTTGTCTTTTCTAAGCCACCTGTTACTTACTGGAAGAGAGCAATTAGATGTCACCTACCACTTCTACAGGCTGAACTAACCCATTTCTCCCAACCTCTTCCTGCAGGGCATGTGCTCCAGCCTCCTAGCCACATCAGTGATCCTTCACTGTCAACTTTTAAGCAATAAAAGGAGTCATTAAAAATACTGTAAACTTTTTCGGTTTGCTAAAGTAAGTATAAAAGAATACATAGATATAAGGAAGAAATAGTGAAAAATGAGATTCAACTTAGCAAGAGAATCTCAGGATAACAAGGTATCATTCTCTGCGCCTTTTTGAGTGGCCTAAAGAAAACACTGATAAATATATTAAAGAAAAAAAATCAGCAGATGATTTTAAGCTGAATTACCTGTTTACTTCTTTTGAACCTGTGTTCTCTATACTGTAATTAATGGGTTTAAACTGATGACCTAGCACCTTCTCTGCGCCAGGCTGTTCATGCACGTAGTATCAATGAAGAAAAGGTCTCAGGGACAAGAGCAAGAACAGAGTAATGAAGTAAGCTGCACCTAGCAAAATAAATTAGACATCTTGAAATTACACAAGCCTGATAAACATCATCTAAGGATACCTAGAGAAGTGGCTTTCGCTGTCTCAGAAGACTTAGTAGTCATCTGAGAAACTGAGTTATGGGAGATTAGAGAAGAACAGATGTCTTTAAAAGGCTGAGAGATGCTGGGAAATAATGGAACAATCAGATTAACTTCAAGGCTGTCAATCTGCCACCTTTCACAAGCTCTAAATTATTTTCACCAATAAAAAATATAAATCCAGATAACCTAAGCTGATTTTGCAGCAACCAATTTAAATTCTGCTGTACCCCATCATGAAATGCATTACTAAGGTTTAAAAGAACAATATTTCTAAGGTGAAGACCATTTCAGATCAGCTGAGTGCACTTGTCTCTCTACACTCAGATTCAGAGCTATGAAATAAGATATAGAAACATATAAAAAATAAGCACACTCTAAACTCCCCGAGGTCTGTACCTATGCCAATGACAAGTTTAAAAAACAGAGAACAGACTGACTGAGACTGCAAAACTCAAGGTGGTATTAAAACACCCATAAGAGCAATTAAAGCTACAGAAGAGAATTAGCAATGTCCAACCCTTTTGAAAAATGGGGGGTTGATTTCTCTTTGTTCTTGTACACAGTCATTTGAGAAGGTGTCAACTCTTTGTTTCAGTGGATTCTTGCTTAAATCCTATGAGCACTAAGAATCACAGAACGGTTTGGGTTGGAAGGGACCTTAAAGATGATCTCCTTCGAACGCCCCTTCCAAGGGTAGGGACACCTTCCAGTAGACCAGGTTGACCAAAGCCTTGTCCTACCTGCCCTTGAACACTTCCAGGGACGGGAATCCACAACTTCTCTGGGAAACCTGTTCCTCTGCCTCACCACCAGTGAGGAATTTTTTTCTAATATCCAATCTAAACCCACCATCTCTCAGTTTGAAGTCATTCCTGCTTGTCTTGTTACTATATGCCCTTGTAAAAAGTCCCTCTCCAAGCCTTTTTTAGGTACTGGAAGGTGCTCTAAGGTCTCCCTGAAGCTTTCTCTTCTCTGCCTGAACAACCCCAGCTCTCTCCGCCTGTGTTCATAGGAGAGGTGCTCCAGCCCTCTGATCATCTTCCTGGCCCTCCTCCAGACTCAATCCAACAGGTTTACGGCCTTCTTATGTTGGGGGCCCCAGGGCTGGATGCAGAACTCTAGGTGGGGTCTCGCAAGAGCAGAGTAGAGGGAGAGAATCATCTCCCTCAACCCGCTGATCACATCAAAGAAGACAAAACAAGGTTTCTTCAGAAAAGGTGGAGATCTAATTATAGGCCAGTAATGTGCAGTTCTGGGAGAATATCTCCTTTTTCTCCACACTTTAAAGAGGTTTTTCATCAATGATAGGTACCCTGTTGCAAACAGAGACCCACTAGAATTGTTAGGGCCTTACATCAAACGGTGCTCTAACTCTGGCCACCCTGGCTACCTAGAGGCCTCAGCAACAGACCAAACCTAAGAAAATGTATCTTCATTCATCCCTCTATCATAGCTATTATTTCAATTAGTAGTTTTTTTCTACATTGGATTCAACCCTCCTTTGGATCAGAAGGAGGGTTACCTAAAATCCTAACCTGCAGGTTTAAGAGGATTTCAAGCTATGCCAAAGAACTCCCCTTGGGAAATCCAGAGGCCCTGAGAGGTGGGGATGAGCAGCAGCCTGCACTGGTGTGTCACTAGTACTCTGAGATTGTCCCCAGGAGTGGATCCATTACACACCAACCCAGACAGCAGGACTCAATACACTCCAACACTCCTTCCCTGCAGGACATATGTGTGTGTAGGCAGTGGACAAAGCTTGGAGCTTCAGGCTGTTCCTTTTTGTACCATGATGCAGTTTCTGCTCTTTGGGTCCCTTCTGTACTGCCAGCAGAGCTAAGAAACATGTTTTCTGCCTCCATAGCCCGAATTCCTAGAACAACGTACATATTGGTTCACTGAGGCATTCCCATACGCTGCAGTCCTCTTCTGCATGAAGCAGTACATATTTTTGGTCCAAAAAGAAGGTAGGTATTTTTGCATTAAAGATCATCCACATATTAAACATGATATTTGTTAAATCACCATTCAAAGTAATTCACATTACCATCACAACTGTGTCACCATATAAAAAGCCCTTAAGCAATGATTACTGAAAAATCTTTGTGTTTTATTTTCTTTCTTAATTCACGGGATCTTTGCACAAAGCTGGTTGTATCTTCTTGTTGTTTGGTAAATCTGCACATTTTGTACAGCGGCACAGATTTCATTTTTTTTAAAACATCAAGGGAAAAGCAATTTGAAAAATTAGGGTATGAAAATTAAGTTACAAGGCAGAGAAGCCCACCAAGAATATTCTAGAATAAATACAGGAGCATAAACTTCTTGAAATTCAAAACTGTCATGAAGCAGCCAGGGGGTTGAGGGTAGGGGTTATACCCCTCCATTTGTTGCTTATGAGACTGCATCTGCAGTATTGAGTCCAGTCTGGGTTCCCCATTAGAAGATCTGCCAACAACCTGGAGAGGCCCAACAAGATAGTTAGGAGGTCCAGCTAGGTTTGTGTAGCTGAGAAGACTGTTAAGGGGGTTTCATCTGCTCTTTTCAGTGCTCAACACTGGTTGCAGAGAAGATGGAACCAAACTGTTCTTAAGGGTACACAGTGGTAGGACAAGAGGCAGAAGTTGTAGCAGGGAGTACTCCATCTGGACCTACAGAAGAATTTCTTCCCCATGAGAATGGTTAAGGATAAGCTTGTCCAGAGCAGTGTTTGAAGCACCATCCTTGAAGGACTTTCAAGGCTGATCTGGACAAAGCTTGGAACAAACTGGCCTAGGCTTGAAGTTAGCCCTGCTCTGAGGAGTTTGGCTTAGGTGACCTCCAAAGGCCCCTTCCAACATAAATCTTTCTTGTTTCTCTGCTTTTATAATCAGAAAAACTCCCAGTGCTGTCTCCTGATGTGCTCTCTCACTTCAGCTGCTCTGTCTTGTAGGTCTTCATCTACAGGCTCAGACTGCCTCACTTCTCAGTGGCAAGTGTGTGGAACCTAAAAGGCTAATTAAACGTACATTGCTGCAACATTTCAAAAACAGCTGATGAGAACCATCCTTCAGTTAGCTCACCTTGAGTCATTTGAGTTACCCACCACCTAGCTTTACATGCCATGCATCTGCATCCAGAACCAGGAGTGTTACTGAACAATTTCTGTCCTGGCCTCCCTTACTTCCGTCTTTTTCTTTGGGTTTCTTCAGTGAACCAAAAGCTGATACATTAGCAAGTGGGTTTTAAAAACATTTTAGGAAGCTTTAATGATGTTGGTTGTCATTACATTCGTATTTCTTATTACCATGTTACACCAGTGTTAAGTTCACAGTGCTGTTCTCTACCACGCAGGACCTGGAATTTCGTTTCCCAGGAGATTTTGCATTTGTTATTAATTGTATTAATTGTATTGTATTAATTCAGATGATGGAGAATGAAGAGTTGAAAATGCAAAGTTTCCTACAGGGGTAAAATGGCTTTAAAAATCACTTGGAACAACCGAAACAGACATTTTTTGTATTTCAGGCTGTTTCCCTCTTCACTGCCTTAAAAGTATGCAGCTGAAAATATGGGCACACAGCTGGCCAGTGTACAAGACTAACAGCTGGCCAAGGAGACATTCAGACCTACAAGAGCAAGAAATCCCAGTAATACCATGTTCAGGGTATCACCTTGTTGCACAACAAGTTAGTTGGTGAATTGGAAGCCTGAAAAGCCATAGAAAAGAGGAGTTAAGGGGGCGGTTTTCAGATTTCTAGGTTGATGAGCCCTGGAAAAGATTCAGGGGAGGCTGCCAGAAGTCTGATTGCTGTGTTCCTAAGGACAATTTTTTCCCTCCCATAAGCTCGTATTTTCCAGGCAACAGGCATTCTGTTAGAGCATTTTGTGGACAGATATTTAATTATTTAAATACCAGAAATAAAATGCTGTACTCTCTTTGTTGCTCAATCATCCTGCTCATCAGCATTTTGATGTGAAATTCCTCTCCTGTGACCTAGTCATAATGAAACAACTAGCCATGGACTTGCAGATTCCTAGCAAACTAACCGGGGTGGCACACTTATTCAATCTGGTAGCTACTGGTTTAGGTCCAACTAAAAAAAGAACTGCAGAAAGACCTTACAAGCCTGAGCAACTGGATGATAAAACAGCAAGTGAAACTCAATGCAGATAAAAGTCATTTATGTGGGGGAAAATAACGTTAGCACCATATGTAAAACAACAGGTTCTCAATTGCCACTCAGAACATAATAATGAGGTTATGACACGAAATTCCACTGAAACATCAGCTGGATATTTAGTAGCATTAAAAACACCAACCAGAGGACTTGGAGGACAGAACAGTAAGCACACACTTCCACAAATGCCACATCCTAAGCATCATGTGCAGTTCTGGTTCCTCTCCCTGGAAGAGGACATAAAAACTGAGAAAGCTCAGAAACATTTGGTAAAGATCATGAAAAGTTTAGCGTAGTCTCCATGCAGAGGACAAACAGGTAAGCCTTCAGCCTGGAAAAAAGATGACTGGTAAAGGATATGACAGAAGACAATAAAACCACCAGTATCCTGACCAAGCTAGCTAGCAATCAGTTGCTTGTTGTCAGTTTCAATGCAAGATGGGGATCATTGAACAAAAAACTATGAGGAGCTAAAATAATACTTCATGAAACAGGCAGGATTTTCAGGATTCCTGTGATAGGATGTTACGAGTTCTTAAAAGTTCACCTGGTCTCAGGAAGCAAATTAATGGAGGAGAAATATGCAAGAGACCGTTAAACCCAAAAACTTCATCTCTGGTTCAAGAAGTCCCTGAGGTCTGGAAGAATATTCTGGGCAAGGATCGTTGCATTTACCCCGGTCGAACATAAAGTGGCCCATTGTTTTGGCCTCTGTTCATTGCTGTTTTCCCTTTGAGAACAGGTAAGAGTCCATTGCTAACATACCTGAAAGCCTTTGAGCTACACAAAAAGAGAACTAGGGAGAAGTCCATAATTTCAAGGGATGACAAACACAAAATGGGAAGAGGCAAAACATCAGAAATACAAGCAGATACTCAGGTGAGGCAGGAGCATACAGGCATGTTCCCAAGTGATGGTTTGGTGACAAAGCATCTGGAATTACCCAACCTGCCAGAGCCACACATAGAAAATTTATTAAAGAAAAAATTTGGCTACACAGGCAAACTTACCTATGTAGCCAAGTCTGCTTAAATTGTAACTGAATACGAAGTGCAGAAGAAACTTAAAATTGTAACAGCAGCCACGCCCTAAGAAGAAAACCAGATTTTAGTCAAAAAACGCTACTAAGATTTAAGAAATTTAATTAAGAAATTAAATAATAAATTCAACCATTTATTTGGTACATGGATGAGTGGTAGGTGTGCAAAATCCACCTGGAGGGGAAAAGGTGCAGACAGGGTACATACCTGTGTGAGCATCTGATGCAGCAGGATACGTGCAGTCTGGGTCCCTCCAAAACGGTCCCGTGCTGGCGTGGGCAGTGTGGTGCCTCCCATCCCTGTGCCAGCTGCAGATCCCGCTGCACCACGTGCCAACCAACCTTCCTGAGTGCCAGCTGTGAAGCCGACTGGCAAGAACATGCAGTGGCGCGAGCGCGCCAGCCAACTTTATTGGGACATTTGTTGGGAATAACAGAACTGCTGTTGTATCCGCGCCGCTTTGCTGGGGGTTGTTTACAAGATCATCCTGGAGGGAGAGAGCAGGGAGAGACAGTGTGCAGAGTTCAGCTCCAGCAGCAATGCAGCACGAGCACGCCATTGACTGTTTTCTGGGCTGGACTTTTCCCAGAAAGAAACGCACTCATTTCCCTTTGCTGTAGGCTCCAAAAGGGGTTGTTACATGCGCTAAATTGCTTTCTTTTAATGCCAAATCTAAATTTGAAATTCATAGGCAGGAATTTTTCAAGGGGTTTGTATACTTTGAGAAGCCTGATATTTAATAGGATTGAGACATTTAAGAAAAAAAACCAAATCACCCCAGTGGCACTAGGCTATGGTATATTAATCTGGCAGTAAACTAAAGTAAGAAAATGCTAACAAATTTCCAAAAGTAACAAATTACTAACATTAGGTAAACATCGAAGAAAAGCATTCCATGTGTGTTCCCTCTATATCTTTCTAGGTTTTTCAGTCAACAGATTTTCTAGTTGTTCCTGAGGACCATCATCAGACTATTCATTTAGAAGCACGAGGGTTTTTTTTAATTTCTATCACAGATAAACCCCCCTGCCATCAGTGCAAACATCTACAGTACTGTGTTTCTAAAAACCAGCAATTTTAACTAGAGAAATCTCACAACTTTTAATAGGGACTACTTACAAGGATGAACTGCATAATTTGTGAACTTCAAATTTTTTTCCATTCACGACTGCACATCACTTCTGTCTTCCTTTTAAATTATTTGAACAACCTACATTCAAAACCACCAGAGCAGAAATTCAGCCACCTGAGCATCAGACCCGCAGTAGCACAGAGCTCAGCAGAGACAGACAAACAAAACATACTCCATTTCATCAGGCTCCCAGCCTAGGAAGCTAGGACAGTGTTTTCAGCCATTACCCAGGCAGTTTTGGGCATCTTTCTTTCTGGCTATCAATGTAAGAGTAACTGGGACATAGCAAATGGTGCAAGCAAACTCACACTATTAAAAAAATCCCAAAACAATAAATCTGCAATCCCTGGATTTGGTTGGAGATACGGAGTAAAACTGCTGATCAGCAGAAGAAAATTAGACCCTGAGTTTCTTGGCTGAAATCTCCCTCTTGCACTTGACAGGGAAAAAACACCTCCAAGAAGCCAAGAGCAAAGCAAAATTTCATATATAACGAAGGAAAATGGGACTACTCAGAAGATTTAAAATGATGCAGATGTGGGCTCTGAGTCTATTACAAGTCTAAGTTCTACCCAATTTCAGTCAGTTTATGATCCAAGAACTTACTTTTCTTTAGCACCCAGATAAAAGCTTCCTAGTCTCATTTTAGTCCGCCAGTGGCAAGCTCAGTCAAAAATAATGATCAGGACTGTTAATTTTCTAGTTTGCTTTCTCCTCATTTAATTGTCTGGATTGTCTGTATCAAAAAGTATTCTTATCAGCTTAACTTGTAACAAACTCGTTTTCTCACTGACTGAAAGGAAGCTTAAACTGCTGCTCAGGAACATCAGTTGATACAGTAACAGCAGATATAATTAAAACCAAATTTTAGTTTCTTCACGTAAATTTTAACACTTGACCTTTTGATAATTTATGCAGATCAGAGCATAAAGATTAGATGAATTCAAATCATCCTCAGGGCTGAGCACTGCAGACTACAATGAGGACTTAAAAATGACACTGGTCTTCCACCCTTCTTCCATTTCAAATGCCCAGTATGTCAGAATAAATGCAAAGGTATGAAAACGTTTGAGGGTAAAAGTTGTTAGAATTTTTTTTCCTCATATACTTTAAGAGTTAAAAATTATACTTTACATACACAGCCATTCCAAAGAAAATTCTGCTATGCTGCTCTTCAGCCTAAGGAGCTGCCAAAAAAGAACCTGGCCCATCACAGTTCCCAATTCAAAGAACAAACTCAAACCTTAGCAAAATACAAGGGCACAAGAACTGATTTTTTATTAACCTATTTTATGGACTCTCATGAGGAAAATGAGTCCTGCCAATGGTTCTTCACTGCATGAGACTAATATCTCATCAGAGGACACAGCATTATTTCACTTTTATGTCTGTCCCTCAAGAATACTCCCTTTGATGAAGTAGTTCAAGGGCAGGCATCAGAAAGTCTGTTGTAGCAGTGTACAGCAAATGCATCTAAGCCACATCAGGACTCCATCAGTGAAAACTACACATGGTAAAATTCATTTGGACAAGCAAAACAAATATTTGCATCACGATGGCTCTAGAGGAGGATAGTACCTTGTACCACTGGTCACTTTCCTTTGAGGTCAACTTCATACAAGCAGAGAGTACTGCTGAAACTAATCCACAAAGGATGGAATTTGTACTTGAAGTTTCTGAGGTAGCCAACTTTTTTTTTTCCAAATCGGATTAAGTAAATTACCCTTTCGAACCTAAATAACCTCTTTTAAACATCTACTATACAACATATATACCACCACACTTTTTTTTTTTTTTAACTTCAGCTATAAACAAGTATCTTGCAAAAAGTGGAGATGACTCCCACCTGAAGAACTGACAGAGAAAGATGACCCCCAGCAGATCTGACCAGAAGTCACAGACTCTTACCAGGCATATTTAAAGACAGGAGTCTCAGGCATGCTCAGCACACCTGAAGATCTAGTTAATAACATTTCCTAGTTGTGTCTGTCAAACAATTAATCACCCTGAAGAAGAATCTCAGATATCAATCTCCAGCAAAATGCATTCTGCTTTTTTTTTCTCAGGATGCTGTACATGGTTTTGAACAACTGTTAGCCTGGTTGGTAGCCAGATATGCTATATGCACATTTGTATGAATACTCATGCTGATTCTCTTATCCATTAAAGACCATTATCCATTAAAGTAGTAATCAGATGGGGTGTAGGTGGAGTAAGAATGTTTTTTGAACTTATGTACTTTGAATGAAATTCCAGGCTTTTCTTCTGAAGGAATTCTTGACCAGTTACACAGGCAGTCCATTTGTTGCATTTAAAATATGGGCTTTAGATTTTACTGGTGCCTGGTCCTTTGCCAGCAACAGACATGCAAACCCACCACTAACAGGGAGTTTAAAATGGTAAAAAGAAGACACACTCGAAATCTCTTTATAGCTTTCATTTAAAATATAAAATAGATGAAACTTCAAAAGAGGAACATCCTGCTCCAACCGAAATTTTAAAATACAGTTTCATGCTAAAAGCAAAAGTCTGGATTTGAGCCTCATGGAAGCTGCCAAGCAATACAAAAGAAGCCTAATCTTTTACATTACTTGTATCCGTGCCTTTGCTTTCCTTGCTTATGTGAGTGGTGGCATTTTTAATAGATTTATCTAAATCCTCAATTTTATTTTCTATTTCCATAGCACTGCTTTCCACAGGACTCTGGGAAGATTCTTCACCTATCTCTGCTTCCATTTTTGTGACTAAATCATGCTCTTTATCTTCCACATCCATTCCTTCCTCTGTTTGCGCCAGCTTATGTTGAACTTCTCCCTCAGTTTTGTTTTCCTCCTCTTTCCTCTTTGCTTTAAACACTTCAACTCCCATCATCCTCAGGTAATGAAGTCTCTCGTTCTTGGGCACAAAGGCACGGAGTGACGTCTTTCCTTGCCAACCACACAGCACTATGGGACACTGAAGATCATCAGGTTTTCTACAAACAAGCAGTTACCTTCAGTCAATTATGAGAAAGTTAATCTTCAAAACAACATTTTATAGCCATACCACAATAAATAAGTGCACAAGATAAAAAAAAAAAAAACAAAAACCAAAAAACAATCACCCTCAATGCTATTAAATTTCTCAAACAAACGAAATAATTTTCTGGCTCTGGTTTCAGAATTAATACAAGGAAGAGCAAGATGAAAGTTTACATTTAAGAAGTTCTCAAGAATTTCGTCCACAAAAGGTACTTTGTCCACAAAAAAACCCCAATGAAAAGTAATGTTTTCCATTCCAGTGCTCGACTTTACAGAGAAACAAACGAATAAATCACATGCAGTGAACTGTGGATCTCTGGCAGAACTACCAGCTCTCCTTTAAAAAGCTAAATGCTACACTTGTTCTAAGAACACACAGGCAAAACAGCTTCTCTGTCAGTCTCTGTATCCTATCTGGCTTTACTGTTAACCTCACTGCATCCCTATACCTCTACTTCTGTTTTTGCCGAGTGAAAATAAATTCTTGTCCAAGTCTTTAAAATGCATAAATGGAAAGCGACACATCTACTTACTCAGGGTCTGGGTCATACTTCAGAACTACACTTCCCATTGCTGCAGGAAATGGGGGTGGGGAGAACAAAAACAAAACATGTGTTACTTGGTACAATGTTAAAGTGATTGTAATCTGAAAACGTTCAAGAAAACAAGTTTTTGGACAGTCACACAGCATGAGATGCTTAGCAGTGATCTACATCAACCCACTAAACTATAGACAATACCAGGTTTTATTCCCTTTTTTTCAGACCAAAGTATTTCTATAGTTACAGAAGCAACTGCCAACCCTGCCTCCTCCAAATGCCAAACAAACATATTAAAATACAAAACCCACATAATGGATTAATTTACTCAGTGAACCTAGTAAGGAACTTCTACTTAATTAAAATGAACATAAGAGTATGTCAGCTTAAACTTTAGAAAAATCTTTCATCCCATTTTGTCTCATCAAACACTGAAGTACAGGGATCAGCAATGAGTTGGAAATAAAAAAACATAAATAAAAGGCTGAAAACTCATCTTCATTTCTTCAAGCATCCAGTGAACGGGAAATAAAAATTTAATACGAGTAGACAATGCTCCCCATATTTAAGAAAATAGAATCTGAATAACTATATTTGATACATAAGATCATGGCATGCAACTGCAGATGACAAACAGTTTCAGCTGGAGCACTAACAGCCATAAAGATTAGAAGTGCATATAAAATCTTTGTTCATCAGCTGTTTTAAATGCTGCCTCACAGCACTGCTTCACAGAAGTCACAAGCTGGCAACTCTTCTGTTCTCTGAAGCTCATAAACCTTAAATTCTGCAACCCGAAAGGACTAAAATTTCTAGTAGCACACTAGGTTTCACTAATGCTTACTTACCTAACAAGTATATTCAAGATAAATTTAGTCAAAATTTTTAGCAAAGACAGTTTATGTTACAAGATTCTCACAGTCCTCCGTCTAATGTATAAAAATAATTCTGTCACAGAACAAAGGCTTACCCATGTCTTTGACTTTCTTCTGTGTTTCACTGCTAAATTTACTTAAGAATGGATTTTCCTGGGTTAGCAGAATTTTAACATCTTCTATGCAGACGTTTATAATCCTCGCATGAATGAATGGGTACAGAGTATAAATTCCCTGTTCAATAAATAAACATAATTATTTCAAAATGAAACTTTTACTTTGTGAAAGAAAAGTGTTAAAAACAGTATGTCCTTTACCATATATGAGAAAACAATTTTCACATTTTAAACCATAATGAAAATGCAAATTGTCACTAATCTGACAAAGTTAATGCCAGCTGTGTTATAGGCTCTAGAGGAAACCAAAATATCTCCTTTGAAAACACAATGCTACGTAATTACCTCTTGTGCTAATCGGAATGCACATCCAAATTGTTCACCATCGCTGTTGCGAGACCAGACTTTTATCCCTGTGTTAATAACCTGCAAATGGCAAAGCCAAAAAGAGTCATTAAGGAGCATAAATTCTAAATTACCACTCTGAAGTTTGTTTTTCATCAACTGTTTGACTAAAATGAGGAATAAAGGATAATTCTGCTAGAACGTTTGTTCATTTGCACTGGACACTGAATTAATGTGAAAATTCATCCAAGGGAAAAAGGATCTCCCACCAGAAAAATGTAGTGCCCTCTCAACATAGAACACCCTTTACTCCTTTCCATATTGAAAACTGAACAGCGTGAGGAAGTGGCAATCTTAAAATTAGGGCAATGAACTATTAATATCTAATTTTAATTTTAGTTTGAGTAAGAATTTTCTGTGTGATTTTGGGAGAGTCAAGCAAGGACAATAAAAAACGTACACGGCATTAATATTAGGACACTGTATCCTTTGTGATACTCAAAGTCTCACTACCTAATGCAGTGCATCAATTTCTTAAAATTTTGTCAATTATGTAGCCATTTCCTGCATGGGAGATAAAAGAATAATTATTTATCCATCTCAACGATCTGTTGCAAAGATGTACTGAATATCCTCAGCAATTTTCAAGATTTGACTGGGCCCAGACTGTATCTGATCTAGCTTTGAAGTCAGCTCTCTTTGATGCAAGAAGGAAGCTGGACTACATGACCTCATTCCAACTTAATTCACTCGATGACTTGAAAGACAAATCTTTAGCATTTGCAAGTCGTTTACCATAGAGAATCCTATAAAAACATTTTTACCCCTCTAATTCACAAAGAATTATTATTCCATAGTCATTCAGCTTAACAACTTTTCAAAATGTTCTGTTGTTGAAAGTACTTTAAAACAGTGTCCTCATACAACGCAGCCAGTTAACAATTGAGCTGAAGGTATCTTATTTTTGGTAGGCCTTCAGAGCTCTTAATAATTTTATAATTAAGGGTCCATAAATACAACAGCATCAATGTAAACTTGTGAAGTTACCTGAAGACTGCATAAAAGTGCTGATACACACACAGCAGTTATATATATTCCCTCTCTACTTTTAAGTTCCCTTTCATCCACCAAAAATTTACCGATTTTAATCGTGAAGGCTGTTATTTATGTCTCAGAGTCAACTCTTCACCTCTAACAGAGGAGGGATGGAGAGGAAAACATTAATCCAGACTAACAAAAAAGCCTGTCAGAGGACTAGCAATACAGTTCGAGGAGATACCCAGTAATGCTTATAGCCTCCCTTGTGAAAATCTGAAGAGGAACCATACCTTCATCTTCTCACTGTTGTTCAGAAGCACATTCCTTAGCTCCTTAGAAACCATGTACAGCTGTCTCTTCTTTCCTTCTTGAGTTCGAGTCAGTAAATTCATCTTGGGAAATGATGGGTCCAACGCATAAAACTTCCTGTAGCCATAATGCTTGCTTTGATTAACTGAGCAATGAAATCACATACTCAAAATGCATGGGTTAGCCCACTTCCTCTGGCTATCTCTGCAAACACTTAGCACTTTGGCTCCAGAACACAAAGACAAGCTGTCACAGATACTAAGAAATCCTTGAAAACTTCCAGTGCAAAATCCAGTTGGCTATTTTCATTTAAGAAGTGTTTAAATGTTGAGGAGAGGAGCCCCTGATGTAAAATTAGGCAAAAATCTTTGCACATGATCAACTAGACCCATCTTTTGTGATGAACTGAACTACTAATATTCCCAAAATACTAGGAATCTTACTGCCAAACCAGAAACCTTTTTTTCTTACTGGATAGGAAGGAACAATGGATCATCTTCTGGGAGAAAGACAAAAGGGTCTTCTTTGAAACCAAACAACTTCATTTTTTTAGATGGTGGTGGTCTAAAAAGAAAATAAAATTGCACTGTCAATTTTAGTAAAAGTACTAGGTTTCAAATCTGTATATTCAGTTCATTTAGTCAAAACTTGCTTTATGGTAACAACAGTATGCCAAACAGAATACTGGCATTTTCCTGTGCTTCACTAAGCACAATATAACTTCTTAAAATGAGGAAGTGAAAATAGTGCTTTAATACAGAAACCAAAAAAACAAGTAAACAGATTTCTGACAGTGATTGCGAAGACAATAAAGGTCTTCCAAATGGTAACTTCTGGAAGTTTTTTTTTTTTCCTTAAGAGAGAGGAAAGTACTAACAGACTTTGCAAATGCTAATAAGAAAACTGATTAGTTTCCACACTTGCTGAAATACAAGACAGAAAACATGGAAATGCAGGACAACTGAATGAATTCATTAATTCTTCTTGATCGACTTATAAATGAGTCCAGGAACAAAAGAACTATAGAATACTCAGCAATTACGAAGCTGTCACAGGACAAATACTTACCCACATACTCCTTCCTTTTTGCTTTGCTCAGTGTCCGAATTTTGCAACCCTTGCATTTTCTTAGACTCTTCATTTTCAGCAAGTATTGGTTCTTCAGTAATACAGTCAGATCCATTATCTGAATTAGTTGCTGTCACTTCAGTATCTCCTGTTCTTTGTGGTAACTTCTGATGAACCTATTTCAGATTAAATTATTCTCAACAAAGTAAAGTAGAATCTAACTTGTAACAGAAGGCACCTGTGTTCTCTCTTTGCATGTGCTTAATTCTTGTCAATCTGTATACAAGTGCTTAAATGGATCCATTCAGGGAGTTAATCTGATTACTAGATCAAGATACCACTATAAATTGCATTTACCTCTAGCACTGATCTGGACAGTTTCATACCAACTGTCCAAGAAAGCTATTTTTGTACCATTTACAAAATCATGTTCAAGCACTCAGAGGAGACTAAGATAGGACCTGCTGTCTTCCTCCTAGTGCTCAGTGACACATGCATCCTGCTGGTACACACCTTCCATGAGAGTGCTACAACGTTCAACTTAGAATAAACTACTTAGATGACACTTATTTCTGAATAAATGCTTCTTCCCTATTGCCACATACATTTTACTCCTAAGCTGTTCTAATTAAGCAAATCAAATGAACAAAACCACCTAAAGGAGCTTATTCACACAAGACGTTTCTCTCATAGACGTGGCAATCTAAGAGATCAAACAAATCACGCCAACTTAAAATCCTGTTGACAGGATTTTAAAGACAATTGACAACAAATGGATTAACGTCAGATGGCTGAAGCTGCTGCTCCTAACAGTTTTACATCCACTCCCCCTGCTGCTGATCTGCTAGACTAATCTGTTAGTGAATCACCCCTGAGCAACCAGCCACAGAGCAAGATAAACTGAAATCAGAATTAGCTTACAACACAGCAGAAAAAAGCCTTCAGCTGGGGGACCACACACACTGAGGGAAGTGATAGCTTCAGCCACCCAATATAATCTGCTTCTGTAATTCTTTCAAAGACTTAATTTTAGGTTCAAGCTCTATTTTGCCATTTTACTATAATTTCCAAATCCCTTCTCTTTTTTTTTCTATTTTAGAAGTTGTCAGGGTTTTTTTACAATACTTAAGGGATTTAGGAACTTATTTTTAATTGACACATACAAACCACTTACAGTATGTTTTCTAGAATGTGCAATATTTTTAAAAAATCCTGACACATTATTAATAATTAACATTTTTGATATTTTAGAAAAAGTTACCTTAGGCTGACGTTTATTCCATGGCATGGGAGACTTTTTTATTAACACAGCCACAAAGAAACCGCCTGTGTTCTGGTGATGTGGCAATATCCTAAGACTAGAGAGAAAAGGAAAAAAACGTTGCAGTGTATTCATATCTGCATTCAGGCTCTCACAAAGTACTAGAAGTGTCACACTTATATTCATTTTCAGGATAAGCTAAGTATACCTAGTAGGATTGTGAAGATTTAATTTATCACACTAGAAACAGGATCTAAAGTAGAGCATTCTGGCAAAATTACTTGCATCAGTGCAACACATTCATTTCACAGTTCACATCCAAGCTTTAATGACTCATTTCTAAACAATATTTTTAGAATAGCTACGGAAAACCTTTCATAGCAAGTAAGTTACACTGTTAAAAAGCTGAAATTTGACATACTTCTCCAGTAATTTTGGCTATGCATCTCTGTTGGATGAAAAGAACTTGACCTTCTTGTGTGACTACTGATTCCTCAGAAGCAACATGCAATAATTTCTCTGAATTCACTAGACTTGAAATAGTCTACTGCCGTTACATAAGAAGCAATTAAAATATACTCAGACCTATACGAACAAGTCTATACTGCAATACATTCCTAATCTGACCTAAGTATAAGTTGCCCATCATCATACATGTTAATCATCAAATCCTCATAAGATCTACTCTGGGAAAACTTACCACCGCTCTAGATTCATTGCCTTTAGCTTCTCTTCATCTTTTACTGGAAACATAGTGGGACGTATTTGTGTTTGTCTATTTGAAGGCACATCTTTCCACTCTTCAAACCACTGTCCATCTTTCAGCATTACCTTCAAAGGAGTAAGTATAAATACTGTGAAGAACACAGGTCACCATTTTATAAGTTTTAATTATAATACCTCCAAACCTAAGTTTCGATGCCAAAAAGAGAAATTATTTTCTGGTATAGAAAAGGGCTACTGCTGTCTGGTAGAGATTAGAACTGAGGAATCACGATTTCATTACATAAGAAAGATGCAAAAGTGCAACACAACAGCTTAGTAATCACAGAGCCCCATGACCCAGGTGCACATAGGTAATTGATAGATATTTTCAAGGAAAGCTGCTGAAGAACCATGTCCCCCATGAATTTTCTAGTGTCTGTAACTTTACCAGGAACTCAGAACACATGTATAAATCTACTTTAATACACTGTGTAGGTCTAACATCACCTCACTCTTGCTAGAGGTCAAAGCTTTTGATGGACTCTTGAGATATGAGCAGAAGGTTAGAGCCACAAATCTTACAAGAAGGCGTGCTGAATGCTCTTCAAGAAAGAAGAGCAAATAAATCAGGGAAAATCTTACTTCAGAGCTCTAGGTGCCTGGTTTTGTAGTGGCTGTAAGAAAGGTCACACGTGGGGCAAATGTATAAAATTATTATCTGAAACGAAGGCTCATTTTTGTCATTAAGGCAACAAAACAAAATAAAGAAGTTGCAGCGATGGTGACTTCAGGCCTGGCAAGTACGATGAAGTGGTTTCATACATCCCACTGTGATTGTCTTGAAATTTTAAGTCAGTTTAAATTAGTGTTCTACTGAAAGTGGAAACTAAGATTTATTTAGATTACAATTTCCCTAAGAACTTTAGAACACAGATTTCAGCATCTTGAAGTGTGTCATTTCTCAGCCACTGATCAGATCACACTTGATCATAAAATACTGTGCATTTGCACGTTCCTGAAATAGAAATTACTGCACTTCCAGAATTATTATTTCAAGTCAAAATATGCTACATGTCACAGTGCTAGATGGAGACAAGACAGACTGGACTGAAGCTTGAGAAAAAACAAACAATGGGATTGATAAATAACTGAATTCCAAACAAGTCTAGAACTATTTTGGATTTGCCAGAATAACTGCCCAACATCCCTGCACTGTTTAGTTTTGGTTTACCAGCCTAACTGGTAGAGTGGTGTGACTGGTAGAATGAGAAAGCACCAAAGAACACACTGAACTCTGCTGCACATTAACTAGACATGTGCTAAGGTAGAACAAAGAGTCAAAGCATTGCAGAAGTAGATTATTAAATCTGGAGTTAAAAATGTCTCTTCCTTCAAGACTGAAATAATTCATTGTAGTTCACTCATCATCTGGCTTCAGGAGAGAGTACTGAATGCTACTTCTAAGGACCTAAGTGGCCCTTAAACAAAACCTTATTTCTGTTTGGCTGTTTCCAGAGATATACAGTCAACTGATGCTCAGGAATATTCAATGTAATCAGTCCCAGTGAACACATGTTTCACTAAGGAATAAAGAATAACGGCAATAAAAGTAAAAACAGCACCAAAGCAAGAAAATAACATTGAATGACAAGCTACCCAATGAGGCCTGGAAAAAATACAGTAGCAGCAAACAAGGACTGAAGGAAGTCTTGCAAACTTTCAACAGATTTTATTAGCCTAGTTTCTAAAATACCTGTTAGGAGATTTATATTTCAACTGTAGAGAAATCAATGCAACAGGTAGTACAATATACCCTCTGGAATCATTATATATATACACACATATATATAGTAGCTTTTCACAGAACCAAAAAAAAAAAAAAAAAAGGAAAAATTAAGTTTACAGAGTCACAGTTATGCATTTTACATTTATTCTTCAGGTACAAGCACACAGTGTAAACTTTTGGAACTAAGAAGAAAGAAACCAGCTAGTTTCTCAGTTGGATTTCCAGTGGTAGAACACAAGCAAAATCTTTATTCCACGTATCTTGTTCATTAGTCTGTCCACAGGCATGAACCTGCAGCCTGCCATTGCAAGAGGCTAGTGAGATGGTAAGATAGAACAACCAATGGCATTGCAAAGGCACACACTCATAACTAAAATTTAATCAGTTTTTTTCCCTACTACCAGGATGGCCTTCTACTCTTCTTGAGTATACTCTTAACAGGAAGATAAAGCAGCTATGGGTTTTTTGCCCTTCCCTACTAGTCTGTTTCCAGAACTGAAGTCACATAAGGCATGAAACAAAATACAGGATTCTATTAATATTCTAGGATTAGTCACATCACTGCAGGTGTTATAGCTAATTTCCAAAAAGGGTTTCACAGGTTTTACTTCCAAATGATTCAAATGGACCAGCTGAAGAACTGCCAAATCTAACATTCACGAACTTTAAAGACTGAGGAGGATGGCTAACTTTAAAAGTGGTTGAAATTATATTGCCATCTACAGGCCACACAGGAAAGGGAATTATACCACTAAAGTACAGGAGAGAGACCAAAGAAAGCTAGAGGTAAGAGACAAGCAACCATCTACAGGCCACCAAAGAGAGACGAGAAGACAAAGAGACAAGAACTTACCATCAGAAAGACTTTTAGCTCTCCCCCCTAAACATCAAATCACTGTCATGAATCCAGCTCAACCTAATCTTGTAAAATGTTACACTTGAAAATTCCCTAATTTAGCACTCTACCACAGACCAAGAACTTCAAAAGACTGTCAGTTTAAATACCTTCCATTTTGTAATTCCTGGCATCCTCTTCAAACCTGGTAACTCAGAAGAGACATCTGCAAGTTCTAAGGCACCTGAAATCCCAAGAATATAAATGGACTTGAAAACAGAATGGAAGAATTGTGTTGCTAATTAACTTTTACAAAAATAGTTTTCCTTCAAGTTTTAAGACCATTTTAAGAACATTGCTTTTTAAAACTTTCAAGAAACAAAATTATATACAACTACTACAATGTAAATTAAGAAAGATGGTAAGAACTGTTAATAATAACTACATAAGTTTGCAATCTATAAATTAACAAAAAAAAAAGTTCAATTTTTTTTGTAACAGCTGCATAGAGTAGTGCTCTATGACTTCTATCATTAAATAACAGTATTCTAAGCAAAGCAATCATTTAAGCTTTTATTCTCATTTACTTAGTATTTCAATTTACTGATTAAATATTTTTCAGGAAATAACTCTTGGGATAAAAAAGCCTTCTAAAAGGCCTGCTGTATTCTCATTTTATGGACTTACCATCTCAATATATTCCAGTGTGATGGGAAAGAGAATTTATTACTTTTTAAATTGAAAGGAAAATTCCAAAAACTGTTTAACAGTAAGGTAACTACTATCAAACTAACAGGACAAAAGACTACGTGTTTAAAATAACTACAAGAAATATCAGAGTATAACTTTATCTACTGAACTGAAGCTTTAACCTGCCCCAAGTCCAGAAAGAACAATATAAAAATTCACTGTTTAAAAAGGTGATGTCCCCAGAGATGAATAACATTTCCTTTTCGTGATTCTGAATACTTAAGTTACTTAACAGTCAGGTAGGCTTTTTCCTCATGCCGTACACAATTTATCAACCAGTTTTACATTGACTAACCATTTACTCTTACAGTGACAATTTAAGCAAGTCTTTTAAATAAATGAAAAAGTGATACATGAATTCACAGACAAATTCAAAGATGGCATTTAAAACGTGATTAAGCTTGACATTTGCATCCGTCCTTTGAATAGTCCTGCCCCTCTACAGCATAACTTCAGCTGACGCCTCAAGACTACATCAGATTGATCAGGCACTAAAGAGTCCATCATAAGTACCACAATTTCCATCAGTTTCTAAATAGTACAAAAGTGCCCTTTCCTTACTCCTTCAGCCCTAAGGGAAAAGCAATGTCTCATCTGCTCTACAGGTAGCAGTTAACACTGTGCTAGAAAGCACCAACAATCTTCTGGACTGACCTGAGCAAATTCTTGAGGCCCAGTGCCCCTTGCAGATCACTGTACCACCTCACCCTTCTTTAGCTACATTTATGTTCAAGTTCAAGGGTAACATTCACTTGTCACATCATAGCCTACAGGTGGACTTCAAAATACCTCCACTGGGCTGAGACTAGATCTCAATGTCACAGCCAGTCAAGATCCTTCCTTCCAAGTACTGAATTTGCCCCAGATACTGCAATTGCTGGCCTCTAATAACATCCATATTGCTTCGTGCCCCTATCCAAACTAGTCATTGTTAAATTTAATGCTGGCTTACTACAACCTTCAATAAGCCAAGCCTAACATAATTTACGGAAACACATCCATGCCTACCAAAGAAACTACCTCTAAATAAAAAGGTCATTTGAGTGGAAATTAAAGAGTCAGTTCCTAATTAATCTGCAAGCACTTTAGCTGAACTGCTGTTTCTGAGACAATGAAATTTCATGTGCAATTTGGGGCCAGAATAGTGACTGGCACAAAGGAAACATTATACCAAACAGGCTACCAACTTCCAAAATAATCTCACCTCCAGGAGCAATACAGCTGCTTCTGTTCTGTAAAAGGCTCAATTTAACACAAAGTCGGTGGAACTTTTCATGACAAATTTCATTAGATACCTCCAAATTTCAGGTTACTGATTCAGAAAAAGAAGTATCCATCAGCTACTAAACCCTACTATCGCAAAATGATGCAGTGTAGCTTCTCAGTCAATCTCAATTTTTCTACCTCTTGTTACCTCAAACATCATATACAAGTCAAAAATGTAAAAAACCTCATGAGTTTAAAGACATTAAAATTTCAATCATGTCAAAATGTGGGTGAAGGATGCTAAAGGTAACAGTGACTCTCACCTACTGGTGCACAACAACCATCCTCTAACTGCTTAACTACACTCTGGGCTTTTTACTCCAATAGCATACAGCAGCAATGTTTCACACTGGGTTTTCCAAAGGAATTAGGAATGTCAGACATGGACTCCAACCAGTGGAATCAGTTAGCAGAAGCCAGGCAACAGAGACTGAATTCCACTGATTCACACAACTCTTCAGGTTTTATATTTGCAGCCAATTTAAGAAGACTGCTCGTAGCAACATTAACAAAATCCTACTGGTACCAAAAAATTTCAGTAGTTTTGCAAACTAGAACCGTATTACCCACATTAAGCTTATCATTAGTACCATTGTACACATATCCTTTTTTGGGCCGAGGAAAAAAAACCCAAAAACCAAGTTCCCCACTCCACCCAAACTCACATTCTCACCTTGACTTTTTTCCAGCAGAGATGCGATCACAGCTTCATTTTCGATAGGATTCAATGAACACGTAGAATACACCATTCTCCCACCTTCTGCCAGCTGTTCAACACCACGGGTTGCAATTCTCAGCTGCAATCTAACAGAACACTCTTGGTCAAGCCAGCTGTCATTCAGGAACCCGAAAGAAGCTATATTGCAGACACACAACTCTCCATGGACTAAGCCACTACTTAGGGAGTTCCACAGCTGTCACCAGTACACAAATTGAAGTCGGTTTCAAACTCTATCAGCTTAGTGCAGCTCATACTGCAGACACACTCACAATTACACCTATTAAATTACAACAGCAATTAGGTCGAACATAAACACTGATGCAGGGTAGCTTTTAACATAACATTCTGTATTTTTCTTTCCAGTGCCCCATCAAGTTTATTATAAAGTACTCAACACTAGAAAAATAACACCCCAAAACATGACTCTTCTCAGAAACCCAGAGTTAAAATGAGCAGTAATCTGACTATTATAAATATTGCGGACAACACAGCTTAGCTAGCAATGGCCTTCTGAGAAAGGTATCATTGAGCTGGATGACCAGCTTAGACCCTACCTCCATACTTACAACTAAAAGAAAATCTGCAATTATGAATGAGTTACCAAGCAGTCATAGGTCAGCTGGGTCACAGCAACCAACGGAACCCCCAGCTTGTTACAAATACACAGTAAAACATTCTAAGCTTTCTCATCTGTGTTTCAATCTGCATTTTATCATGTACCTGCACTAAGCTAAGTACTCATTCACCGTCAGTTAACATAAATCAATCTCAGGCAACTGAAATCATTTACGTACAATCTCTAATATCCTAAAGACTAAAATATTACTAGCAAATTTTACAAGTTACTGTATTTTCCAAGAGTATTTGCAACGCTAAGAATCCCAATCAAATGATTTCTTCTGTTTCATTAGCTACCCTGTCTAATCAATTCAGTGAACATTAAAGTCAGATATTCATAAGAACACAAGCAATTTGGATTCACATGCTTCACTCACATCTGAAACCCTACACTTCCTCTGAATAGCACATAAGCTCTTGATTTGAGAGGAAAGTGACTCTTCTTAGTCTCTGCTATGTCATATATTAACATGTGAATGCACGCAGATGTTGAAGATATGGGAAAAGGAAGAGAGAGAAATGAAAGAAGTGCAGATGTGTAATAAGCATTTTTACCCATGGAGCTGCAAACTGTTTTGTGTTGTCCACTTCTTCCATACATCAATGTTTTTCCTCATGGTTCCATCTCCGCTGCAACAGAGGTTGAGTGGATTTGTATTATTTGTGTGCAAAACTCTGTTCATATCCAAGTCATTTATAGCAGAACAATCTTTACAGTCCTCTCACGTTAACTAGTTTTCTAACACTGAACCCTTTATTTCCTGTCTTCATATTTCAGTATCATAAGTGTAAGTTTAAAATTTGACATCCTTTAACTGACCAAATTGAAGGACCATTTGGAAAGAAGAAAGTTCACCTTGATTCAGTATCCCCACACCTAAGACAACTTATGCATTCACCTGTTTTGGAAGTTACTATAAATCACAACTCACTAAGCAACTTAAAAAGCATGATTTGGTAACAAAAAAACTTAGCACGGCACTTAGAGCAGTAACATCCAAGTTTACATGTCCGATACCTGCAGGGGACGTCACATAAAATCCTGTCATAGAAGAGGATCTCTTTTCTTCCATCAACATCTATTTGTAGGTTAGGAATGCTGGAGGCATCATGATTTACCACCATGATGCACGGACTGTTTAATCTCTTAGCCTGATGAACCAGCAAATAGCAGCGCTTGTTGTCGACATCATTAGCAATTACAAAACCCTCTGGGAACATAAAACAGTGGGAAAATGCTTTACTCTTCAACATCTAAGTAATTTTACATAGTTTATTGCCTTATGTTCGAAGTTGTATAAACCTTTCACTAGAGATTTTTATTGAAAAGATTGCTCATGAATAGAGGAGTCCTTACTGAGCATAAAATAACTTAAGGTATGTTGAAATTTAACTGATGTGTCATAGTCTCAAGATTTCTAGCTTCCATCTAGCAGCAGTAAGACACAGCCAAGGACCCTTCACCTTTTCAGAGTAAAACCCCTGTAACAGAGAAAACCCCTACTATCACCAATCTTTACATCAGTCAATTTTCAGTAGAATGCAGAAAGAACCCACACACTTGCACAACTCTACATTTCGGCGGACAGTATTTTCTGTGAGCATCTAACCAACCAACAGTAAAGATTCTGAAACTTACAAAGAAGATATCACAACTACTTTAAGTCTAAAGCAGCTTAATCCCGTGTTTGCAGAATACCACTCAACCACAGGGGCTCATGGGCCATCATCTACTAAGTAAATCTCATTTGTATACAAGAATTAAGCTCTAATCACAACTGCTGTAGTCTGAACTGCAAAGATACATATACATATTTATACACACACACATATATATATATATACAATTCATCTCTCTCCTTCACTTCAAGGAAGCCCACGAAGTTTCAAATCAAAGGTGGAGTACCTTTCATCTCGTATCACTCAGTCACCCTGGGAATTCAATATGTAGTTAAATGTAGTTACTCATCTGCAATATTAAAAATAATCCTCTAAAAGAAAAAGCAGAAATTTCAAGTTATAAAAGTTTTTAGTAGTTTTCCAGACTTACTGGGAAAAGGAACATTCATGTCTGCATGCAACATTTCAATGAGTTGTGCCGTCTTAGATCCAGGTGCAGCACACATATCTAGAATCTACAAACACCAGAAAGTTAAAAAAAGTCCTGCTTTGTATTTTTCAAGTACTTGAGAAATTTACTATGTGTTCTTGCTTAAACTAAGTATTTTTGCACATAAAGAATTGATTGTTCTGAACACCAATTTGAAAAAAACCCAGAGTAGAGTCCTGATTTTTGTATGCTTTACCTTTGAGAGTCCAAAATATAAAAATGACTTTGCATTGTAGGGAACAAATACATCAGGTGAAATAGAATTTGAAAGAGGAACTTGAATACAGATATAGGGATATGATCCTTTTACCAGCAATTCCAACTGAAGTTAACTGGCACTTTACATATACACATATATTAAGAGCAAAGTTACAATCAAGTAATACTTTTCTTTAAACTTATTAGTAAATTAATCAGAGACAACTGATTATATAGATTTTATAAAAATTAACTGCTATCCCTCCCCACACATTTGCATTTTAATGCAAAAAATCAGGGCAGCATAAATCTCTTGTTTCTATATCTTGAAGAAGCATTTGGGAAGTGTTTTAACTGCTCTGAGGCAGCTGAACAGAACAGCACCAATATCAACAGACACGAATATCTAAATTCTAGTTTATTTCTCCTTCCTGGTTCTAGAAGGAACTAGGCTCTAAAGCATGTCAGAAGTTTGAAAAACTTAAAATTTTAAGATACATCATGAATATTTAAAAAAGAACACAACATGACTGCTTAAGGTAACAAGGCAAGTAGCTCATTAATTTAACAGATAAAGAGATTATGGCCACATAACAGATTTAGTCTGCAAGCAAGCATATAGTATGAAAACATTGCAGAAGTGAGAACAGAAAGTTTGCTACCAGATATCCCCATTCCTGCAGTCTGCTATAGGAAAATATCATGGCCATACCTTAGATACCCCTATTAAAGTTAGCACCCTATAGCATTTAGCCATCACCAGTACTGTGTTTCAATTCACCCAAAGTATTCTGCCTAGCACATTGATACAGCAGAAATTTGCAACTCCTTCAAAAGGCATAGAGGAGTGAAATCTACCTGGTAGAGAACATTATAATTTGGATCTGGAAAACTACATCTGGTTCACAGTGTGATGGAGAGCAGGAAGTTGAAAACAGTCATCTTACTTTAAAAGCAGCTTGAAACATGAATACATTACTCAAATGCAGCTGAACACAATTTACACTTTGAAAATAAGACCATGCAACTACTTAAAACCTAAGTGTTTCTTACAGGGTACTACACACAGCTGAAAAAGCAGATGTTCCTATGAGTGTACTTGTGATATGAACACTGGTTGAGGGTTGCTGTTGGTGTGCAGAAAGCAAAAAACATACCAACACAAAACAGAACTGTGTATCATCAACTGTGATCTGTAGTTTAATCAAACTAACTTCAGGGAAAAAGCTTTAGTACACGTTATATTCTAGAGTTACCTTATGATGAGGGCTAACGTTAAGCAGCAGAGGTGGGATCATACTGACAGCCTCCTGACGACTGATATTTCCCTTGAAAAGAAAAAATAAATTTAAGTTGTTTTTATTCACAAAACAATGTGTTTCTCTTGCAATAAAATTTTAAAATCACTATTTAGTAAAATAAGAAAGCAGTCAGAAACACATTACTATAAATCTGGGTTTAAATTTTAAAATTTGAATTTAACAAAAACAGCAATCACAGGATTCACACAAATGTAATTTGTGATAACTGCATATTTACTCCAAGTGTATTAATTCTACAGACATAGTTTCTGCTCCAAAGAGATGAGAAACAGGCTTGAACCAAGTGACAAACTCCCAATCACTTAAGCTAAGTCTTGTCATGCACTCACATGCACTTTTTACCAAATTTAAACATCTGATTTCTAACAGCAACTAATTATTTTACAGAGACTTATTTTAGCATCCCCGAACAACAACAAAAAAATACAATTAGTTTAAGAAAAGTATTTGTAGCTGCGGTTATGCACTAGAGTTGTGCGATGAATCACAGTGAGCAGCAACATAAAATCTAGATTCTTCTGAGTTGCTCAACTTTTGAGAGAAAAGGTACAGTCTCACTCTCTCATAATGTATTTCAATAAAGCACTGCTCAGGACGTGAAAGCAAAAAATCAAGATCTATCCAAAACTTACACACTCTGTCTCGCTAACCAGAAACTGATGAAACTTTTCCAGTTCTGGGGACTTGCGTAAGATTTTTCTACTCAAGTTAGTGTGCCAGGCTAACTCCTCTGGATACCTGGGGGAGAAGAGATGGGAGAAGGGCAGAAGCAGAAGAAAGAGACCAACACACCAGGTTGGATGTCAGGAACAGGCAGGATGTCTTAACTTGCCTCCAGACCACTCACCAGCTCAGCGACTGTGGCATCTCGACTTTTTGACCGTCCACCTCCAGGTCCTGCAGCTCCCTGAAGTATTTTTCCTTCAAGCAGTGGAGAATCTCTTTGGCATGACTGCATGAGACAGACGTGCAGAGCGACACCGGATGGAGAATCACAGAACCACGGGATGTTTTACACTGGAAGGGACCTTAAGGATCACCTAGCTCCAGCCCCCCGGCGGCGGGCAGGGACGCGTCCCAGTGGAGCAGGTAGCTCAGGCACCCTTTCTCCAGGACAGCATCCCGTCCCCGCGGTGCCCGGGGCAGGTCCCCAGGGCAGCAGCCCCAGCCCTACCTGCGGTAGCCCGTGATGCGCAGCGTAGCAGGCAGCGGCTCCCGCAGCGCCGCCATGAACGCGTCCCACTCGCCGGCGGGCACGATGCCCAGCTCCCGGTAGTACCGCTCGAACAGCTCGTTCTCCTTCACGATCTCGGGATAGCCGCCGGCCCAGCCCTGAAGGAACAC
>VYXB01004236.1:1583-78756 GCA_013397135.1 Pachyramphus minor | reverse complement strand
AAGCCATAATGATGATGATTACATTGTGTTTTTTCCTCCCAATTGCAGAAATTAAATATGTGGATTTTAAAACCCATATCATTAACTCACTCAAGTTTGAAATATTGTCTTATTCATAAATGATGTAGTCTTTACCTGGGCTTTCTATAAATATATGTCATTTTAGTATACAATCAGCACTGAATATTATCAAGGAGACAGTCGCCTGACTCTAATCTTAAAAGTAATTTGTTTATTCTAAATGAGTCAATAAGGAGTGCTAGACCATCAAGGAGGAGTAAGAATTCTCCCAAGAAGAGGAAAAAAAATCTAGAGCAAAGAATGCCACAATTCTAAAATATGTGTGCCAAATCTTTCTCTGGAGAAAAATTCCCTTTTCCACTGAATATACAGAGTTATATAAACAATAATCTCAGATTAGAGGCATAACAGAAGCTTTGAACTGGATGAAATTATTTTTCCAAAACAGATCTAGACTCTGTTTTCCTTTTTACTTGTTTTACCTATTACTTCATAGCACAAGTGATGTTGTAAGACATGTAAGAAAACTAGGAAACAGTACAAACTGATGGAAAAAAGACCAAGCAAGTATACTGACCTGCTATAAAGCCTCCAGCCTGAGAGCACTGGGGGAAACAGCCCAAAGCCTCTCAACATTTCTACAAATTCTCTTTGTGTTAAAAGTGGTTGCAGCCTGACCTCAGCAAACATAGAATGAACTCACTCTTCTCTTCTCTGGAATTTAAATGTAATAAAATCATGAGCAAGTCACAAAGTTTCATATTATTTATATGTGCCCGCCTGTGCGTGTATACATAAAGTCACTCGTTAAATTGGCTTAAGGAATTGTCTCTTCACTGTCACTTTTAATGTGAAGATCAGATATAAAACCTCTTGATTTTCTGAGATCAAAATAGTGTTTGAAACATGATAAGGAGGTACTTTTAGAATATGTGAAAGCTTTTCTAATTCAAGACTTTTTCTCCCTATTTTCTAACCTTTTGCATTTTTACCTTTTCTCAAAGCATTTTCCTCACTTCCTAAATATCTTGCTTTGTTCTTTTCTTTCCTCTCCTTTCTAGATACTCCTCTGAGTGTTCTCTCCTTGGCTATGTATTTTGCCCTGCTGCTTCTTTTGAAGTCAGTGGCAAATCTCTTATTGATTTCAGCGTGAGAAAGATCAGTTTTCACTCCTTTGCTTCTCTCTGTTTTACCATCTCTAATAGCTGGTAGCAAAATCCTACTGAGTGCGGCTCTGATCTCTGAAGTGCTGGTATACCCTGCTTTTGAGTTTTGATCCCAGTCAGATGACTTTTTGACAGCCAGAACTGTATCAAAATAGAAGTACTACTGTGCTATTAAAAAAAACAAACAAACCCAACAAAAAAAAACCCAAAACAAAAAAAAAAAACCAAAACCCAAAACAAAAAAAAAAAACCAAAACCCAAAACAAAAAAAAAAAACCAAAACCCAAAACAAAAAAAAAAAACCAAAACCCAAAACAAAAAAAAAAAACCAAAACCCCACAAATCCAACAAAAAAACCCACAAAAAAAAAAAAAAACCAAAACCCAAAACAAAAAAAAAACCCCACCAAAAAAAAAACACCAAACCCCCCAAAAAACCACAAATCCAACAAAAAACCCCCACAGGGACTATGAGCTACATTTTATTCTTTTCAACTGGTGCTCAGTACTAGGATTTCTTGTGTCCTGTGATTTGTCCTTCTCAACTACTTAACTTCCCTCAGTCATCATGTTCATGCTGTTCACTAATTCTACCCACTCAGTAAGGCAAGCTGAAAAGAAGGCAGAGAAAGACAGAAAGCAGTAATTCTTCTGTTTTAACTCCTGGAATTTCTTCACCAACTATCTTAATAAAAGGTAGGTGAACAATTTGGGGATATTTTTATTGATATGACTTGTATCAATAGAAGTTATATTAGAGTCAACACTGTCACTTGCAATGATTTGTTTTCATGTCTCACAATAGTAAAGGCAAACATGGCAGATGACAACATTCTTATTTTCTCCTTGATACCTCTCCTCTTAATTTGCTCTCTATCACCAGGAGACAAATGATTTAACATTTTACCTGACTTTAAATACAAATCCATAAGTTGGTCTTAGACATAATACCCGAATGTCTTATGTTTAATCTGAAATTCCATTTTGTTTGCCTGCATGTTTGCTTGCATAATATCTGTGTGTGTGTGTGTATAGGCACACATAAATCTACACATATGCATGCATATATAAATGTAAGAGAGAGAAAAAGACCATGAACAAGTGGTACTGTATGTGAGTACACCTTCAGTTAAAAGGGGATGTAATGTGAAAGACTGTGGTGATCCTGGGACTTACCAATATCTAAACTCATTTTTGAAGGCATTGTTTAATGCCTTCAAGTGGCAGGCATAATTTCTTTCATGGTATTACTTTACAGTGTCTGTAATAAAAATTTATATCTACGCTGAGAAAGTATGGAAGAGATAATCTTCTCGCATGCCTCCTAAAATCTTACTGTCAAGAGGAGCCACTTATGATAACACTTGAAATCTCAAAATTGTGTTTCCATAATCACTTTGAATGAAGCTTCCTATATCAATTCATCCCAGATACAACTGATCTATTATTGTGTTTCTTTTCTGCATGGAAAAAATTGTGAACGAAAGTCAGAGATGAGATAGAAGAACACAGTGAAATGAACAAAAGGGCAAGAGATGGATATTCCAATTAAGAATACAGATACAGCTTTACAAAAGTAAAGTGGTGGGGGTTTTTGTGTTCACCAATTTAGCATGCTTTGATATACATCTGAATTTTTAAGAATGCCTAATGTTTGTTCATTAAAAAATGATGTTTGGTATTATTTAAAAGCGGGTATGAGAAATGCCAGTCAATATAGTTTGTCCCCCCAAAATAATGTTTTTAAGAAGATTCTGATTTACTCTAAATATATAATTTTTTTATGTCAGATGAAAAAAAACAAACAAAACGAACAAAAAACCTTTGAACAGAAATTAATAATTGGTTGGGATTTTTCACCTCTTAAAATATCATATAAGTAAAAATAAAAAAATAAATCTAAGAGAAAAAAATATAGTCTGAATTTTAAAGTACTTGACTTACTTCTCCAACATTTTTAAACAAAACTTGTCAATAAGAATATCCACTTGAAATTTCTAGGTAATTCACAGACAAAGCCTTCCTTTGTATTGAAAGCCATTTTGAAACTAACCCAACTTTCAGTTAACATTTCATATAATAAACTTTAAACAATCCAATCAATTTTGCAGACTTTGGAAAAAGGGTAAAAAAATTTGAGAACTAAGTAGAACTTCAGAAGTCTCAAAGGTAAATTGCCTTGACATTACTTTTACAATGACATATTAAATGCGTTGTGCTAACCTGGAATATCAGTCATATTGCATTAGCTTACTAGGTGCTTAGCAGAAGTTTCTGTGCTACAACTATCAACTACTAAATTTGTTTTTAATCATATTTACTTTTCTTTATGTGTTACATATAAATAATTGAAATTATGCTTGTTGACGCAAAATCGCACTCTAATACATTGTATTAAATGTTAGTTCACTGATGAAAAAACCACTTAGAATATATATTTTTAGGACATTTCATCATGAATTTATTTTAATGATATAACAGGCTTGGTGGCCAAAGGTCATGTTGAAAATTTTATATAGACATGACACAAAATCAACACATACATTAAATAAATTTAAGACAGTTTAATTAACATGCATTTTTTTCTGAATGAATGTATCTGTTAGGCAGTCATGCACTGCTATTTGATATTTCATAGAAAAACATATTAGATATTTAAAAAATAGAAATCTAAAATATATTCTTGCATTAAAATATATTTATTTAGCAGTCCGTTACTAGGAAAAAATGTCTTTTTATTTCAGTGCAAGTGACACTACCACTGGAGCTTGTGACTATTTCTGATGCCCTCAGTTCAAGAATAATGTCAATGCATTATAAATAAAAGAATCGTAGAATCTTCTTAGAAGTAGTAGGTGAAAGGTAGATTAAGCAACATAGATAGATGTAATATAAATATGAACTTTCTTTTATTTGTGTCAAAAGTGCAACAAAATCCAGCATCTAGGAGATGAAATTCAGCAAGTTCAGCTGAAAGACGTGGTTACTATAAGATCAAACTTGGACCACCTTACAGTCAAACTCAGACCACCTTACCGTCTATAAAAAGGTCTATCTTTAGCAAAGGAACATTTTAGCTATGATTGCATATTTTTAAAAAGAGACTTTAATTCAAAACCAAACTTGAATTTGTCTAGTGAAGCATAAAGATGTGGGATATTCAGAACAGCTTATTAAATAAGCATCTCTTCTAGCTTTTTAATTATTAGAGTATAAAGCCAAGGCTGATAAATGCTAACAATATATTGACAGCTAGTTGCATCTTTGATCCTAATTGAATTCACTTACTTGTCAAATGATGCAGGAAAGAGAGGCTATGTCTTCAGATCACTTCATTATACATGGGTTTTATGAGAGTACCACTAATAATTCTGTGTTTCAAGACACAGAAAGGAGAAAAAGGATTCAGTTCTTCTTTAAGATCAACAAAATATAATTACTTGATTCTTCATCACATTCTGGTTTTAGGGGGTATTATCTTTATTGATAAATCACTAGCCAGCTAAAAGGGCTGGTAATTTCAAGAAATCTTTGTCCTAGAAACCTCTGTAAGCTAACCTAAGAGAGTTTCTTCATGTTCTGTGTGCCTATACTATTTGCCTATGTTAGGAAATAGTTCTGTTAGGAAGAAATGGTTCAGCTTCTGAGTTCCTGGAACATCAGTATCTGTTGTCTGTCAAGGATGTGTCAACAGTACTCCTTGTATTATTTGTGCTGCACTTACCAGCTTCTCTGCATATCTGATAAGGGTCCTTATCATAATTCATTGTCTTGAATTTCACACTGTAAATTGTATCATTACATCCATACATTGCATCCATATAAATCCTATGATAAAAAGGTTGTATTACTGATTTTTTGCTAAAAAAATGTTAGATGAGTAGTTTACTAATACTGTATTAGCAACATATAAGATTCACTTTTAAGAATCAGGAATATAGCACTGTGGTCCAAGCCTACCAGCACAATCTGAGCAAATGACATTGTTATTCTGTGCTTAGAAACAAGCTGATAGCTAAATCCTCTGGTGCTTTTGTAACTAAAACTTGACCTGGTCCATTATGAAATTATTTACAGCATATTTCTTTTGTTGCTTTTTTTTCCTTCCACTACTCATCATGCAATTCTACTTGATTTGCCTATAGGCAAGTCCTACTTCCAGTGCGTGGCAATCTGTGTGTTTAAATAAACTTCTGTTTCAAGCACAATTTTTTTTTAAATTTTTTAAAAAAACTTAGATAACGACTTATTCCTTTTCTCTAAAGGCACTTTGAACACATGTTTTCTTAGCATTCAATTGGGATAAGTGAAGCAAAAAATTATATGCTCAAAGAAACAGGAAAATAATTCTAATGAAAATTTAAATAAAAGATCATTACTCTGTAGTTGTGCCTATGAAATATAGTTTACATGGTACGTTTTTGCAATTTATCAGACTTTTTATAAATTTGGGAAGAGGGATCTGAATTACTTTCTAATGCACGATAAATAAATAAATAAATAATAATGTCAGAGGATTGCTTCTATGCTAAAAAAACCAGCTTTTAACAGCATTCCTTGCCTGCTTTTGCTTTCAGATACACTCTTCAAGAATAACAAGAAAACTTAAAATTAGTATGTCTTGGGTTTAAATGGAAAGGTTTTAATGGTGGGTGGCTGCAGGGGAGCAGCCTCTGCAGGGAGAGGCAGGGCTACCCCATGCTGCAAACAACCGTCTCCAGACAGTTCCATCTAACATGCTGCAGGGCACAGCTGAGCCCCTCACAGCCAAGCTGGTGGTGCCTCACTGAAAATGTATTAAAGAAAGAGAAAAAAACACTGTGGGAGAGAGGAGCGAGGAAGAAACATGAGGGAAACAGCCCTACAGACACCCAAGTGAAGTCCATGAAGAAGCAGGTGGAGGAGGTGCTCGAGGTACTGGAGAGAAGATTCCCCTGCAGCCCTTGGAGAGGATCATGATGTTACAGCCCGGTCCAGAAGCTCCACACTTTTACCAGTTGCACACCTTAATTTTAGACTTCAAAAGATTTCGCCCACATGAACCCTTGCAAAGTCTTTGATTCTTTGATACCTTGAGTTCATGTCCAGAGAAAATCCACACATTTTTCTCTAAGACATGTATTTTAACTTCTTGACGAAATAGGCATTTTGGCAAAAAGGATTTTACAGAAACAACATGCAACTTCCCAAAGGCAATACAACAGATTACTCAGACTATCAAGCACTGATATGGAGTAGAGAACCTGTGTTACACCCAGCAAACACAAACTCCATACAACTTAAGTGAAATATCCACAAATTAAATGAAATACAGAAAACAGGTATTTGAGTTGTCCACAGGAGCAAAGGAAGAGAGATTAAAAAAAGAACAAAGAGAGAAAGAGAACAAAGAGAGAAAGAGAGGATAGAGACATATTTACATATTTACCACTCTGGAGGTTCACATGTCGTCAACAGGTCACGGGAACAGAGGCCAAGGGAAGATAGAGATCATGTTGTGTCTGTTTGTAGAATCTGGTCACTCCCCCTAGGCAGGACCTTTGACTCACTGTCCCTCTAGCCAAAGTGAATGGTGCCACAGCCACTTAGAGTCTCCAGAGGGTGTGGTGTGGGAGGTCGACCAGGCGGCCTTATTGATTGACAGCCCAGCCATGTGGCTGTCCCTGCCATGTGCTCTTCATGGGCGCAGCTGTGTTGGCCACAGGCGTAGGCCTAACCCTTCCTGCCCACACACACAGACAACAATGTTTATTCAACCCATCAATCAAACAATCCGGTGAGATACGAATCCGGTCTCTGACACGTATCCACATTGTAGCACATGGAAGACCCCATGCCAGAGCAGGTGGATGTGCCCTAAAGGAAGCTATGGCAAATGGAGAGGAGATCATGAAAGAGCAGGTTTTCTGACAGGACCTGGTGTCCATGGCAGCCATCCATGCTGTAGCACTCTGTGTCTGAAGACTGTGTCCCACGGAAAGGAACCACACTTTCTTCAGTTCTTAAGAGCAGTTCTTCAAGAACTATAGCCTGTGGGAAGGACCCATACTGTATTGGTTTCTGAAAGACTGTACCCCATGGGAGCAACTCCACATGGAACAGGGGGAGTAGAAGGGATTATCTATTAGAAGCTGACCACAGCTCCCCACTCTCCATTTTCCTTTGCAGCTTGTTGATAAATGGTCACCAAGCATCTGTGTTTATGAGAACCCAGTATGTGGATCATGAACTCCTCCTGTAACAGGCTTCCAGATGCACCATTGCAACCCAGAAGTTAATATTGGAAAAGCCAGCTATAATTCCTTCTTAAAGAAGTTCGTATGTACTAAATGTAGACTGCATGGGATTCCTAGACAGTCAAAGAATAGATGTTATCTTTTTGGTAAGGTGAATAAAGAAACTGCAAAAACAACAGCACAGGTCTAGGATAGTTAAGACTGTTTTGTACACAAGTTTCTGAGAATAATGTACAGCTAGAAGTTTTTGCTATGTGGCTTGTCGCAGTCTAGAACATAGTACAGACCTAGGTGGACTTTTGGTAAAATCCAGTATAATTGCTTCTTTGTTCTGGAGATGTCTAAATTTTTCCTGAATTACAGCTACAATCAGATAACTAAGTGGACTAAGTGAAGTTTGTAGACTTCAGCTGTTTGGGTGGTTAAGTTATACAGTGCCAGATGTTTTGATTTTTTGAACAGAATTTCTTTGGGATTTTATTGATTATGTTGTCAGAACTGAAAATCATCATAAGGCAATGGAAGTCAATTGATCAGTTCTTTACAATTAAGTGTGGCTGCTATGTACAATATGCATGAATTTTCCTAGATGGGTTTTAGGGAATAATGCTGTCTAAATCTAAATTATATAACACAGATTAGTTTAGTATACACAGTTGTAAAGACCCTAACATGAGGTAATTAGCCACTTACTTATATCCCTGCAGCTTTATTAAAGCCACTAATATTCACTTACCATCTCTGAAGAGATCATTTTACCAGGTGTCAGCTCAAAAAATATTCATAGCAAGAAAACAATAGTTGGAAGCTAATTCTACTATATTAAGTGTGATTCTTCTCAAAAGATCATGCAGTGAATAATTCCATTGAAATCTATGATGGCCAGATTGGATGGGGAGTTGAGCAACCTGCTGTAGTGGGAGGTGTCTGTTCATGACAGAGGGGTTGAAACTAGATGATCATTGAGGTCCCTTTCAACCCAAACCATTCTTGGATTCTATGACAAGTATGTGGGCATGTACTTGTGAGAAAAAATAACTCATTATACACAAGTCTAAATGAAGCAGAATTTACTAACAGTATTATATATTATATTATATATTATATATATATAAAATATATAAATATATGTTATATATTTTAACATTTTTCCCACATCAGGATGAGCTCAGCCACTATTTGTAACTTGGGTAATAGATCATCTCTACATGACTGTATTGTGGTCATGGTATTGCAACATGTCTCTTAGATCTTCAGAAATGGGATATAAAGGCATTCTGTAGACTGATGAACTGAGAGGTTACCTCCCACACTCAATGTCTAGTTTTGTCTGGTTGAAATTAATGTAAGGAAATTAATTACTTATTCCTAGAGGTATGACTAAAATCAGTTTGTAGTGGATTCAAAATTTAAATCGAAAATATATTTGACACATCATTAAATGCAGTTTTGCTTCTCTTGTGGAGGTGACATAACATGATGGCAGGTATAATGCCATATTTTCTACTCATTGTCTCTGAATCAGCAGGTTCCATTCTCTAATCAAGTCAGAGAACATTAAGTTGTTACTACTGTCACAGAAAAAAAACCTGTTGGCTCTGGTTTGCTTTGGCATAGAAGCCAAGGTCATCAAAAAGTATTACACTGTAGATTTAAAGATCTCAAGAGAATAAGATACTCCTATCAAAGGCAATTTGACTGCAGCCCCAGAGATGAAAGGCAAGTGACTGATCATCTCTTTCCCTGAGTTTATTTTTTTTTAACTATTAGTAGAGAATTTGCACAGCATAAAAGCAATAGCAAGCATGAAGGTCAGTTGGAATATTGTTGTACCACCACTTATAAAGAAAATAGCTCCAATGCATTTTAAAAAATCAAAGGCTTTTATACAGTCACTAATAAAAGATGCCAAAGTGCTGTTAGTAGCAGATTTAAAGTGACTTTTCCTTGTGGTGATTAAACCCAGCAGGCGTGCTTGTTTTACAAACAGTATCTTTTGTGTGTGATTCATGGGGACACATAATGCATTTTGTATCACAGACAAAGAAATACAAGAGCTTTAGTATCTTTCACATAACAGATCAGATTTGGGATATACTTATAATGGAAGGTTTTCATCTGACTGACCGAATCTATTAAAGTGAGGCCCTAGTCTGCTGTTAGCTGACATTCTTCTCCAACTTTGAAATATTCTAATGGTAATACTGAATTAAATTAGAACACACAAGAAAGTCTTAAAAAAAAAAAAGGAAAAGAGTGGATTTTGAGGAAATAGTACTTAATTCACCCTTTCTTTTCACTGTGTCTCTGCTGACCAGAGATATGTAAGTAATGTTGACTTTCATCTTTTCACCTCAGAGATACAAGAGAACAGATACTTCTTCTTTGCTGTTTTATTTCTGCAAGGGTATTAAAACGCTGTTACTGAAGAGGAATGTTCATAGCAGGAAAGTTATAAAGAACATTCTCAATAAATTAAGTACACAGATACACTGGCTTTCCAAATATAGTTCTTAAAAGTAGCTCTCATTTTATATGCTATTCTGTCTTTGTAATTTGCTGTATGGGCTTTTACCTTATATGATGCTTTCTGTGCTTGACCACAGACCATATGGTTCATGTCAAATATATGCATTACAGAGCACTCACTGTTTTTGCCTATCAGACAAACACAGTGTGGATTTTTGGATTCTTTATGGATTTTTGCTTCTAATCAGAAGCATATGTCTTATGTGAATAATTGCATTTCACAACTATTTGCTGTCTATAAAATCATGTCATTTAATTATTTAAGACATATGTTAATAATCTTGCTCAGATTTTAAGGGTAGATATTGTATACCCTGCTTCTTGACATGCACACGTGTACAGGTTTCAGTGTTCAGAGCAGGCTTTCATGTCCACTGCACTGCATTAGTGTCTTAGCTGCCACAGCTGGGCTCCTCTATTTCAGTGGCATATGTGTTCACTCAGTAGTTGTTCGGCAAAAGTAAATTAGATTGTTAATTCTGTTTCTGGATTCTACTCTCTTTCACTGCTGTGCATTAATTCTATTAACACACCCGTTGAGAAACTTTGTGGCAAGATGAATAACAAGCACAAATGAAAGATAGTTCTGCAGTTCATTAAATAGGTAATAAAAAGGCAGACTGTGTAGTAGGCAATAACAATGAGACAGGAAGCAAACAAACAATGTTTTTCTTGGTAGAGTACTAGCTGATACTGCAATCTTTACACAGTCTTTCCAATTTATCATAATAAAATCTGTCATACAGATCTCAGAAAAATCAAGGCTACATTTACAGAACTTGTTAGAGACAAAAAAGATACCCTTCTGATGTGTAAAATCCGGTGCTGTCTCCATGCTTACACACTGTGATGTTGCTCCAAACACTCCTAGTAACTGTAAATGGCAAGAAACAAACCAAACGCCAGACCAACCCCCAAATCATAACAATCCAACATTTAGGATTGAGTAGAACACATGGTCTATGAACCAACCTCATATATGCTGTATGCACATTCCCTGAGAAATGACAGATGGCATATCCTGCATGATTAAGAAATTCACAAGTACCCATAACTCAGCCTTGAGCATGCAATAAAGCCATGATTCCTGCCCTAGTCGGGTGACTCCTGAGATGCAGGAAGAAGGGTAGAGTCTCTATGAGCTGCTCTGGTCAGCTGCATCGATCCTGGGGACTGCTGGCTATGTTGCATTTCACATTTTGTAATGGGAAAAAAGGGACACACACATTTTACAGAAATTCAAGAACTTGTTAGGGTAAATTCAATCTTAACAATCTAAATAAAAACCAACATTACAACAACTAATCTGATACAGTGATACTGACATTCACAATCCAAAATATTCGATCATTGCAAAATAAATATTAATATTAATGTAATAAAAAACTGTTGTATAAAATTTTTGTGCTGTATTGCTTTTCTTTGGTGTTGTGCTTACTGTCCAGGTACACACTACCAGTATTCCTCAAGAAGAAAGAATGAGGAGTTACGTCAAGGTGTCAGCATTCCAAATTCTTCACCTGGATAAGTGTGGTGTTGATGGTGGCATTTTCTCTTCCTTAGTCCAGGATTCAATTGGGACTATTTGTGTGTATTTTCTAATACAGTTTTACACCTTGCTTCACACTTTGCTTCACACTTTGCAAGTCTACAGGTCTACATTATAGCTTAAGTTACTATGTATGGTATATTTTATGTATTAGATACTTGCTTTTTGTTCATTTTGGTACCCTTACAAGCCTCTTTGTCCAGATCTCATATCTGACTACTAATGAGTTATATATATTCCCATGTCATTCTTTGCCTCTTCTATAACAATGCTATGGCTGCACTCCCTTGCACTGCATCCTCCATCTCGTTTTTCAAGGGACAGCACTGTGCACCCTGGTTTACAGACATATTTGTATTAAAGAATAAATATGTATAAACCCAAGAGAAGAAATATTTTTAAGCATCCTTTTAAATTTTGGTATATTTATGTGATAAAGATATCAGCCCACCAAAAGTTACATTCCAAATGCTCACACATAAAATCAGAAATGTTAATATGATTATTTATGGTATAAATGCTAAGGTATCAATGCTATCCTATGTCAGTTATTGATAAGTTGGTATGTGAAGAATTTTGTGATCTTCATAGCTGTACAAGATATGTAATCATTCTTGTTAACTGAGTACATCCTCTGTACAGAAGGAAACAAACTGTGATAAATAACAGGTTTGTAATGTTCAAGCAGTGAAATGTCACACACAAAAACAAAGTAGGTAAAATAGTTTTATCCAAGAATTACTCTTTTTTTTTTTTTTTTTTTTGCTTAAAGGAAAGAAAAATGGTATCTATACTCTTGCTTCCGAAGAGATTGGAAAAGAAAGGAAGGAAGGGAAGTCCTCACTCCAGCCATGGCTAAAGTTAAGAAGCTGTGTTCTTCTTGCAGAAGTGGAGATGCCGCATCATGAGACACACTTTGCACGATTGAGAAGAGCACATTGCTCTGCTATGTATACCTTGCTGTATGCAAGACAAATTGTAACATTACAGCCTAGCCCAGTCTAGAGATTTGCTGGTCCATATGTGCTTGTGAATGTAGTCAATAATGAAGTCACACAGGAGAAAAGAATAAGAAGCGATATTTTAAAAGTGTATGGTGGATCAAGAAAACAACAACAAAACCCCTAAGAAGGCAAATAGAGAAGCTGATTGTGAAAGAAAAAATTAGTTTACTTTTGGAATACACTTTGAAATATAATGTCTTGTTACAGATAGTAACATCTGTTCCATGCAAAAGCAGAATAATTTGCATCCCTTGATGTCTTCAGAGCAAGTGTAACAAAATTGAAGAGAAACATCAGATTCTTTCTGGTTGATATTCAGTTGTGCCTCTGAAACTCAAATGAAGTCTGCTTGTTAGGTAATGAATTCCTGATGGTGTCTGAAAACATAAAGTAAAATATTAGTTTTAGGGTAATTATTTCACATTTCAGTTCCTCAGTAGTATTGCAGAAATACTTACTTGTACATCACCTTTAGTTCCATTTTGACATGCTGTCCATTACCCTTTGGTTCACAAGTGCAGAGAAGCTAGCATTCACAGATGCTGCTTGCCACTGTAGAGAGAAAATTCATGCAGCCAAAGCTCAACTGGAGTTGAAGCTGGCCAGAAATATGGAGGACAATAGAGTTTTTTCAAATATATTAATGGCAAGCGACAGTTTAGAAATATCATTGGCCTCTTACAGTAAGAGGATGGTCACCCAACAAACAGGGGATAGAGACAAGGTAGATGAGTTTAACACATCCTTTGCCTTGGTGTTCAACATGGATGATGGTCAATAGAGTTCTCAGTGCCCTGAGCTGGAGGACCATGACTGCCAGAATGATCAACTCCTAGTCGACCCTGAGCAATTTGCTGCTCCAGCTGGATCCCTAGAAATCTGTGAAACCTAATGGGATTCATCCCAGAATCATTAAAGAGCTGGCTGATAGAATTGCAAAACCTCTCTTGATGATTTTTGAGCATTCTTGGGAATCTGGAGAACTCCCATCAGACTGGAAGCTGGCAAAGGTTGTACTGATTTTTCAAGAAGGTCAAGAAGGAGGGCCCTGGAAACTACAGACCTGTCAGTCTCTTTTCAGTGCCTGGTAATGTTATGGAGAAGAATATTCTTCAAAGTGTTGAAAAATACCTGGAAGACAAAGCAGTAATTGGTCACAGTTAGCACAACTTCATGAGAGAAAAGTCCTGTTAATCTAACCTGATTTCCTTTTATGACAAAGTAACCCACCTAGTTGATCAAGGGAAGCTAGATGATATAATTTTTCTGGATTTCAGTAAAGCTTTTGATACTGTCCCTCACAGGATCCCTCTGGACAAAATGTCCAGCACACAGCTGGATAAACACATCATGTGGTGGGTGAGCAATTGGCTCATTGGGCACAGAGGGTAATAGTGGATGAGGTAACATCAGACTGGAGACCTCTCGCTAGTGGGGTTCTGAAGGGCTCCATCTTGTGCCCTGTGCTCTTTACATCTTCATAAATGACTTGGATGCAGGACTGGAAGAGATACTAAGCAATTTTGCATATGACACAAAATTGGGAGGAGTTGTTGACTCCCTCAAAGGCAGGGAGGCCCTGCAAAGAGACTTGAACAAATGAGACGACTGGGCAATCTCCAACCATATGAAGTTCAACAAGGAGAAGTGCCAAATTCTGCACCTGGGATGGGGCAACCCCAGATGTTTGTAGAGACTGTGGAGTGAGATGCTGGAAAGCAGTGCCTTAGAAAGGGACCTGAGGGTCCTGGTCAACAGCAAGTTGAATATGAGTCAGCAGTGCCCTGGCAGCAAGGAGGGCCAGCTGTGTCCTGGGGGGCATCAGGTAAAGCATCACCAGCCACTCCAGGGAGGTGATTGTCCCACTCTGTTCTGCACTGGGGTAGCCTTATCTTGAATATTGTGTGCAGTTTTGGGCACTGCAATATCAGAAAGACACTCTTAGAGGGTGTCCAAAGGAAGGCAACAAAGGTGGTGAAGGGCCTTCAGGGGAAGCCATTCAAGGAGTGGCTGAAGTCACTTGTTCTGTTTAGCCTGGAGGAGGCTGNGGGTCATAGCACCAAGCCTGACAGAGTTCAGGAAGCATTTGGATGATACTCTCAGTCACATGGTGTGACTCTTGGGGATGCTCCTGTTCAGGGCCAGGAGTTGGATTAGATGATCCTTGTGGGTCCCTTCAACATATTCTGTGATTCTGTGATTTACCTCTGGGGAAGTAAGGGAGAGGGGGATTGCTAAACAAACACACATTAGCATATCACCAGGCTAGTTTATCTCAAATGTTAACTAAGAACAAGATTTTTTTTTCTTCAAAGAAAAAACTCTCAAAATAGTAATAGTTGTAATGTTTGTAAAGACTTGTCTTAAGCATATATCATCACTCATGGTCATCTTCCTCTAGATGCAGATATTATGTTGCACTTTGCAGATAACTAGCCCGTGGAGAAGCTGACTTCTTATCAAATACACAGAAATATATGTTTTTGAAGACACTTGGTAAAATTGGGAGCTAGGAGAGAGAAATGGATAGTCTTTTACCTTTGTTATTTTCAAGAGAAAAAGAAAGAAAAAATATCACTTTTCACAGGCTTACAATCCCCTGTATAAAGGTTGAAAAGTGCATTGCAGTGTTCCTTTTATCTTTTTAGGAATGAACACTTGTGCCCATAACATAACATGAAGTATTGCAAGAAACTATAAAGAAAAGTCAATATTATAATTGAAAGGGAAGAAACTTAGCAGGGAACCAATATCAAAGATGTAAGACTTTAAATTATTAGTGCTGGAAGCATAGAAACACTGCTAATCTGCAGACAGGTCTCTAGTTGAACAGTACATTTTTGAGAATGTGGTGGAAACAAGAACTAAGTGAAAGTGAACATCTTGAAGTAGTGCTTTTATTGTATGTCACCTAACCCTAAAACCACTAATAGTCATTGCCTTATTTTTGCCTCATCCTGTGTCACATAACTTCAAAACCCAATACAAGTAATGTTAATATGAATGGCTGACAGAAGTTATACTTTTAATCACTGTTGCTTTCTAAGGCTGATCCCAATCCTGGAGCTGGTCTGAAATGACATGCCAAATCATACATGTACCGTTTCTGTAACTGCATATTTTGCATATTAAAACATATATAAATTGACATTTTAAAAAATAATGGCTATAGACAATTAGATTATTTCTGTGAATATATGCTGTATAAGTACTGTGTCTTTAGGTCACTGAGTGAAGCCAGCTGGGAAAAAAGAGCAGACATCAATTTGATAAACAGACTGAATTAGACACATATTGCTCACATCACAATAAACAGAAGATAGAGCCACATAAATATCTTCAGTTGTTTGATTCCTTCCACTTTTAGTAATTTTAGAGACAAAAATACTTTTAAAAAAGGGAAAATATTATATATTTAACATAATTTTATTTAATATATTTAAAATCTATTTTAAATAATTTAAAACCCAAAACATATGAAGTTTAAAGTTTGCAAGTAAACTTTGAAGTTTTCCCTTGTAGTCATTGAACTTAAGAATTTTTCCAGGTGGTCAGAATCAGATATATTTAACATAAAGTATGTATAGAATACCCACTGTACCTGTTCAACACCTCATTTATCACTTAAATGTGGTACTTGTTCTTTTTCAGAGTTACAAGTACTTTAACAAATAACATAATTGTAAAGCTCAATGCTCCTTGTGAATCATTTTCTATTCAGCTTTTAATTTTCTTTAATAGATGATAGAAGGGTAAGGAACAAATGCAGGGCCAGCATAACAAGATGACATTGACATCAGTTCCCAACCTCCAATTCATATCAATAAGCACTGAGGTTTCTTTAATGTTATCAAAGTTACAGAATTACAGTTGGAATGAACGTTGTCGTGACTGCAAGTTTTTGTAATTGTGGTTTTTTTCATGGGAGAAAAGAATATTCCGCATTAAAACTAACAACTTTTTCCACGTAATAATTTAATAATAGGATTTTTTATTATGTGTTTGGTATGTTTAATCACATCTATAAATGGTATATATATGATCATATATATATGAAATAAAGCTGTTTGTCCAGTGGCCAGGATTTATTTAATTAATATTTGTTTTGAAGTGGTTTGCCACTCTATTGAAAGAAATACATCTGAACCAAAATGTTCATTTGACATTATTAATAGAATCTATTCAGAATTTGAAACATTGTAGCCTGAACTAATGAGCAAATAGTAATGAGCTCACCTAAGGAAGAATAATAAATATTTTTGTTACAGTAAGCTGAATATTATGTAGCTACAATATTCTTCTATAAAATTTCAGATTTCAGAAAGACTGAACATTGCACATTAGATTTTACAGGTCATTGTGATGTGAAAAAAGATTTCAGGTGTATTTTTTGTGTGCACATGAAAACAAGCTATTTTTTATATAAAATGGCATGCATTATTTAATCGAATTCTTACACAGCATTAATTTTCCCTAGTTATTTTCTACTACTCCTAATTTAAATAAAATATAGAAGCTATTTTTTTCATACAGCAGAGAAGTGTTATATTTTTCTTCAAATTATGTCTGTTAAAAATTGAACTTTTTAGAAGCATTTTATCGGTGCAGCTGAGGGCTGAGCTTTCAAATATGCCATGAAAACAGCTGCCATTGAGAAAGAGTACATAACCCCGCTTTTGAGGAAACGGTTTTTAAATTGAGAGTGTGACTAAAACAAAAATAAGAGAACTCTAGCAATGGAGAAGACCTTGGCATAAATGGGATTACTGACATAACTGGACTGTCAAGAATTGATACTGTATCATCTGAACATATCTATATATGTATGTATATATACATATGTAGACACAACAGTCAGTGCATTCCTTTTTCAAAATATCTAATCATATAAAATTTCAGTATACAGTATTTAATCTTTTGTGGTAAAACCCTCTTTGAAGAATGTGATTGCACACATTTCTAGAAATAACTGGCCCAGTCAGGGGAAAAACAGAGTTGAAGGAAATCAGTCAGTAAATAACTAAAAGTAACAACATTTTAGTAGTAGTTAATATGAACTAAGTATTAACTAGTCAAACACTAGTTAAGTATCACCAGGGGACAGGGTCTAGGCAAGTGACTACTTCACAGCATAAAAAAATTATATTTCTGTGGTACAGAAGACTAACAATGAGATTCAAAGCAGGAATTATATTCAAGCCACTAAGTAATAGCTTATGGGTGATGTAGACAGGAAGCCAGACAGATAAATCAATCAAATTATTGATCAGTTCTATACAGTTGTGGTAATTACTAAAATAGTTAACGTTTGTCAGAAATTCAAAGGCTATATTATTTCATGGTGAATATTCAGTTTAATATCACAAAGCGGAAAGCATCCTAAAGCAAAAGGACACTGAAATGTCCCCTTACAAATATACTCTCTGATTTATAATTAAGGCAGAAACTACCAAATGCTATATTTTGAAGGAGATATTTCCAAAAGTAAATGTTTCGAAGATGTCTTATATAAGTTCTGATATGTGTGCTTGAAAATTCTGCAAGGAAAGAAGTAGGGTGCAGCCTGATACCTTAAGGCAAATCGATTTTGCTGTGGTGTGGAACAGCCACAATTTCTGCTAAGCATCTGCAAGTGACATCCAAGAGTATAATTCTCTGCCAGTCAGTCTTGATACTGCCTGCAACCACATGACAGAAATCTGTCTCTTACATAAAGAATACATGTTGATGAAAAAGACTTTCTTCCTGAGCTCCACTGACAGACCAGAGTAGCAAAGATGACATTACAAATATATGTAATTTTATTTTTGACATCTCTCGTTAATATTTGATATTTAAGGAACTACACCTTAAATAAAGAACCTCACATGAAACAAATTGTGTAGGCTGATCTCTTAGAATCAGAGTATTCCTCTAAGAACCAGAGGGTTCCAAAAAGATCTCTCCTTTTAAGCATCAGAAGAAATTGCCCAGGGAGGTAGTGGAGTCACCTTCCTTGCAGGTGTTCAAGAAATAATTGAACATGGCATGTGCATTAGCTTCTTATATGAAGCAGCACAATTATACATACAGCTGAAGCATCCACATTTTCAACACAGGTGCATACAGGTAGGAGACCACATGAAACAGGATGTCTGCTTGTAGCCCATATGTTCTGCAAGATCCTGTGTATGTGTGTGCACATCTGTGTGTATGTGCGTGTCCTGATAAGCATTTCCTGGATTTATGAAGTGCTTAGAATAGTGTCTAGAAAATTGTTAACACTGTATTACCATTTCAGGTGTTATGGCTTGTTTGTTCCTTTACATGAAATTGATTCTGAATGTGTTCAGAACTCAGTTCACTGATTCCCCGTGATTTATGTGCCATAATAAATTAATAAACAGCTTCAATCCTGAGTTGGCTTAAATTATGTGACTATTTTATGTGAATATTTATGTGATTTTTTTTTATTAAGGAAGACAAACAGGAAAACACCTTGATATTTTCAGAATTTAAGCATCAGTAACCAGAGAAATGTATCTCCTTTTCATCAAATATATAACTTTTATCCCTTTTAAAGAGTTTTTGTTTTTTGCTACATGGCTTACTTAACTGAACAGTGTGAGAGAGTACAGATAACACTGATGTTGCATTTTGTGCTCCTGTAGCAGCAACTTTGTTTTTTAGAGAGCCACAGAACAAGCTCCATGGGAAACTCAGGAGCCTGCTGATCACTAGCTAAATGGCACTAAAAGATACATGTTCAGTCTATCACGTCCCAATCAAATCTGTTGTTATCCTTGTTGTTAACCCCTCAAGCTCCACATTGGGCACCAGAAAGGACTGTCATGGCTTAACCCCAGCCGGTAACCAAACACCATGCAGCCACTCACTCACTTCCCCACTGGAGGGATCAGGGAGTGAATTGGAAATATGAAAGCTAGAAAACTTGTGAGTTGAGATAAAGAGAGTTTAATAGGGAAAGTAAAAGCCATACAGATGAGCAAAGCAAAACAAGGAATTAATTCACAACTCCCCCTGGCAGGCAGGTGTTCAGCCATCTGTAAGAGAGCAGGGCCCTATCATATGCAACAGTTACTTGGTAAAGCAAACTCCATTACTCCAAACTTCCCAACCCTCCTCCTTCCCCCCTCCTCCTTTATATACTGAGCATGATGGCATGGTCTGGAATATCCCTTTGGTCAGTTTGGGTCACCTGTCCCAGCTATGTCTTCTCCCATGCACCCCCAACTTCCTTGCCAGTGTGGCAGTACGAAAAGAAGAAAAGACCTTGGTTCTGTGTGAGCACTGCTCAGCAATAACAAAAACCATTTCTATTGCTCTATTATTATGTTCAGCACAAATATAAAACACAGCCCCATATCAGTCATTGTTAACTCTAATTAACTCTACCCAAGCCAAAACCAGCACAATTCTGTTTCTGGAAACTACGCTAAAATTATTTTGTCATCCCCTTTATCTGCATACTGTCTTATATATATATATGACAGCCATGATGAACAGTAAAGAAATACCTATGTTCATGAAAATTACTAAATCATGCAAAAATCTTTATATTCATGGGAAGGTTACAGAAAAAAAATTAAAAAAAACCAACAAACCTCCCAGATAAAATACATTTCTGATCTTTTACCTAAGTTTTGAAAGGACTATTACTACTGCAGTCATCACTGAAAAAGAGATGCCCACTTACTGAAATGTCCCACTTCAGGTTGTGATCCTTGTTATTCTATGTACCTGGACACTATTAACTACACATTATTTACCTTAAAAGGTTGTATCTATATTGCAATCCAAATTTAAATTATTGTACTTAAACCACAGATGCTATTTAAATGTATCTTTTAATTTTTGTTTCAAATTTCAATGCCAAAGTCATTATAGAATATCTTTTAATAACAACTAAAATATATATAATAATATATAATATATTTATCTTGACATTATATATTCTATATCTTGCATATTTATACAATATAATGCATATTTTTATTTAAATTATGTATTTAAAAAAACTATTAAAAACTCCTAAACTCTAATCGATCAAGAAAACCTTAGTATCCTTGGATTTTAAATACATTATAAAATGTAAATAACTGCTCTTTGTGATTACATGTTCGTCTTAAACAACAATATATTTGGGTAAAATGAAATACTTGCAAACATAGCTTTGTCTCTCAGCAATGCCTACTCAAGGCTGAATACTCACAAATATTCTTTCAGATACTCTCAGAGCTTTACATCATTCTGCCAAGGTTTCTTCTTGCTAGTCTCACAAGAGAGTTTGGAAAATTGTAGCACAGGTATTTGTTCCAGTGCTTAGAGCTATGAATTGTGTACATAGTTATTGTATCTCTGAAGCAAAGAATATTCACTCTCACACATGGACAGTATTTTCAATATACTTTGAGTGGGCCATTGTACTGGGTTTGACTAGCAAGGTTTTGTAGTGTGGGACTACCAGGGGTGGCTTCTGTGAGAGGCTGCTGGAAGCTTCCCCCATGTCTGACAGAGTCAATGCCAGCTGGATCCAGGACGGACCTGCCACTGGCCAAGGCCAAGCCCATCAGTGATGGTGGTAGTGCCTCTGGGATAACAGATTTAACAAGGAGGGGAAAACAGCTGCTGCACAATTGCAGCCACAGAGGAGTGAGAATATGTGAGAGAGAAACAGCTCCAGAGATACCAAGGTCAGTGCAGAAGGAGGGGGAGAAGGTGCTCCAGGAGCTGGAGCTGAGATTCCCCAGCAGCCAGTGAGAAGACCATGGTGAGGCAGCTGTTCCCTGCAGCCCATGGAGGTCTACAGAGGAGGTCTACAGCCCATGGAGGTGGAGCAGAGGTCCACCTGCAACCCCATGGTGGATCCCACACCAGAGCAGGTGGGTCCCCAAAGGAGTCTCTGACCCTTAGGAAGCCTGTGCTGGAGCAGGCTCCTGACAGGACCTGTGGCTGCATGGAGAGAGAACCCCATGCTGGAGCAGGTTTTCTGGCAGAATGTGTGACCCCCATGGAGGACCCAAGACAGACCAGACAGTTCATGAAGGACTGAATTCTGTAGAAGGTACTCATGCTGGAGCAGTTTGTTAAGAACTGTAGGACATGGGAAGGACTCACACTGGAGAATTTTGCTTCTCCCAATCCTAAATAAACAACAGGTCCTCCCTCTGTCCACTGACCTTTGTTTTACTGGTTTTATATCAAGTATTAGTCATAAATTCCTATTAAGCCAGTGTTCCACCATGCACTATTTTTCACATCCTTCTCCCAAGTATTCCACTTCACCGTCTATGAAGTCTAACAGTTTCTTCTGGTTTTGTCTTACTAGTTTAGTCCCAGGTCTGTTTTGACCAATCAGTTTTCCCCTTCTATGTTCTATGAGTTTCTCAGGTCATCGTCTTTAAAGTTTAATTTATGGTCATCTACAGGTGTTTTTACTATATTAAAGTATATTTTAGGGTTTGTGCTTTATGGCGAACTTGCCACCGGCTGCCGCAAGAGAGGAGCCCTGAAAAGGAGATACAAGGACTCTCTGAAGCAATATCTCAGCCTTGGCCATATTGACCATCACCATTGCTCTGCTCTGGCCTCCAGTCAGGAGGCCTGGAGACAAACTGTTTGCTGCTGCCTCCTTTGAGAACACACGCAGGATCACTCTCAAGGAGAAAAGATAACACAGAAAGAATCGTGTCTTGTTAGTACCACCTGGGGAATTTTTCTCTTGTCCCTTCTGCAACCGGACTTGTCTATCACACATTGGCCTTTTCAGCCATCAGCGAGCCTGTAGCAAGCGTGGGTAGAGCCCTTCCCAAATCTTTGTTCTCAAAGCCAAGCCATGATGAACTGAAAATCCAAGCAATCTAATCAAAATAGGGTAAATGGTTTTCCTTAGTCCAACTACCTCTTTTCTCTCAAGTTATTCTCCCCATTGCAGTAGCCTTCTGAGACCTGAGGCAATGGAGGTGGCTCTCCCCAGGCAAAATGCATCACCAGGACTAAGCAAGTTGTCAGCAGCCTAAGGGCTCTCCAGGGTGAGGTATGTCAATATGGAGGGAGCTCCCCACTTTCTCCTGAGTTAGGAGTTCTCAGGAAACTAGTAGGGTACTAGCTTTATCCCAGCTGAAGTCTGGAAGCTGGTAACAGCCAAACTCAACAGAGAATGGTGCAATGATTTGCTGTGCCATGACTCCCTCTATTGGTCAGACTTGGCCACAGTCATTCACAGCGTTTCACCTCAAACAAGTGATCACTTGGCTGCCAGTCTCTTCAAACAACCTAAACAAGCTCAGGCCATGGCAAGCCCTCTGTAGCCCCATGTCCATTGCTAGAAAAAGTCTATGGACCTCTATATTTTGACAGAATATTGACTGGTGTACTCTGCAGTGTACTCACACGTATAAAAACACAAGTACTAACGTCCAGACTAAAGGAGGAATGAAACAGAAATGTTGACTTCCAAATAAATGCAATTACTGTTAAGTCAGTATCTTTGTTAATTAGTTGTTAAACAAGTAGATCCTTATTACTGTAAAGGTAAAACAGCTATACCATAGATGAAGGAAGAAGGAAAACACTCTATCAAGGGTTTCAATAAATTGTTCTGATAGTACAACAAATTTTAATTCAATTACTAATTAGTGAAATTAAAAATTCTTTCCTCCAAGAACTTCATTCAAAGGACATACTAAGGCAAACTCTTGAAAAATCAGTCTTGTACTGTAATTCTTACTTTGAGTCATATTGCTGAATCTCAGGTCAGCCTGCAGTGAACACTGTTGAGGTCCTTGAGGTCTTGGTGCACTTCCCTTGCAATATCCTAGTTTTTATTAACTTCCTGCTTTATTCCTATTTCTTACTCAGCTTGAGTGATGGCAGTCCTACTAAAGATTAGTTCTGCAATTGCTTTAAGTTTGTTTTCCCTTCAATACCTACCTTTTCTGTTCTGGTGTTCCAAAACATCCGTTCAGCTAAGGTCAGAAACATCCACATCTCACTTAAATCCAAAGCCAAAACAAACAAATATGTTTTAAGTATTCCTCTGTGACTAGTGCCACACTACATACTGATAACTTCCTTTCATCTGCCACTTCTTTTCCCTCAACCTCCTTCCACACAGAATTAGCAGCTCTCAGCCTTTGAGGAGATGCTTCTCCAAGAAGTTCTAACCAGCTACCTAGTTATTCATAACAGACTTCTATCTTAGCTAGTTAGTTACTTTGAAAATGTTTTGAGTCTGGAGTCATCAGGTGCTCTCCCTCTTTACCATTTCTCATTTGTTGTGCTAGTTGTTGCATACTATATATGCAAATTATGTGCATATTATATATGCATTATCTTTGGAATAGGAAATCGAGTTATATAAGATTGAGGGTTCATTTTCAGAATGGGAATTATCAAACATGGTTAAAATTTTTGTACTTCCCATTTTTAGTGGTCAAACTGTAGTATTTCAAATTATAGAGAAAATCTTAATTTCAAAGTCTCAGAAATTCAAGTCTATTAAGATGTTTCAACTTGAAAGAAAAAATCTGCAGAGACTTTACAAAAAAAGATTAATTTTTGCAGCAGAAATCTGTTCTAGATAGGCTGCAAGATGTTATTGTAATCAATTGGTCACAATAGTAACTACAATTGCAGTTATTAGGAGTTATATTTTAAATTTTTGAGCTAAAAGTCAAGATTTTTTTTTTCATCCCATCAAAAGGATCTGAGTTATTGGTTACTATTTTCCTCTTTTATTTGTCATATTGAATTAAGCTGTGGAAATGATGTGGTCAAGGTCAAGAGCTAGTAACATATCTGATGTATAAGGAAAATTTGAAAAGGAAAATTCAAACAACTGCAAAAGCTTCATCAACGTTTAGCTCTTCCTAATTTACTATGTGTTTACTAAAGAAGAATATAACTTACAATAATAATAAAATTAAGAAAACCAGACTTATCACTTATGTTGATATAACAGACTCTAAATATGTCAGTATCTCTGTGCATGAAAACACTGGCCAAGAAATGTATTTGGCAATTCTTTGGGAAATACTGTACAAATCACCTAATACATAAACAAGATGGCTGCTATCAAAAATCATCATCTTTTTTTATGTTCCTATCAATATGCCCAAAGGAAAACATTTGAACATTTTTTAAAATTTTTTAAAATTTTCTCTCTTGAAAATAGACATAATTTTTGAAGAATGAAAGGGAGAAAACAAAGGTTTTCTTTTATTAAAATACAGAAAAAATAAAGTATTTTTAAACAATTTAAACAATAACTCAGAAAATATTTTCTGTTGATAAACATTTCTATGCCATATATTCTGCTCTGCAAAGTAATTTTTCCTGCCCTTTTTTTTTTTTTTTAAGATAATGATATGAATACAGAAGTAATTCACCTACCACAGTACAGCTGGTTAAAGATTAATGAGTTGTTTCTTTCGGTTCAAGTTTTCTACTTGTTTCAGCTACACATTAATGGTACAATTAATTTCACAACACTAGGTTTTTGTCACCCAGCACATCCTGTGGAATTCTACTATGATAAGTATTCTTCAATTAAACCTTTAAAATGTCAGCCATGTTGCATGCTACAGCTGAAATGTAAAAATACCTTCAAGGTCCACAAAATCTTTAGTATTCAGTGGAGGAAGTATTAGGACACAGATGTAGCCTCTGGACTGATGACATACTTTAAGTCTGTTTGGCTTGAAAGTGCTGCAAATAGTTAATCAAGAGCTTTTTACAATTTTACTATGAAAGATTTGGCATTTAAGGATTATCAAGGTGAAATCTTTTATAATAATAATCTTTTATATTCATAGTGTTGGAGACTATCAGGTACTTCAGATTTCAACTGAAAGTCTAAGCATGGGACTATTGCCATTCACACTACGGTATTCTTTGAAGGTGGGAACAGAAATTAAATCCCCATCTGATTGTGTTGTGAAGTGCGGGCTGCATATACCATTCTTAAACATACAAATAGTTGGGGTTTTTGTTATTTCTAAAAATATTTCAAGGTTTATGACCTTCACCTGGATGTTATAATAATTTTCTTCCAGAAAAGGGAAAAAAAAAATTCTTAACTGTCCTTCTGTGGCCAGCAGATCAATGGCAGTGATTCTCCTCCTCTACTCTGCCATTGTGAGACCCCACCTGGAGTACTACATCCAGCTCTGGGCCTCTCAGCAAAAAAAGGGCATCAACTTGTCCAGAGGAGGCCACAAAAAGCATTTATCCTAAGAGAAAGGTTGAGACAGTTGCGGTTGTTCAGCCTGGAGAAGAGAAGGCTCTAGGGAGACCTTATAGCAGCCTCTCAATATATAAAGGGGACTTATAAGAAAGTTGGAGAGAGGCTTTTTATCAAGGCCTCTAGTGACAGCACAAGGAACAGGAGTTTTAAACTGAAAGAGGGAGGTTTAGATTGGATGTTAGGAAGAAATTTTTTATGATGAGTGTGATGAGACACTGGAACAGGTTTCCCAGAGAATTTGTGGATGCCACATGCCTGGAAGTGTAGATTGGGTCTTAAATACTAGTGATGCTATGAATCTTTTTTCTATGTCAGTATTTGATTAAAATATCTAAAATGTTGAGCATCACCTTATTAATTTATTTATTTTATTATTTTCTACTTTATATAATTTATCTGAACATTATTCTTCTTTGGATAGAACAACATCAGTCCAGAATGTAATCAAATCCATTCTTATTCTAAGAACCCTCTATTTACATGTTTAGTTACATTTTAAAGATGGGACTACTAAAGATGATACTGCTATACATACACCTTATCCCACTTTGCACTTAAAACAAGTTTGTTGCATGTCTTCCATGATGGGAGATGTTTCCTAACCCACCTCTACCAAGTGTGTCTACCATTAGACAATTAACACGGTATGAGTTGACATGGATTATATATGAGGTACTGAAGTGTCATTCTTACCATGTAGAAGTGAAAGTACATTGTTACTCAAATCATCAAAACACACGTATTGATATTCATAGCTCATTTGCTTACTCACTCTGGTCCCTTCCAACCTGACTGCTTCTGTGAGTCTATAACTCTGTGACTTTCAGCATAGACTCTCTCAGATTCATTGTCTGAAGCGTCTGGGTCAGAAACTCATATCTTCAAATTCAGCGGTGTCAATGAGTTGGAATGTTAATACTACTAGATCCCTAAAATGTGGGTATAAATATTATAAAGATAGAGAAAAGGTAGAGCTAGTGCATGAAATATTATCCTAGACTGGACCTGTATTAAAATGATCTACAAGTTTTTAGAATTAGGCTGCTATTTTTATTAGACCTATGGCACATAGATGCATTTCACAAAGAAAACATTTGCTAAACATCTAGATTTATCTTATTTAAATATGTTTTTTATTTATAAGTGTTTTATTTATATTCATACCTGAAAAAGAAAATATTCAAAAATAAGAAACCAGGTAAGAACTGTGAACTCTTGATAGAAGACTTCTGACCAGACAGATATTTCCTGATCTTTCCTCATCCTTACTCTAGGCTTCACATATCTATTCTGTTCTCAGTCACAAAATACTCAAGTTCAAAAAGACTTCTTTGAAGCAAGCCTTTGAGATAACTGGAATAACTAACTTTGAGGTGGTTATTTGGTCACTGAAGAGAGAAAAGTGGTCACATTCTTTTTCTTATGCCTTCTTTTTCTTTAGTCCGTTAATATTTCAAAGCTTGAAATGCTGTTCTTTTTGTAACTTACTGAGTGAAAGGTTCATGGTTTTCATTTGAATGATATCATTAGTCATATAAGAAAAAAGTGACTAAGACAAAAAGAGAGATACTTTCATGGGGAATAAAAAGTCATTATAACCTAGCCACAAACTTTTCAAATCTGAAAGAGTACCTACAGTACCCTACAGAAATGCTTGTGAAGTGCTCAGCCTTATCAAATCTCCCCATGGTTGTCCTTTGAATTCTTTATTTTCAGCTTCTCTTGCATGCATATTTAATCAGACATCTCACTTCTGTATATGCAAAGGAAATTTTAAATAAAATATGCTCTATAGAAAGGAAAAGGACCCATTAGCTCAGTTTCAAAGTTGATGATTAAAAATTCAGAAAATACCTTATCTGAAATGGAGTTAATCATAATAGTGTCCCATCAAAAAGATTCATGATCACCATCTTATGCCACTGAACAACACATTGCAGCCACTATCTAGATATTTAATTAATAAGAGCAGTTTTATCTAAATATTTAGTAAATATTTTAACCAGTTTTAATGAATACTAATTTTCCTGTGCAGTTTACTCATTATCATTTGTAGGTGACTTATAAAGCGAAAAGAAAGATAATACAGAAGATATAAACTAGACTTTTAATACCAAGGTAATTTTAAAAGAACTATCTACCTTCATCATTAGACCAAAGTTCTCACAAAATCATGTATGTATCCTTGGGAAGTCTTTCTCCATGGTATTTGATACAAGTGAAAAGGGACACTGAATAACACTTGTTATCATTCACAGAAACTTGAATAGTTTTGAGATTCTGCAAGAAATCACATGGAGCATGGTCTAGTAGTTTCCTTCTTTAGACCTGCACTAAAAACCAGCTCTCCAGGTTCTGAGAAATTCTCATATCACATATCACCTCCCATTAAATCCCCTATTTTCTTAAGTGAAATTGGAGGATGATAGGATAGTTCTTTTTGTCCTTGTTTTATCAGATACTTTACCTTTTAGCTACACATTAGAGGTCAGAAGAGAAATTTCCGCTGCACTTCAGCGGTTTAGAAATTTTACTTTGAGGGGGTAGACACATACCTAATACTTCTCTCACCATGCTGTCACAAGTGTAAGGCCCGATTTCCATCAAGACTCATTCTGCACATCACTGAGTAATACATTTAAAATTAAGAAGGTATGAAGGTTTGGCTGAGTGCCAGGTGAGAGAAGGTGATAAGATCATGGTTGTAGAGAGAAGAGAGAAGTGCCTCAGTTTTATGGATAGGAGGGTGTACCCTTCAGAATCTTCATACTTCTAGATTTGAAAGCAGCACCTAGGTTTCTTGCAGCTGACAAATCCTATGGCTACAGAAAAAGGAAGGGGACAAAGGCATGATCTACTTAGATAAAGCGGCCTTTTACTAAAGATTTAGACCAATTTGTAGTGATTTTGATTATTTTTATGAACTATTCATTTACTAAGCACTCTAAGTGATGCCAGTTGTCTGTGTGAGGACTGGAATTTTTTTATTGACTTAAAACATTGACATTGTAACAAGTTTTCCAAAGAGGCCGCTTCCAGGAGATTGGCTAATGGGAGGAAGCCATAGCCCAAAAACTGTTAGATTTGTGACACTCTAAGGGCGAAGTCTTGGGGGTGTTATGCCTTCTTTTAGGTGTTTGATGTTTATCTTAAGGTAACCTGTGGCACCTTCTGTGCATGTGATGCTTGTCTCCTATGAGCCAGACTGTGTCAAAAGGGGCCCTGTATGCACAGACACCCGACTCCCATGGAGAAGGCCTCATAGCAGGGGTCCCTTAGAAGCATCACCTCCCCAAAACTAAATGACCTTGCAAAAACCAGTGCCTCCAGCGTCCGCAAAAGCAGCTTCTCAGCGGCTTCTCCCCCTCAGAAGGGGAGGCACAAGGAGACTTTCTAAGTGTTCTAATTTTGTGTTTTGTGTGCTTGTCTCCCGCCCTACTCCCTGATGGACCAAGACACCAGAGACCACAACAACCAAGTTTGTCAAAGACCTCTGAGGTGGTAACTATGAACATTTATTCTTTTCCCTCTCTCTTTTCTCTTTAACTCTGAGTCTTTTTTCTCTCTTTCTCTCTTTTCCCTTACACATTTCCTTGGGTGGCTATATTACAACCAAAGTGGCTAAATACTTGTTTTCCTTTTCAATACCTTAATGCTTTATATTGCTATATTACTGTAGATAATAACAACCAAAATGGCTACACTCTTGTTTTCCTTTGCAAACAAAATTGTTCTAAAATAAATCCTATATATATCTCTGCAAACACCGATCATCTAGTATCATTTTACTTTAATTCACTCCAAGGGATTTATTAATAAAACAAAATTACACCTGCCTGGTAGGGCAGGTCATAGCAGTTTGCTGGCATGCTTATATTAATCAATAATTAAATTGCAAGATTTAATCTCTGCAAAGTTTGCACAGAATGATTTCTAAGGCTCAAGTCATTGTCCATTAGTATTTGATATTTAGGAAAAATATCCCTTATTTTAGGCAAGAAATGTAACTCAGAGCAATCATATATTGTGACTGGCATCCTTTTTCCACCTGTCAATATATGATTACATTTAAGCTCTCTACTGAAGAGCTCCTTTTCTGCTTAGCTCAGGTTGTCATGACCCATGTATTTCTTTCATAAGATGAAAAGTGTTCATTAACTGTAATGGTTCTCATACAGAAGAAGGAAGTCTTATAAATTGCACACTTAACCCTAGCAGCCCTTGAATACAATTATTTTGTATTTATTTTATTTTAAATTCCTTAACTAAACTCCATTGCTATTTAGGAATGAGCTGGATGCTTGAGAAATACATTGCTCTATATCAAAGAGTCTGTGTGTTTCATGAACCTTTTATATTTTACAATCTATCAACTCAGCAGAGCAGAAGTCTAGGATTCTTTCAAAAACAGGAATATAATGATAGACTATCCATATCTTCTGTAATGATTTTTACTAAATCATTTCAATTCCTCTCAGGTTTTTATTAATAGTGGGGGAATGATACTCAAATTTTTGCAAAGTGCTGAGATATCCATGCAAACACATACATAGAGAAGAGAGGAACTAAATATGGTATCAAATGTATGCATGTACATGAAACTATGTTTGCGTTAGCACAAAACAAAATGTTTTTTATAGTAAACCAAATATACCTCCTAAAACCATAACTTCAATTATTCATTATTAGCTAATTTTATTGTTTGAGTACCCTGATGTCTTCCATATAAACCAGTAAGGGGTTGCTTTTTAAAATACCTGCTATATCGGACTTTTCTATTACCTTATAAGAAATACAAAATTAGAAAGATAACATGTAGAGTGTGTTTGTTTATATCCTATTAAGAAAAATTAAAGGGAAATACTTGTCTTCCACATATTTTTTCTTCTTCTTTTGATTTGGCAACAATGAGATCCAAATAAGTCTTCTTTACAGTGCATTACTTAGAAACTAGAAAATATATAAAGGTATATCAGTCCTTTTTTTTTTTTAGTTTATGATATTATAATCCCCACAAATACTGATTTCTCTAGTTTATTCCTAACTATGTAGCACTGCATTAAATTAAAAAATTTCTATGCAGCATCACACAATCAGTTTGAGATGCATTTTTTGTTTTAGATTTGCTCACTTGAGGAACGTTGTAGTCCTGAAGATGAAGCCAATGAAGAACAAAGCCTCAGCAATAATAATAGTGCTGCTTTAACTAGCAGAGTCAGCACTTGTGGGAACATTACTTGTCAAACTACCATCATAAGACCAAGACAGCAATTTCCATATGAAATTATTTGCTGTGTTAGCTATATTGTATCTGGTTTTGTCTTTCAGTTAAGCAGTCTGCCCTTTTTGAGAAATTCAAATTAATTTAAAATAAATAGTTTGGGTTTTTTTTTCATATAGACCATCTGTTTAATATTTATCATGGACTGCTTCCTTCAGCACCCATAGAAATCACTCCCAGTCACTGTTTATGTCAGTGACAGACAGAATTAAGTCTTATGATCCATTGATGTCTTCATTTTCAATGGAAAAATGGAAGTAAAAAGTAATTTCAGTAATTTTATTAAATATATAAGGCCAAAAAATGTTGTCATCTGATCTTATTCCCATCTATCTGAGTTATCTATTTCAGCATCTATACCATCGGTACATCTACTACTTGTTCTATGTGAATTTAACTGGTTATGACTGACACACTTGCAAGTTTGTTACTGATCCTGTGCTATTTTTCTTTCAAGTTGAAGCAATAATTTAAGTTTTATTTTCATAAGAGCTGTAAGAACTTTATATAATTTCCTTAATAATATTTTATTAAATCCTCATCTTTTAGTACACTTATTTTTCCTTTTAACATTATTCTTGTATCTTTCTCTAATTTTTATCCAACTCAAGTACTAGACTGTTAGTTAGTTGCTGGTTAAAAGACTATGGATACAGGATGAGTCTCTTATCTACAATTTCTAATTCTTTTGAAATTTAAAAATTATTTTTGCCTAAAAAATGCCAATAAGCTTGCATAAACAGCCACTTTCCATTGCTTCCAGAATCTTTCTGTGCCTTTTTTTTTGCCAGATAGTAACTCTTTAATCCTGTAGTCATTGCTGGCAGAACTTCTCATGTCACAAACATTAGAATGTTTACAGTGTAGGCAAGCAATTGTCACCATGGCAAAGGCATAGCTGATTTCATGTTATGGAAGAGGGAATGAACACCTCTTGACACAGTCTGTCATTATTATATGTGATATAATGACACCTTTATTCTGGACTTATAGAGGCATCTGATATTTCCATCATGGAGTGCTGAAATACGACTAAAAGAAACACCGTATTACTGAAAACTGTAATCAGTTGTTGGTATAGAGCTAATATTACCAGTCTTTTCTAGTTATATTGTTTTTTTCTTTTGTTTAATGTGTGCTTTAAGCATGTTTTATACATTCAGGTGTAACTTAATGAAAAATAATTGACACACATTTTACTTCATTTTTAATCTTTATTTAGTTACAGAAAAGGAATGCATACGTAGATATGTTGATCTGCTTTTAGGAGTACTTCACTAATAGAACAATTTTTACTGCAATATGTAAAAATATTATCAAGTCTTGGAGAAAAAGGTAAGTTTACTAGAGCCTTAACTTCTGTAAAACAAAGATTGTGGGAATGAGACTTTATAAGTTATCAGTGGCATTGTATTCTACTAAGCAAATAAATTAAAACAAATAGTTACACGAATAGCTAAGGTCAACACAATGAAACAGCAAAATCGTAAAAGAAAAGTGCAATGGTTATAATTGAGTTCTGAAAAGATTTTAAATTATTTTTCAAAACATTTTAATTTATGTGATTAAAGTCTCAGTGTGTACAATGATGAATTAACCCCATCTCAGCTCTTACATGCTGGTAAATTTCTAATAAATAGTATTTATGTGAGTATAGGTATCTATTCCACATTCTTTGAAAATCAACCACTTTTCCAGTGATTCATTAAGAAGTTTGGAAGTGTGATTTGAAGGGTCATAAAGTGTGCCCAGTGTATTTCTTATATATTCCTATAGTAGGAATATATATTTAGATTTCGATAAGATTTTATGGTAACAGGGATATTTGTATACTTTCAATAACTTATTTTCATGTTATAATTGTAACACAAGGTTTTATTTTACAAAAGGATTATAAACAATATTAAACCATTATTAGGAAATAACAATATGTGCTGTACTTCTACCTTTCAATCATGATAAAAATTACGTATTTCAAAGATATTCACATTTGTTAGATAAGTGTATATGAAAGTAATAGAACAGAAAAAAAAGACTATTTGCTATGCATATATGCAAATTATTATTAAATAATAAAGAATAATTTGATACTTCTACCACTGTCTAAAAGACATACACTTCAAAAAAAAAGAATTATTCTCTTCATTTTGTTTTGAAAAAAAAAGAAAGAAAATAATCCTATCTCACAACTGGAACAACTCTAAGAAGTCTTAATTTCATCTTGTCTTAATTACATTTCGTATAATTCCATTTCAATTTGCTATAGAAGAATAGTTTCAAATATAGCAGGGGATGAATGAAATTATTGCTTTGAAACCATTATAGGAAAAGTTTCTAGAGATTAAAATGAAAACGTCTTGCAGCTGTTAAGTAAAACAAAACACTACTTTTAGATAGAGATCTAAGTTGAAAATGGAAGCTGTAAGATGTGCTTTGCTGTAACAGCAAGAGGTTCAGGTTCATGAATCAGGAGATTCTTTCAATTTTTTTCGGTGTTATGAAAGGGATGATTTTTCCAGTTTCAGCTCCATCATAAAGACTGTCTATACCTTCAGTATGTTACTTCAAAGTTGATAATATGATACTTCTGTCAATGAATTGTGGTAATTACACATTACAAAATGGCTACTGAAGTCATGACCATATCTAGTTAAAAAGTGAAAAACTGCACTTCAGTTGTTAACTAAAACAGTACCATAATTTTATTCTTATTTTCTAACAATGTAAAAATTCATTGTCTTTTGGCATGTTCCTTTTATTGAAAACTATAGGCACCTGGTTGGAAGAATTATAACACTCCTTTTGACAGTAAACTTCTCTAGTAACATCCACTACTTCTACCTAGATTGCTGACCATTTGTAATGTTTATGATCATAATCATAAATACCCACTAAGTTGTTTTCTACAAAGTTATTGTTTCTGACTTGTCTAAACTGCATCAAGGACTGTAAGAAAGTATGGTCCATATTTACTTTAAGTAAATATGGTCTAAAAACCAGGTATTTTAAAAGAAAGGAAGGCTTCTGTAGATCAAACCTTTGTTGGTTTTGTCTCTTAGTCCTGTTGTGAATAGTCTTTGTATGCCAGTGATAAGGCCAGGCAATATCTTTCTACCGTTTTATTGTGTACCTATCAATGAGAATGCTCTCACAACCTTAAAGGCCTTTTAAATTTCTGCAAATCAAAGGTATTCATTCTAATTCTATCAGAATGAGTAATGTAATCAATAAACCCCCCATAATGTTACCAATTTTTCACAGAAATAATATTTTTTCAGATTACTTTATTGTACTTCCATTAACACATCTGAAATGTAAAAAAATTAAAGTACATCTCAGTCAAAATTTTAAGACTGGCTATAACAAAAATTTAGTAGTAATTTTCACAAGCGTTTCAGCAATTTCATCGATTTCAAATATTTAATTCAATAATAGAACATCACAATTCCTCTCCTCAGCTTCTCCTTTTTCCAGACAAATGGCAATGTGTTTTGACTGTGTAAGCTGCAACAATTATTTTTCATACTGTTCTTAACTCTGTTAGTGATGTGCATGGTAGATTAGAGAATGGTGATGCTTAAACTCCGCAATATCCTTGTGTGGTGTCCTAATCAGTTGTTGTAATTTGTAAAGAGTTTCAAGATACATTTACAATTGTATTGGACTATGCTTTAAACTTCAGAGCTCACTGTTTACATAATAAAAAATCATAAATAACCAATAAATAACCATAAATAACTTTGACCAACTGAACCTTTGCTGCTAATGATCTGTAAAGCATCTATGCAGCTTTGATAGCAAAATAAGACTCACTCTATTACACACTGGGTCAACAGTTCTTTCCTGTCCCTTTCAGCAACATTTTTAAAGTGTGAAAAATGTAGGTAGTGTTACTACCTACATTTTGAGTGTTTCCAAAGACTAAAAAGTATGCCTTGAAATTAGTTGCATCTCTTGTCCTATCTACATAAAATCCATGTGTAAGAATGTCTTCTTTAAAGCAAATTGCCTCCAAAGATTTTTAATATCTGTATTTCATCTACATTCCATTTCTCTTTAAATTTCCTGGAGGGGCGGGGGAACAATAGACATTTATTGACTGAAACATTGAGGTAAATTTAAAAGATTGACACTTCTTTATAAAAATCTTGAATACATTTTTCTCTCAGATATTTTGCATTGTGGAGTAAATTCTTCTCTATGGCAAAGATCTTAAAACACAGATGTCAGAAGACAGAATCCTAAGTGAGCATGCAGGTTACAGCCAATCTACAATGTATTTAGGTCGTAAATAGAGAATGAAATTTAAAGATGGGTGAGATGTGTTCAACACCTCTGAGACTTGTACTGTTCCGTCTCTAAGAGCACCTCTGAGAAATGTAGCTCTTAGAATTTAAACAGTTATCTCTATAGAGTAACAGCTTTGTAGGGAGGTAGTATTTCATGAATACCATTTTTGTAGGGGTTTAGCCAGATGTTGCTCTTTGTTTCATGTGACTCTGCTGATTTAAATAGAAAAGTCATCTATTCCACTGCTTGATGCAACTGGGGAAAAAATAAATTGTTGTTTTGCAAGTTCTCTTAGTCTAGAGTTCAGCATCCTCTGCTCTGAAGGGAGTTTGAATTTCAACCTATAAAAAAAAAAAATCATTAACAAAAAAGATTGTTGCCATTTGAACAATAGAATGTCAGAATCTGCCATATTAACATTATTCTAAAATATTCAGCCCTGGAGCAGTTCTAGCAAACTTTAAATATGCTGAATAGGAAATGTAACAGAGACCAGGTGGGCTTCCAGCAGCAGGAGGCAATATAGGAGAAAAACAATCAGAAACTTAAAATGTATAGTTTAGGATATTTTCTACAGAGATTTTTTTTACAACTCTCTGAAGTCAGCACCTGCAATTTTCTCCTCTTCAGCATTTACTGAAACTTCTGCAGAGATAGTAAAGGTAATTATTTTATTTGAAATTCTTCCACAATCTCTAGTGCTCTTGCTGTTATGTTATCACTTCTGCCACTCAGCTCTTCTGCTAAGGAGCCTCTTGTTTATTATGAAGACAGAGTGCTTCTAAGAACACCCTTACTGTGGTATAGCAAATATGGGACTTAGTGTATCTATTTCTTTGGTCTCTTTTAAGTGACTTCATTATTCCTAATTATTATATACTGAGAGCTGTGAGTGTTATGTGGTTGGCATAACATAGACATTATGGAAAATGAAAAAGGGCCTGTCAATGAGGTGTTATAGACCTAAACAGGTTATAATGTGGATATAGTGATTTAATAACATTTTACTTTTCTCCAGTTACATAAATGAAGGAAAGTGAAGCTGCAATAGATATTCAAAAATTTTTTCTTGGTGGTAAAAATAGGATCAAGTTACTCCAAATAAAAAGTATAACACAAGAAAGAAAGGAATAATCTCAATCATGTATTTAAAATCCTTATAATGTAATAATCCAGGAATGTAAAGATAGGATCAGACAGAACAAAATAAACCTCTGAAGCAATAATCCATTTTCAGTAAAATGCTTCTTTTACAAAGTAAAGAAGCACATTCTACTCCAATCTTTTCAAATATGTCTGAGCAATATACTAGGGAGTATCCAATACTGTCAGGAAAAAGAAAAACTCACTGCATTCCTTTCTGAATAAGAATTCAGATTAAGCACCTCCAAAAGTTTGATAGAAAGATTCTATAAAAGTGACAGGAGTTCTATACTTTTTCAAAAAATATAGAATTCATTTACTACGTCCTTTCAAAAAGTGAATTGGTATCCAGGTAGACTTCATACCACTGATCACCATACTCAGCCCAGCAATTTAGGCAGTTTTCAATCCACTTCACTGACTGCTCATCCAGCCCATAGTTCACCAGCTTCTTTGTGAGGATGTCATGGAAGTCGGTGTCAAAGATCTTCCTGAAGTCTAGGTAGACAGAATCCACGGTCTTTTAATTTCTTTTCNAAAAATATAGAATTCATTTACTACGTCCTTTCAAAAAGTGAATTGGTATCCAGGTAGACTTCATACCACTGATCACCATACTCAGCCCAGCAATTTAGGCAGTTTTCAATCCACTTCACTGACTGCTCATCCAGCCCATAGTTCACCAGCTTCTTTGTGAGGATGTCATGGAAGTCGGTGTCAAAGATCTTCCTGAAGTCTAGGTAGACAGAATCCACGGTCTTTTAATTTCTTTTCATCATAAAATCATTTAGGTTGGAAAAGGCCATCAAGATCATCAAGTCTAGCCATTAAGCTACAACTGCCAAGTCCAGAGCTAGACCACGTTCCTAAGTGCCACATCCATATGCTTCCAGGGATGGTGTTTCAACCACTTCCCCAGGCAGCCTGTTCCAATGCCTGACCACCATTTCAGTGAATAAATTTTTCCTAATATCTAATCTAAACCTCTCCTGATGCAACTTGAGGCCATTTCATCCTCTTACTTGTTACCTGGGAGAAGAGATAGAGGCTTACCTCACTACCACCTCCTAAGCCTCCCTTTCTCCAGGCATGCTCCAGGCAATTCACCATCTTTGTTGCCCTTCTCTGGACATGCTCCAGCATCTCAGTGTCTTTCTTGTCAACAAAAGGGGTCAGAACTGAACACAGGATTCAAGCTGCGGTCTCACCAGTGCCGAATACAGGGGGACAATCACTTCCCTTGCCCTGCTGGCCACGCTATTTCTAATGCAAGCCAGGATACCATAGGCCTTCTTGACCACCTGGGCATACTGTTGTCTCATGTTCAGCCAGCTGTACTTTTGCACTGCTCAGCTTTCCAGCCACTCTTCCCCGAACCTGTAGCACGTCATGGGGGTGTTGTGACCTAAGGGCACGATCAAGCACTTTGCCTCTTTGAACCTCATACAATTGGCCTCAGCCCATTGATCCAGCCTGTCCAGAGCCTGGGTCATCACTCCTACCCAGCTTCATACCATCAAGAAGTTTATTGAGTTGGTCAGCCATAGCTTCTGTTTTATGAATACATATTGACTCCTCCTGATGATTTTCTTGTCCTTTATGTGCCTGGAAATGCCTTCCAGGATTAGATCCGTCACCTTCCCAGGGATCAAGTGAGGCTGAGAAACCTGTTTTTCTTTGGGTCCTTATATTGCTGAAATTTGAGTTTTGTTCTTAATTTTGAAAGATGGTACATTGATATCAAAACCAGAAGAACAATTAATTTTACAAAACTTCACTTACCAAAGAACTTTCTTTCACAGGGCACCTTCACCTTTTTTTTTTTTTTTATTATGAACAATGAATTATGGATACAGACTAAGAGTTCTGTCACACCCCAATTACCTCATTTCCAGCCGACTACTCATGACTGCATCTCTGACTGAATTAGAAAATATCTTGCAGGTTAATGAGATCTCTGAAGCTGGACAAGGGAAACTGTATTTTTCCATATTTAATAAAAGTATATTTAACCCATAGAAAAGAAGTAATGGGGATTGTTTTTAGATGCTCTGTGGATTTTAAAACAACTAATAAATTTTTTTCCTACCTCAAACTCACAGTATCACTAATTCAATTTTGTCTTCAGGAGGAAAAATGCGTTTTTTTTCATCCCTTTTAGAGGACTTGTAATGATAGAATGATACAACATTTGAAAAGAAGTATAAAAAAAAATACCTATAAGTACCAGGTATTAATGCTCCGCATGTGCTGACATATAAAAATGTTCTTTTCAAATAAAACATTATAATTTTACCTGGAAACACTAAAAGACTAATCTTAAAGAGAAATAGGAAGACTAAATTAACTTTCTATAATTAATCTAGGAAAAGTTCTCTTGGTTTCTTTTTCAGAAAAAAAAGGAAAAAAAAAAAAAGATAAAACATTGAGATAAATGTGGAAATTTCAAGAAGAAATTTCATTTCCAAGTACCAAAATTACTAAAACCATTGCATTCCCATAATAATAATAAAAAAATAATTATAAGAAGAATGAAAATAAGCCCTAAGGATTTTTTTCCTTTTTCAATTCGAATGACATCTTTCTTCTCTGATATTAGATTGACAAAAAGTAGAACCATAGAATCATAGAATCGGCTGGGTGGAAAGGGACCCTAGAAGGTCATATAGTCCAACCCCCCACAATGATCTCCAACTAGATCAGGTTGCTCAAAGCGCAGTCCAATCTGATCTTTAATGTTTCCAGGTATAGGATATCTATAATCTCTCTGAACAACCTATTCCTGTCTCTCACCACCCTCATCATAATTTTGTTTTCCCTCATACTTATTGTGAATCAATCCTTTTAGTCTAAAACCACTATTACTTGTTCTAGCACTACAAACCCTACTAGAAAGTTTGTTCCCAGGTTTATTTTAAGCCCCCTTTAAATATTGAAAGGTTGCAATAGGGTATCTCTGTAGCATTCTCTTCTCCAGCAGAGCAACCCCAACTCTTTGAGCCTTCCTTCACAAGAGGTGCTTCATCACTCTTCTAATTTTTTGGGCCCTCTGGCTCCTCTCTAACAGTGTTCTTCTTGTGCTGAGGGCTCCAGATCTGGACACAGTGCTCCACATGGGGTCTCAGTACAGTAGAGGTGCAGAACCACCTCTCTCAACCTTCTTTTCCTGCAGCCCTGGATGTGGTTGGCTTTCTGTGCTGCAAGTGCACATTGCCAGCTCACATCCAGCTTTTTGTACATCAATACATGCAAATCCTTCTCATCAGGGCCACTCTCTATCTTTTCATCCCCCAGCCTGTATTACTATCAGAGGTTGCCCCAAGCCAGGTGCAGGATGTTGCACTTGGCCTCGTTAAACAGCATGAGATTCACATGGGCCCACTTCTCAAGCTTGTGCAGGTCCCTGTGGATGGCATCCTATGCTTCCGGTGTGTCAACCGCTCCACTCACTGGTGTCATCAGCATAGATAAGAATGAATAAATTATCATCTTTGCTTAACAAAATACATAATAACTAAGAATCTCAAATAAAAACCCTGGAAGTGAGAATATGTGGCATTTTACAATGCCTGATTCATGTACAGGTTTTACCACAAGTGAGTTTGGCCATGTCAGAATAGGTGCTGTTTTGATTACAGATATCAGAAAAAATAATTTTTCATAAATTCTAAAACACTATTACAGTGAATCAATTCCATTCCCTCTAAAGCTATGCAAGCACTCTAATTCTTGTGTCACTGTGGTATCTGGTTTAAATATGAAACATCTCTTTCTGTTGTCATGGTTCCTAAGCACAAAAAATACACATTATCTCAAGGATTAAAGAGAAGAGTACACATTTTTATTTGAATATATCGCTACACAATGACAAATAATGGCATTTTATGTAATAAAATTTAAATTATTGCTTCCACACTGAGAGTTTAATATTAAAATGCTTTTTTTAAAGACTAATATTTCTTATGATAGTTCCTGGATTATTTGCTTCTTAGAATGAAGCAAGCTGATGCACTAAGAAAAATAAAATTAAAAAAAAATCAAAAGCTTTACCCCATTTGGAAAATTCAAACACTTTTTTTTTTTTAAGTCATTATTGACATGGAGTTGCCTAAAAAAAAAGTGGAAAGTTCATTGACACTCTTCAACTTGCAAAAGTATTGTTCAGAATGAGCATTCCAATCTTATTACAATCAAGAAACACTTTTCCACCATAATCCTGACAACTAGTAAAAAGATAACCTGACTTTCAGCAGCAAAGATTAGGTCATCATATACCAAGCCTTGTGCATCCTTGTCCACTCAAATTAACATTTGTTTTCTCCTAGTATTATTTCATCGGCACCAAATCCTGTTTAAATCAAGGACAGATCTGTGTTTTCATTAGTCACATTTATCAGTAGTCAATGAACTGATTACAAGTCTCCAGACGTGCGTGCAGGGTCCAGAACCTTCATGACACAAGACTACTAGCCCTCATGACAAAACTCTGCTCCACAGCTACCTATACCTGATACAGCTATTCAAAATCACCTCTAGGTCTACAAAAAGTAATGATATCCTGCAATAAGTGTTATGTCTTCTCTCTAATTCATATATCCAAATCCCTAGAAGGGCATAAATGTAGACAGAAATTATTTATCTGCAGCAAGTGATGCACATGATCAGTGGTGATCATTTCTGGTATAACATGAAAGGATTAAGCAGATTTAGCTTGGTAAAGCAAAAAACTATGCTTGAACCATAAATACAATAACCTCACAGTGCTCTAGTGCTAGAAATTCAGAGACAATACTTTAATTTTAAATGAAAAAGCATTAGGCTCAAACTCTTTTATGAAGAAATATTGATCTTGGATATTCCTGGATGTTGAGAATATTTTCACGTGGAAAAATTTCTGACTCCCACAGAAATTAAAGTTTCTCTTTTCAACAACTTTGCTTAGTAAAAAGACATTTTTCTTCACTTTCTGATTAACAGAGATCTGAGCAGTCAAAATGCCATTGTTAATTTAAAAAAAATACACGATTACAATCTAGGATTTAAAGCATCTCAGATGTGACAGAAGTTATCCTTTTCACTTTATTAACCCTGTTACTCTTTTTTTGTTATGTTTTCTATAGCCTCAGAAAAGATAACCATCGAGGTGTAAAATTAAATTTCAGGTAAAACTCTAGAGCTCTTAATACTGCTCTTGTACCATTTTAGTCATCTGTAAAAATGAAACCACAGAAAACATTAAAAAATGAGCAATAATTTCCTTTGTAGAATAAGGTTCAAAGATTACTTTCAATTATTATTGATTAATAATCACAAGCTTTGTTCTTAACATATATGGATACAGTAAGCAATTTAATAAGTATATAAGTGGAGTTTCCCAGATCTAAATAAAAAAGAAAAATCCCAACCCATAAATAACTGTAAGAATAGACTTGCTTACAGACCTTTTCTTGTAAGATTACTTGACAATATTTATATTGTTCTATATTCCATCGGCAAGAGACAATGGAAAAGGGAAAACATTGGCTTTGTTTAACTATAAGTGTAAACTATACCAGCTGGTGCAGTCTGTTGGGAACTGATATGTGGGTCAGCACATTGCATCATCAGCACTTCTTCAGCAAATCCACCTGCTTGAGTAAACACACAATATGGGACCCCAGTGTAACAAATTACATTATTAAAAAGATAACTTCTTAAATTTTTGGTCTTCTTAGCATTTTATTCCAGATAATATTAACCCTCCTTGAATAAAAGAGTTTCATTTTGTAACTATCTTCAGTGAGCTGATAGATTCTTTGAAGATAGTATAAAGCAAAAAATTACTTTGCTAATATGGCCGTAGTGCAGAAAAAATATCAACAGAATATTATTTTTACCTAGATGTTACCTTCTACTAAAATAGTTGACTACTATTTTATTGTCCTAAACAGAGTCTGAAACAGGTGTTGGAAGGTTCATTAAAAGTTCTTTTACAAAGGAACCTTCTGTGTATCACTATAGATTACTATATAGACACAAACACTTGAAATGTGAGCCATATTAACATGCTTTAAATAATTATGCATTTAGTTTTCCTGCTTTATCTTGGAAGATGTTTAGTTCCAGGGGAATCAATTCTTCTTCATCTGAAAGGACATGCCCATCAAAAACAGAGGACCACATCAAAATAAAATAAAAAATCCCAAACCAAAACACATGCACTCACAATAATTGAAAGCAGATGGGATAAGCATAAACACAGCATAAGCATAAATGAAGACTGAAAAACCTCATGAAAATCTGAAAGTCAAAGCTTGTCTCTTTGGGATAAGCTGCTGCAGGTTGGCCTTCAATGAAAGCTCTTGATGTTTCGAAGGGTAGTTCAAGATCTATGCCTTGTGAATTAATCAGCATATTCATATTTTGGAAAGGTTATAGAAGGCATAATGTTGGCTGAACATTAATTTCTGAAAAAAGTCACTATTTCTTCTCAGGAAATGAACTGTTTCATATTGAAACAAAATGCGTTTAAAATTAACAATTTAGAAGCTATTTAAAATATTCCAGCACTATTTCTGGTTTATTTTTCTTGTAATTTCTTTTCTGCATTTGAATTTGCATGTCTAAAATCCATGTTGGTTGATGCTGTAAATATTCAACAGAAAATGTAATAGAGAATATTCATCTATTATAATATATTACACCATATAATTTTAGCTAAATCACAGGTGTTAACTGTCAGTTTTCTGGAGGTAATTCGGAAGTGTATCCTCATAGATCCTCCTGATTAGTGCAGATATATATCTCAAATAAGTAGATTTTTTCTTCTTTTTCTGAAGAGATGCAGAGAAATTGTTTTCCCTAGATTATCCCCACACACAACGAAATTATGTATCTCTGAATTCTTTATATGATAAGATTGTTTGACTTTTTAAATACAAAGCATCAACAAGTATTTATTAGAACTGGCAGAAAAATTGTCCTAAACAGTGAATTTACATGGGCTTTTCATTACTGAGAACAGCTGTCCATGTATCAGAATTCGGAGATATATTGCACTATAAAGATGTCCTTTAGAAGCTGTGAGGAAAAAAGCAAAACTATTTAAAGACAACATGTGCTGAGGGGAGGAAATCTTGATGCTACCATGTTTAGTTGATACATCTACATCTTCTAAGAAACAGAATAGTAGGAATGGGGAATAAAACATATAGACACAGGCTCTACAATCAGCTGGATTTTAAGTACTAGAAGACTCTAATTCGATTCCCACAGGGTTCTACTGCAAAGGTTTAACAAGCAAAATTCCATCAACTTTTCTTCATACATCATGATCTCCAACACTGCAGACATCTCAGTGGCCATTCCAAAAATCCTGTCAAGCTTTTCAACTTCTCTCTTGAACTGGGAGAACCAAAACCTGATACAATATACAAGATAAAAAAGCCATGTGTATTTGATATGTAACTTAACAACTGTAGAGTAGAGAGGGGATGATAACGTCCTCTGATCTACTGACTATACTCTTGCTGATACAGCTCAGAATAAGGTTTTGTTTTGTTGCTGCAATGGTGCACTATCATTTTATGTTTTTATATGATCTCTATGTAACAAAATTAAGTGAAATGTCCCCTGTCAACAGATGAGCTTCTAGCAAATAGAGTGGTGGTGTTTTTTCTATATTTCTTAATTTCATTACTAATTAGATTATTATTCAAAAACCTTTAATCCTACTTTGGAGACTAGAAATCACATGTTTAACCGTTTAAACATTCTCCTTTCTCATCTCTGGCAAAGCAGACATTTATAATTATATGTAGACAACACTAGCTCTAACCAATGGACATGTGCAGAGAAAATCTCTTATTTTTCAGCCACTAATATGTGTCTGCAAAGTATTGTTCAAGGCATCAAGAAATTAAAAAGTTTTGCTAGGAACTGAGATCTGTAGAGCAAACCCTGTGCGAAAAAAATATGTTTTTTCTTCTGAAATATTTTGTAACAGCTAGGTAAATAATGCCTTATGAAAAATTTTGTTAGCAGTATTACCCATTTTTCTTAGCAAATAATAAATAAATGTATCATATTTTTATTTATACAAAATTTTAAGTCTATATGCATGTTTTAGCAAATTACATCTCAGCCCTAAATGTTTTGATGAAATGTTTGCTTATCTGTCAATTATTCGTCTCCTATTCAGTGTGACAGATAAATGGGTCACAATGCATTTCACTTGTCCTCTTGATTGGATACAGTAAGCATCTGAATTAAACTCTGTTATTTACTGCTGCATCTTTCCATCACTTGATATGTTTGAGATTTCCCCACATATCTCTTAAAATATATGCTGTTTTTTGCTTAGTCAATCTTTCAGTGTCTATGCATGGACTGAATTTGTTTAATGTCTTCCATTGCACACACACACAAAGCTAATTTGAGACAATGCTCCTTTATAGATTCTGTGAAATACCTGTCTCAGCCTATGCTGTATCAAATATTTGCAAAACATAAGTGCTGCTATGGGGAAATAAATTCCGTCTCAGCCAAACCCACCACAGAAATAAACAGTGTTGTTGAGGACCATAACTCATTTGTTGACTCATTGGTGGTGCAACCTTGGATCCCATTGGTCTGAAATGAACCATGCAAAAAAACGTTACAAGAAGCCACGCCATGAGGTTCTGCGCCTTCGCTGTGGAGCTTCATTTAAGCTGAAGCCCCAGCCCCAAGCCCTTGCTCGAACTATGCTGCAGTCATGTCTGTGCCTGGCCTCTCTGACCTGGACCCTGATGTCTTGATCTCATACCTGTCTCATCACTGGGGGCTTGTCTGGTGGTATGGACTCTTTTATAAACCAGATGTTCAGCAACACCCATACTCTGCTCTTCTTGCTTGGATCCTCTGTGGTTACTCTGACAGAGAAAATTGAGTATTAGTTTGCCTTTCTTCATCCAAAATCCATCCCTTTTCTCTATTCTGTCACCCTCCTACTCTCCAATGTAGCACAACACCGCACAAGATTGATGGGTATGGAAAAGAAAATATAAATATACATATATACATTCAAAAGGAAAGTGTAAGGTGAAATTAAAACCCAAAAAGGTATGGTGAAACTATAAATTATATGTTTTGTTAAAATTTATACAATTTTATACATTTAAATTTATATAATTCTGAAGGTGTTTTCCAAATAATGAAAGATAGCTGAACTTTTTTTGTGCCTTTCTCCTATTAAAATAATTTCACCTTGCAGTTCAAACATTTTGTTTGTTTATTTGTCTCTTCCCCTGTGTGTGTCTCTTCCTGATTTTTATGAAATCTTTTTGCAGGTTGAAGGAAGACAGCTCTGTCAGGCATGAATTTTCTTTTGAAATATAGAGGTACTATCATGTTGTCAGTATGACTTCTGATGTTTAGCTATCCTGTGTATAATACCTGCTGCAGTTCTGTTCTCAAGGAAGCATGGCAAATGGGCTAGGGTTTTTCTGCTTCTCCTGAAGTAGGTTGTTTTAGCAGAGTAGAAATATGCCACTGCATCCAGATGCCAAGCAAGACTTGGCTGTCCTTCGCTATCTCAATGCTTTTACTAGAAGAAAAGCAGAAACACTCCAAGTATCTTATGTATTTTATGGAAAAATTTTTGTAGTTAAAGGCCTGACAGATCTCAAAGACTAATCTCAAAGTCCATCAAACTGTAGTGGTCCATATGTTTTTACTTAAGGAGTATAGGTAAGACACCACTTCTGCATTTCCTTTCATTCCTAAGAAAATGGAATAGGAGAATAAAGAGCATAACAACATCCTTCCACCCTAGAGTAATTTAAAACCTAAATTATTAAAAAGAACTTAGTGATTATTCACCTGACTATGGTATCTATCCATTCTATGTGAATACATATTGAATTCAAGTAAGAGAGCTCCCTTTATGTTTTGATTTAAATTTTTTTGTTATACTGAACACTATAACCCACCCAGATTTGCAACACTGACTTGACTTTTATTATTTTCTCAAGCTGCAACAACTTTTTTTTTTTTTTGCTAGGAGCTATAAAGAATTTTTTTTAGGATTACTATGCAATGAGTATATATTCTGAGCAATTTTTCCTATTTCTATTGCTTTATTATATTTCAGTACCCCATAATAAGCTTTTATTTTTCTTATTAAAACCAAAAACCAAACTAAACTAAAGCAACCAACTAAAAACTCATATAGTTTTTCTATTTTTTTTTCCAAAATTCCGCCTTTCATAGAAGTGGTATGATTTAAAAATCAGAGTTCTAAAAATAGTGTCATAATTTTTTTTTATGTTTAATAATAGTATTCTTTATATACTGTCTACAATGCAGAAAAGAAACAAGAGAACAGAAAGATCAGGTATTTAAAATATGAAACTAAAAATTCTGAACAACAGCAAGACACTAATAAACCATTATACATAATTTCCCCAGTTTTATTTTATTATTGGAATTAATTAGAACCACACAAGACTTTCTTGTTTTTCAACTCTTATGAAAACTGTAAAGTTTACTCCTATTTTTAATATGTCAGAAAGAAAATTTTCCTGGTGCAAACAGACTACAGCGACTGTATAAACTCGCTAAAATATTGGTCTTATTAAGAATCTGCTGCCTATCACACTTCTATTTCATACACATATAAAATCTTATTTTTCAATGCTGTAAATGTTAAAAAGTACAGTTTTGAATGGAATACAGATGTACTCTTAAGTGTAGGAAACTATTTACTTAAAAAATCTCCTTAATTACACATTTGTTTACATTTTTTGACGTGATCTTTAATTAATTCTGTGATGATGCACGCAGCCAAATGCCCAAACCATCACACGTTCATATCTAAATCTGGATTTATTTTTCTTATCAAAGAAAGACAATCATCCTAATCATGATCACTATAATGACAAGATTCAGTACACTCAGAACATATCCACTGCTATAAGTATTTTTGCATGTCTTTATGTCTGATTGATGGAAAAGAATCACACTTAACGGCGTTACTAAGAGTAGACTGGTAACCCTCCCTGAAAATACACTTGATACTCCTGTCCCTGAATCTTGAAAGCATAAAAAACCCCCATGCCCCCACAGTTCTAAATTATGCACAGAACCATCTGATAATATATAAATATTGAACCAAAACTCATATTGTGGAAAATTATAACATGTCAAAAAGAATCATGTTGCCTGATTATAAGACACAGCTGAGATCCTCTGGGGTAAAAGTGATCAAAGAAATAAATACTGTCTAATAGTGTTTCAGTAACATCAAATATTAAAGACACTAAAATCCTTGCCAAAATATGCATTTGTAGAAACTTTTAAAAGAGTACATAAGTTATGTCCTTTTTAAAAATAGAGGATTTAAACAACATGCACATGTCAGAATATTAATGTAATATTGCATGGTCCTTTTCACTAGTGTTTTATTTTAAAACATTCTATTGTAAAGGCAAGAATTAGATTAGTAATTTCTAAATACCCTTTTCTTTCTGGATTGTCTAATATATGCTATAATTTTCTTAGGGAATCTTCAAGATCTATCTAGCTAAAAACCCTGGATAATACGGTCTAATCTCATACCTGACCCTTCTTGGGTCAGGAGTTTGGACTAAAGACCTGCTGAGGTCCCTTCCAACCGACATTATCCTATGATCTTATTGGTACTAGAAGGTTAAACTTTGTAGCTATTTTATCTCAGTGGCATATAAGTTCCCAGAATCATTCTGTCTTTTCTGTCACTGTAACTTCTAATAGCAATTAGTTGGTTCCCTATGAATGACAGACTTGAAGTCTTTTTTCCTGCCTCTCCCTCTGTCTTGCTCTGTTTTTCTCTTCCTAGATTGAGCGATTCAATGCTCAAGAAACAGAGACTGAAAATTTTTCTTTAAAAATAACACAACAAACCCCAATAACAAACAATAAAATAAACAAAATCCCCACATATTCAGACAATGATATAAAGCAAATTCCTTGCTGTAGAGACCAACAACTCAGTTTGGTGACATGTTGTACTTGAAGTGTGGTCCTTACTCTCTCAAGCAAACTGCTAAATTTTGCTGTGGTATTAGTCAATAAAAGTGCCAATAAACTGAAGCTGTTCAACATAATTCTTCTTGCAACATTCTGTCAACTTGGATGGAAGCGCAAGCCTATAAAATGTGGACTAGATGGTTGGCTGTTTGTTGTTTTCTTTTGTTCTTTCATCCTGCACAAAGCAGTGGGAAAAAAATGAAGAAGGCATTGACTTGTTCTTACAAAGTATGTGTACAAAATGTGTCCTCAAGCTTTTGATTTTCCCCATGTGGACCATTTGTACTCATAGCGACTAAATAATAACCTATTTCTGAATGCTGTATAAATTAATGGTCCCCTTCTTACCCCTTGACAACCTTAATTATCTCTCTCTGGATACTAAATTTAAAGTTATTAATTACAAATAAAAAGGTTAATTTAGGGCTCTTGCATTCAGAGTACAAAAAATAAATTAGCTAGTATTTTCTATCTTTAAGAGGTTTTTCACTAGAATTCATAATATGTTCAGAAATAATTCCATTCCAATGTATCAGATATAAGAATATGATTGCATTGTTTCATAACCTGGACTTATACATATATACAAATACATAAATATATTTGTAACCTGGATTTGCTTCAAAGGTATGTGGTTGCCTAAATTTCTAACTACATGAAAATGTGGTTTTAGGGAATTTTTACATTACCATGGTGGAACCTAGTAAGGCCCAGCAAGAGCACAGTATTGCATAAAAACAAATTTGTACTTCATGTCCTATCTATATTAAGATGAGAAATTATCAATTTTTAGGAGACACTTCTTTTCATGTTTATGTCATTAAAAAGAACAGAAAGAGCTGTGATCAATTTGTCTAATATGTTTATATTAATGTTAACTATATATATTTTTGTCTGAAATGTTTATTAAAATTGGATTAAGATGAGAAAAAGTATACAAAAATACTGAACACTTTCATAAGTCCAATGCATTTTCCTGCAGATTAATATTTGTTGTTCTTAAATAATTGAAATTTAAATAATCTCAATTCAAGTACATAATTCTGAGAAGGTAGGTCTGTAAATGGTGCATCAATTGGATCTACACTTCTAGGCAGTGATCCATAGAATCTACTTCAAATATCTACCCTATGATGATTGGATGCACACTTGTGATATTTTTCCTTTCCCTGCTATAGCAGTAGTTTAGCTGATTAGATGAAACAAAACAATACAAGAGACATATAATCACTAAAATTAGTAACTTAACTTATACATAGTAAATTTTGAAGAACAAACAGAAGATTAAGCAAGTAGGAGCATGACTATCCACATTTACTCTTTTGAGGCTCCAGGTAGTTCTGACAAAATGTTGAAAGATGCCAACTACTATTGTCATAAGGACTTTCAAGTCTTCCTGCTTTGCAGAATGGAAAACAAACAAACAAACAAAACAGACAAACAAAAAAAAAACAAATATGACCCCTGACCCCCAGATGATTAGTTTGCTGTACAATAAAAACCCTTGTTTTTTAATTGGCTGTTCAGGGCATTTAGTTTTCCAAACTGCTTTACTACCATAACCAACCCAAACCATCTTTTGTAACTGCCTTGCACAAATGCGTCATGCATTTAAAGTTATGGAAAATAGATGCCAAAATGCTTCCAAAACAAATTTGACTTTTTTACTCACAGAGTAGTTGCATGGTGTCTGTTGTTTGTTCACTCTCCCTGGTTGTTAATGCTGTGAGAATACCAGTACTAGAGAATCCATTTACTTCTTTCTAGTTTTTATTACAATGGCACTTCCTGGCTTTAAAACCTGCTTGATCTATTTTTGAGCAAAAGCTGCTGAGCTTTGATAATACATTCTCCTCCCAGGAAAGGAAATAAGGGATAGTATCTTTAAAGGAAGATACTTTTGCTGCTTAATTGATCATTATTACAATAATATGACTTAATGAGAAAAATGTACTGTATCAAGTCTTATATGTTCCTGCTTGGCAGCTTCCTGTGAATGCCACCTGCATATTAATTATACCTCAGTGCTCACCTTGGTTTAATATTCTGCTTCTTTTATAGAAAATGAAAAAGAGGAACTGAATGTGAGAACAGTTGTAAGTTATTCAGAACAAAACTACAGAAACTTGCTCTAGACCTGGCAGGGCTATATTAACTAATGACAAGAGTGAGAAAACTGTAAAAGAACAGATTAGCAAATCCCTTGTTGCAGACTACTTCATCAAAATGAAGATAAGTTCTCAGGCAGTTTTTTCAAGGAGAATTCAAGGAGGGAGAGAAAGAGAATCAAGATATAGGTAGTAAGTGCATTCGAGCAAGACAGTTTCTGGGGTTTATGGGGATTTTTTAGCTTTCTCCTTGTGGAAGTATTGTGGCAGCTGATTTGCCTCTTCAGATTTTCAGCAGTCACAATAGATCACATTATTTTCAAGAAGAGAGAAGAGAGCTTTCACAAAAGAAGGAATTGAGAGGTGGAAGAAACATGTTTGTGAGCAAAAAGGGTTCAGTATTCCACAGGGAAATGAGTTTGAAATCACAAATAACATTGTGACATCCTTGGAGAAAGTATTCTGAAAGTTGCAAAATGCATTGGAAAGAGGTCCAGCATCTACGAGATTTTTTACCTTCCCTAGTAAATGCAAGGTACTGAAAAGGCAGGGAGACTGTAGTGTAGATATTAGAAGTAAGATGGTGTACTGACGGCCTGATACCCTGTTAAGAAAGAAGATGGAGTTTTTTTAGAAAAGTATTTCTCTGTGACTTGAGGTTTTTTAGAAAAGTATTTCTCTGTGACCTTTCCAACTTTCAACTCTGCAAACAACAGCCTGTGAAAAAATGCAGTGCTATTTTTGCACGTATAAGAAGTGGGACCATAACACTTCTACTCTCTGACAACCTCATTTCTTCTTAACTGAAAATTATCAGTCTTTCTCTCAGTACTTTTTCAATTCAAAATATATTTACTTTAGAGACGTAATCTTGGGATGCTGATCTTGAAAATATTTCTGCATATTTTTTTCCTAGATCTGTAAATGATTCTCTCAGGTACTCACAGGTAGGTGAAAAAATGATGAACTATTTTTAGATATGCCAGAAGTGTGAGAGTAAATTCCCTTTCTGACAGATGTTTACTTACTACTGTGTCATCTTTTTTCCACAGGAAGGAGGAAAGGAAGGAAGGAAGGAAGCAAGGAAGGGAGGAAGGAAAGACACCCTTTTGCTACTAGATTTAATAATGTTTGTATAACAATCTTACTCAAGGAACATGTGGTTCTCAAATGTCCTCATCTTAAATTTATCGGTGCTGACTCTTTACATCAGTTTCCCTTTCTGTTAGATCCTTCATTTACCTATATAAATCCTGCTGAGTGGCATATGGAAAGCTACATAATTTGGATTGAAGCTGGGCCTTTTTCTTCCTTTTTTTCTATTTGTTTTTTTTTTTAGAAAAACGTAATCTCTTATATACTCAGGTTATCAAATAATTTTGAAAACAAGATACATACTTCTACAGCAGTCATGTAGAAAAAACAGTACACTTCACATACCAATCTTCCAAAGTCTGTAATGAAACAGATGTGTTGTGTACAAGAGAACTTTCAAAGTCTCTTTGAGAAAGAGAGGAATATTATAATTATTATGGCATCGAACATCTGAAACAAACCACAAAAAAAAAAAAAATTGAGGGAAGACCTTTACACTATAAATTATAGGTATAAGGGACGCTGACTAAGAATACTTCTTTGCAGTTAAATAGTTTTACAATTCCTATTATTTGCTCTGTATAACTTCTAACAGACTGCACCTGGATTATTTTATGTTTCTCATTTGTAAAACTATACTTTCACATTGTTTCCTTTTGTTTTACAAAATATTATTAATGTAATAGTATTTCTATTTCATAAAATGAAGAATATTTTGTATAAAATTTAGGGATTTCAACAGTCTAAATGAAGTTTGAAAAGCTCTAATTTTCAAATAATATTCCTAAGGTGAGAACTCTTATTAAGATATAAAGTATATGCAGTACATCCTTATTTCTTACCTTCTGTATAGGGATGTGGCAAACAGAAACTGACTTGTTTGTTGTTGTGCCTTTGTTAGCAAAGCAAATCACTACAAATTTGAAAATTCTTAAGACATACATAATTAAAGTTGTGGATGGTTACCAAGAGTGTGAGATGAAGGGGAAAGATCAGTGTCACAGAAGAAATGTTTGACCTCATCTTCTAAGATTGCTATGCTGGTACATCTCAAAAAAGAAAAAAATAATAGCCCTTTCGAAATGCATAGCACCTGTCAGCTCAACAGAGATGGCTTTTATCAGTGCTTTGTCATATATTTTATTTTCCTTGAATCCATATATTGCATTAAATTTATGAGCTACTTTTAAAAAAATATTTAAGGATTATGATAACATTTTTCATAAGGGAAATTGGCACACAGAGCACAGGTAGCCACTGTGCATATTTAGATACTCTTTTTAAACAACATTTGATTTCTTTTTCATTTCTATGTTTTTTTCTTTTGACATACTTTTCAGTTTGTCATGTCAAAAGGAACACAAAAATATCTCCTTCAGATATACAGGCAGAGAAACAGGTCAAATCACCTCTCTTCAGCCCTAATCCTGCAGTAACTTTCCAAACACATGAAAAGTCTTCACATTGTCAATGCTGTGAATATATATATTGTTACGTTCCAGTGTAGCATGTACCACATGTCACATCATTGTTTACTTACCGGTGGAGGTCTGAAAGATACAGATAGTCATGATTTCTGGACAGCCGTAGATGTGCAAATTTTTAGAATCTATGGGATGATTAAAATAACCCTTAACTGACAGTACATATGTTATGATTAAAAGTGACAGAGTAACCTTAAAAAAATCAAGATTACTTTTTTTTTCCATTTAAATTCCTCTTCAGTGAGAAAATCTCTATAAACAGGGGATCCAGATTTTAATTACCACTCTTCTTTTAAACAGGACACAAATAATTCAGTCTTTCCCTTCCCCACTGACCCCAGTAATGCATGTAACGGTTGTCCTTGTACACAAGGAATAATGTTCTATGGGATTTATTTTTTTTTATCAGTAGCAGAATACTGAGTTTTGCAGTCATAAATCCTTTTTACAATTCAGAATAAAAAAACCCCTATTCACTTGTACTTCTTCTCCTGTTGATCATAACCAACCTGTAATTATGCTGGGAAGAGTGACATCAGATCAGTCTGTTACTCATTTTCTTGAGTTTCATCTCCTTCATTTAGTAGTATGAAGAAAATAAATCCTTTCCAAAGACATAAACATGCATGACTACACATATTTTTAATTTTGAGGGATTTGCAAAAAATTAAATTTACAAATCAAAAATATATCTATCCACTCATAAAAGTACAGCATGTTATTCAGACTACTGCAAAAAAAAAAAAAAAAGGAAAGTTTAGATGTAATTTTCTAATCAAGAAGACTACAGGAGTGCAAACTCTTAGAGACTCTATCTTCTGTAAAACTGTATGGCTCTATGAAGTCAAGCACACTAGAAATCACCAGCTTATATATCTGGAATTTGGATTTATGAGAACTTTTCAAAAACAGAGGAAATCTTCAAAAGTTGTTTTCTAAATTGTTTCCTATCTCATCACTGAATAGACAATGTCAGAAGTAATCTTCAGAAAAAAACCCCAACACTTGGTGGCTTTAAGTACGAGTTTCTATGGAAAAGAAAATTGTTTCTCTGTTACTAAGGTAAATTAACTTCATATGTATGAGGAAAGCATAAGATAAGAGTTGTTCTCTTCCTAAATGCTTAACGCTCGAGTCTATTTTTATCCACTTAGCAATTTGGTAATGTTGCTGAAGAATATTTTTCAGTTATTAGTCTCTTTCCTTACCATTTTATGTTATTTCTCTCTTATTTTGGGAGTAAAATTTGAAATATCACAGATGTAAAATTCATTTAGGAGTAAGAAGGAAACAGAAACAAACTAGAACATAATTATAATATTTAAGAAATTAAAAATAAACCCAAGAGTCTACTCAATTTTAGAGTCAAAAAGAGGTTTAAACTCCATTTCACATAGCCAGCTGGAGGTTACATTCCTGGCAGAGTATGAAACAGAAGTAAACAACAGGTATAGATACCATTCCGTAGCCTGTCTCTTGTTGATAGTTTTATCATGACAGTAATTAATTTAAAACCAATAAGAACTACTCGTGTGTGAAATTTTGCAGGACTAGATATTCATTGACAACACAGCTGGTAGAAAATGAAACAAAGAAAAAGTCACTAAAGTATTTGCAATAATGATGTCCTTTCCCTCTTCTTTCAACTGCCTCTAATGGAAATTAGTATTTTCTTTTCTTATTTGATGAACTGTCTTTAGTCTTTTTGAAAACCGTTCTAATGATTAGATGGCAGATGCAGCGCAGTCTGACAACAAAGTGGTAAAACCAGCACTTCCTCTCAAAAATGCCTGCTTAGATATACAAAATATGAAGTTGAGATAAAAGATCTAACAGTTCTGAAAACCTGCCAAATCTTTTTCACTAAATAAGGTTAGAAGACATACCTTCTCACTAAAGCAACAGAAAACAAATAAAGACCCAGTTTAATACTTTTAATGTGGTATGAATCTTCTGGAGCATTCACAGTATGATTCACAGCTTTGGATTATGATTTCTACTGGCATTATTTGAAATTATTGGTTTATTCTTGCTTCTAAGCTTCTGTGGGGTTAGCTTCTTATATCCATATGCAAATCAGTCTGAATATCCTGTGATATATGAAATATCTTTAGAATTAATATACTTTTAACAATATATTCCTTTGTATAATCAGACATAAGATTTCTAGAGTTATATTTAAAATGTATGTATATGTGATTCATAAAAAGGCTTGGGTTGGAAGGGACCTTAGAGATCACCTAGTTCCAACCCCCCTGACATGGGCAAGGGTACCAGTGATTATGTCAGGTTGCTCATGTCCCAATCAAACCTGGTCTTGAACACTTCCAGTGATGAGGAGTCCATAATCTTTCTGGGCAACCTCTTCAAGTGCCTAACTACCCTGTATAAAAAGTTGTTCTTCCTCTTTATAAACTCTCTTTAAGTACTGGAAGGCCACAATGAAATTTTTCCAGAGTCTCCTCTTCTCCATGCAGACCCCAAGTCTCTCAGCCTGTCTTCATAGGATAGGTGATCCAGCCCTCTCATCATCTTCATGGATGTCCTTCCTCTGGACTCACTCCAACAGGTCCATATCTTTCTCGTGCTGAGGACTCCAGCCACTTGCTACTCTTGTGTGAGACTCCCGGTGGGGTCTCACAATCAGAATCAACTACCTCAACCTACTGGCCAGTCCTCTCTTGATGCAGTCCAGGGTGATGTTGTCTTCTCGGGCTGCAAGCGCACACTGTTCGCTCAGGTTCAACTTTTAATCCACAAGAACATTCTCCACAGTTTTTCTCTCATTGGGTTCATCTCCCAGTCTGTACTCGTGTCTGGGATTGCCTCCAACCAGGTGCAACACCTTGCACTTGCACTTGTTGAACTTCATGTTGTTCTCATGGGCCCACTTTTCAAGTCAGTCCAGGTCCCTCAGGATGGCATCCCTTCCTTCCCTTGTGTCAACTGCACTGCTTATCTTTGTGTCACCTGCAAAGTTGCTGAGGTTGCTCAAGTGTATGTCATTGATCAAGACTTGTCACCACTTGTCAATATAAATATGTATAAGGCACTCTAAGATAGACACAGACAAGCTTTATGCTAAGGCTTCCTTGTACTTTGGCTTTACAAATTAGAAACGTCATGTGGATTTGAGTACAGATTTTGCCTGCTGCTTTTATTTCATTAAATTGAATGAAAAAATGGAAAAATATTATTCTGAGATTACTGATTAGGGCTTACCAACCTTCACTATTGTTTAATATATATAACTATGAAATATAACTATTTTTATATCTCATCCCTGTTGTCCATTTACCTAGGTGTATTGGGGAATGTGGATGTTTTCTCTTCTGGTCTGTGTTTGGCCCAGCCACCTGTGAAAGTTTGTTCTGTTTCCTGCCAAGTAGTGGGAAAACAAGGCCTGATAAATGAAAACTTCGTCCTTGAAGACAGTACTTTGTATAAGCTGAAATTAATTGGTATCTTCCTATTGGCTGATGGCCCTCCAAGGGCACTTGAAGGAGAAAGTGAAGAGGAGGGAGATGAAGTAAACCCCCAGACTCATTTATGGAAGACCTCCCCCCAGGTGTATCACTCAGGCTCGGGGGAATTCCAATGTACACACGGGTGCGCAGAAGGGACATCACTGACATAACGGGGGGAGGGACAGAAGCCTCTGGCTGGGCCGGTGCTGGCCACACCTGCCCAGGTAGACGTAACCAGCTAAATTATATGAAAGGCAGACAGCACCTGTGGGAGTGCTCTCAAGCTTCACATGGAGGACAACGTTGCCTCAGCGGGGACGCCCGCTGACTTGTGATCCTGCCGACCCCCCAAGGATGCAGTTTCTGCCATGGGGAAATGCTGGTCATTCTGGGGTCGGTAAGACAACCTCGTAAGTAACACCTGCGTGAGTGGGAGGTTTTACTGAGAGCTTATTTCCTTTCCTCTTTTATCTCTCTCGGTTTCTAGGTTTGTTTGGCCACTTTCTAGTAATAAATATTGGGTTTTCTGAGCTTTCAGCAGTGTTTTGTTTTCCATTTCGGCATCCCTCCAAACCCTCCCTGGAACACTAGGCCACATTAAAGACAAGGTTTTTTCTTTCTCTTTGAGTCCGACTGTGAAGTAGAGTCTTTATAAAAAAGCAGTAGTAAGTTCCTATTTTTGTGACCATTACTGGCTTTCTCAAAATCTAATTAGTTAACAGTAAGGCAGAGGATCATAAACCCTCATATCAAACTGATAAAGTGCAAACCAAAGTACTATCAATATTTGCTTTGATTGATCTGTTGACCTATGTTGATTTCTCTTCAAAATTATCAATTTAGTCTTTCAACCATTAGCTAGAGTAATTTAAAAATAAATAAATATGTCTTTGTAATTCAACTATTTTATGTATATATATACACACATTGATAACCATTTTAGGTCCCGATACTAAACTTTCTTTACATGGATGGTAGACACAAAATGTAGGAAGAGCTGCTACATCAGCAACTCAAGGGCAAAATGTTTTTTTTATAAATAAGTGACCTGCATTTTAGCTTTCACCATGACTTTTCCATATTTAATGAGCTGATTAATTGTGTGTGCACAATTGTGTTCAGATCACTGACCCACACATGACTCTAAAAAATTACAAACTTCAAAAATTACAATTACAAGGTCCAGATGCTCTGTATTGCCTGTTTTAAGCATTTCAGGTAGGAAAGCTACACATTAATTATATGACCTAAACTCAGGTCATATTTTTTGTAATATTAAACTTTTGAGGGGAAAATACATTTATATATTAATAATAGTGTTTAAATATTATTTAATAGAGTTGTGAAAAATCTGATTTCTTAATTTTTTCCCTGGAAATTTTCATTAAAAAACCATCACATCTATTGTGTCAATATTTTATAACTTCGCGTACTCTTATGACAGGTATAAATCAGCTAAATATCTGTGAAGTTCTAAGATCAAATTCTCAAATCTTTGTCTTTGAAAAAACCCAAAAGCTAAGATCCACTTTCTGTTTCTTTTTAAAATTCAAAGTGTACTGTCTTTGAATGGCAAAGTTTGGGTAGGTGGGGGCCACAGGGGTCACTTCTGTGAAAAGCTGCCAGAAGCTTGCCCCATGTCTGATAGCGCTGATGTCAATTGGCTCCAAGGGGGTCCTTTTGCTGGCCAAGGCTGAGCTTATTAGCAACAGTGGTAATGTCTCTGAGATGAGAGATTTAACAAGGGAAAAAAAGCTGCTGCACTAGAGGAGCTGGAGAGCAGAGTGAAAATATGTGAGAGAAATGACCTGCAGATGCCGAGGTCAGTGCAGAAAGAGGAGGAGATACTCCAGGCACTGAAGTTGAGATTCTCCTGCAGCCCATGGGGAAGACCATGGTGAAACAGGCTGTCCCCTTGCAGCTCATGGAGGTCCATGGTGAAGCAGAGATACACGTGAGTCCTGTGGAGGACCCAAATGGAGGACCCATACCGGAGCAGGTGGATGCCCAAGTTCTTCTCCACAGTGCTGTTCTCAGTGAGTTCTCCCAGTCTATACTCATGTCTGGGATTGCCCTGACCCAGGAACAGCACCTTGAATTTGACCATGCTGAACTTCAAAAGTTCCTATAGACCCACTCCTCCAGTTTGTCCAGGTTTCTCTGGAGTTATGTGTGAGACACTGGATTATTATATTAATTATTGGCTTGGACCAACTCAAGTGCAGGAGTGGGGGTGGAAGGGAAGGATTGAATTTCACCAATGTGAGGTAATGCCCTATCCCACATGCCAGACCCTGCAAGTCTCCTGGAAGCAACTGTCAGTCCCTGGACACCAGGATCACTGCCCATACCACACCTCAGAGCTCCTGATCCAAACTGACTGGCACAACAGAAGTCCTGTCTGGGGGTGGGGGGTGTGGTCACAGGGGGGTCAAAGAAAATAAAAGCAGCAACATGTGCAACATGTGTTCAGACCCTGCCACCTGGACACATGGAAGCTGGAGTCTCACAGGGCTCCTGTGATAGCTATAATTATCTTTTTCTCTTTCTTTCTTTACCTTTTCTTACTGTAATCTCCTCTCGTAATATTTTGGGTAGCTTAAAACTGGATGGTTTGGATTTTGCTAAATTGTATGGGTTAATACGTGCTAGAAGAGTGATTTGTAGAGTGATTTATTTTGCTTGAATGTTACTTTTTAAACTTTTGCTGAAGTATTCTTATTTTCTGAAGTTTGCCAGGAAAAGTACCCTCCAAGAGAATGTGTGCAACTTTTCTCCTATGTATTCTCTCTTAAGGTGTTAAAAGAACTGCAGGCTCTTCTAGTAATTGGAGGATGGATATTGTTGGAGCCTTGTATATTTTTAAAATGAAACCCCTTTGGTGAGCTCGTAGCTTGGGGCCCATGGTCTTACATTATGTTATGTTTCCAAAATCTTAATAATATCTTCACCTAATACTGCTACTGAGTCTCTTATAAGCCTTCTTCAGTCTGAGTATAGGCATCTTTTAAACAATGTAGTAAGGAACTATTTGCTTTCTTAGTAAAGGAGGTAGTCTAACAGTTTTTGCCTTAATCAAGGAAAATTAATGTGTTATTTTGCTCCCTACTCAGGTTTCCTGTGGATTTCTTCCTCTACTAATCATCGTCTCTCTATACCTTTCTATTAATGAAAAACAGTGCCCATCCTTCTTTCTTACACTTCTGCTCATATTCAACTGCTTTATTTATCATACATTTATTTTACTTTCTATCATATTCCTCAAGTGATGGTTATTTTTTCTTATTTCACTCAATCCATTCACAGAATAATAATAAAGGCAATAGATTATTATTGGTTCTATCAAATTATTAGTATAATTATTATCAAGAAAACATAGCAATATGTTAACACTTTCACCTATGTATTTTAATGGTTATTCACCTTTATTTAAAATTATTTTTCAGAGGAAAAACCTGAGGTCTGGATTTAACCCTGTCTGTAATCATATATACTACACATGACTGTGCTAGCATAGATCATAAGCTAGTATGACCCATGACTGTGGATGTTACAAAAAGCCTGAAAATAAAAGAAAGAAAAACAATATTCACTTTCATTTTAAAATGCTTCTTTTTTAATTTTTACTGCTGGTAACCCCTCCCTCATCCATCAATGTAACTGTCTGTAACTGTCATAGAAGGACCCCAAATTTGATAGACATGCAGGAGAATCTGCTGCATGATCTTGCCAGGTGCAGAGATGAGACTGACCAACCTGTAGCTCCCTAGCCTAGCCACGTCCTTGGCCAGTTCCCTCAGGACCTGGGGGTGTATCTTGTCAGGTCCCATAGCGTTGTACACTTTTAAGTTCCTTGGATGTTCTCAAACCTGATCTCCTGCAGTAGGTGGTTCTTCATTCTCCCAATCCCCACTTTCACCTTCTGCAACTCGGATGGTGTGGCTGGACCCCTTTTCCATGTCCTGGGTAAACAGCGCTCCTGTTTCCTTTCAGTGAGAGCCCACATTTTCCCTAGTTTTCCTTTTATCACCAACAGACCTATGAAAGTTTTTCTTGTTGCCCTTGATGTTCCTGGCTGTGTTTAATTCTCTCAAGGCTTTAACTTTCATAACTTGATCCCTGGCTGCTCACATAATTTCTATGCATTCCTCTCAGGGGAAGAGGAGGGATAGGCACTGATCCCTTCTCTGTGGTGACCAGTGACAGGAGCTGAGTGAATGGACTGAAGTTGTGTCAGGGGAAGTTTAGGTTGGAGATCAGAAAAAGGTTCTTTACCCAGACGGTGGTTGGGTACTGGAACATGCTCCCCAGGGAAGTGGTCACTGCACCAAGCCTGACAGAGTTCAAGAAGCATTTGGACAATACTCTCAGGCGCATGGTGTGACTCTTGGGGATGGTCCTGTGCAGGGCCAGGAGTTGGACTCGATGATCCTTATGAGTCGCTTCCAAAATGGGAGATTCTGTGATAATACACTGTGGGAAGCAACAAGGAATTGTATGGACAATTCAAACTATGGAAGAAACAGATATATCTGAAGCAGAACTTATAATTGTGTCTTGCCAGAGAACAGAGAAGTTGAGAAGAATGTTTAAGCCAAAAGCACTTATTATAATGTTAATGCATGCTGTTAAAGACATTTGTACCCCAGTTTATAGAAATTTTCCCCTCAGTTTTTCCCTAAGCTTGTCCCCATTTTCTGATTGGTTCCCTTTTACTGCAGTGCAGTATTTTCCTTATTTGGGCCTTCTCCTCCCCTTGTTCTATATAAGATTTTGTACCGTCCCCTCTTATTGCAAGTTTGTATTTCCCTCCACCCACTCTTTCACTTATATGCTTAGTTCCTCCCTGGTTCCAGAATCTTCCTGTGCTCCCTTATAAAAGAACTAGCCCCTGCTTTCCCAGGGACACACACCTACACCTTAAGCTTAGGGTGCTCCACCTTCGAGTCAGGGAGTCCTTGACTTTAATAAATGACCTCTGCCTTGGCTTAAGAACCCTGCTGTGTCGCATCTTCCCTCGACCAGCATGCAACAATAAATGGTGGAGAAAAAAGACACCATTGTCATATTTGTAGAAAACAACAAAGTGGCATTTTCCTAGAGTTTACTTGCATCTCCCTAGTCTCCTGGAGTGGATGGATCTTCCATCACCTCTTATAATTTTACCTCACTATATGTTTTTTTGTGAAAAGGTCAGTAACTCTGGAGTTTAATAATCCTCACTTTAAACCCTAATGGCTTTTGGGGAATGTTCAGTATTTTTCTGTGATGTCATTTATTTCCCAAAACAAGTAACCTAGATGGAAGAAATGTATGAAAAATCAGAAGATAAAAAGTGAGAAAACTGTGGGTTGAGATAAAGACAGTTTAATAGTTAAAGGGAAAGCATGCAGCAAAGCAAACCAATGCATTCAATACTTCCTGTTGGCAGGAAGATGCTCAACCATTACCAGGAAAGCAGAGTTTCTTCATATGTAAAAAGGCACTTGGGAAGACAAATGCCATCACTTTGAACATCCACCACTTTCTCCTTCTCTCCCCAGCTTTTACTGCTGAGCATGCTTCTGTAATGGTATGGGATATCCCCTGGACCAGTTGCAATCAGCTGTGTCCCCTCCCAACTTCTTGTGAGCCCCCAGGCTACTTGCTGGTGAGGCAGTGTAAGAAACAGATTAATTTGGGAAAATGATCTTTCTGTTAAAGACCTTTTTAAGATCTGAAGAATATTTGATAGCTAGCTTAGTTGCTGCAAAGCTAACCAAACTATAATCAGTGTTTTTCAAGCTGATTCTTTCCTTCAGAAAGATTTTCATTCAGATCTGAAGAAGGGCTTGTGCGTTCAAAAACGTGGCTTATTGTTCCAACATGACAGCTGATTTAATAAAACATAATATCTCTAGATATCTGATATGCCCATGTTGTTACAACTTTGTGCATGCACTAACCACTGACTTCTGCATGTCTTTCTTTTCACTGAAACTAGATATAATTTTTTACCTTAAAACTCAAGATTGATTTCTAGTTCCTAAGATTTAAAGAGTTATTTTTAACCAGAAAACAAAAAGCTCTCTATTTTGTTTCTGTAATTAAAAAACAACATGTTTAGGTAAGAGACTATAGAACAGTACCTGCAGAAAACAACAGTTTTTCAAATCTTCAAACCAGAATCCTACCTGCCAAAAAATTTTCTCTGCTTTGGTTTTAAAGAAAGCAGAAGTTGAGCTAAAGTTTTTATAAATCACAAGCAGACCACTGTTGGAATCAAAATTAAATTCTGTTCACCCAGATTACCATTTGCCTTAACACAAAAAAATTAAACCTCTAAGACCTTCCAAATACCTTCTTCCTGATGCTCAAAGTATGTTAATTATGATTAAAGAGAAAGATAATTTGCCAGGTTCGTTGGCACAGTTTCAGTTTATAAAAGTCCAAAGTGAAGTTGAAAAATACGGAAGTGTTTGATACTTAAACATCTAAATCTTTAAAAATTTTAGGTATCTAGTTCTGAGGAGATGCAGCAACCTGCTAACATAGGCCACACAGTTTAAGATTCTTCACATTACCTCCTTAGACCATCAGACTGCTTCTGACAACAGTTCACTGCTCGTGACTAGATGTACAAGGGAATTTTTTACTGATTTCTGAATGAGTCAAGAGCAAAATGTGATGCCTCGTTTTTTGAGTATTTGCTGTCTTTTATACTTTTCTCACTCTTTTTATCCCTTTGTTAAAATCTTTTGAGATTATCATACATATCTGGCTTAAATTCTCCTACAATGTATGTCTTTAAACCATATCTTTGTTCTGTTGTTGAAGCATGAAATAACAGCACTGAAAACAAGTTATTCTAGATGTATGGTGATATATCTGTTGTCAGTATTGTCTTCCTTAAACCACCACAACAGTAAGAACCGTCTATTTCAGGAAAGTCTTTAGAATGACGAAATTTATCATTAATAGAAATGGAGTGAGCTCTTTTCCCAAAAGAGGTACTTATGAGATCAAACGCACTAGTAAGGCACTGTTGAGAAACTGCATTGCGGCTGTCTCTGGCAGTCTGTTATCTACACAAGAAATTATTTGCTTCAGCCGACAATTCAGAACTTGTTATGAGGAGAGATTTGGTGCTTTTGTAGATCATGTTTTGAGAAAGGAAAGAATAAAGAATTCTCTGATTTCTTAGTGATTTAGATTTTAAATGAATACAGCCAAATGTGTCAACTTAATTCTGTAATCCTTAAATTACTGTAGGCAACAGATGGTATATGGAACATGAATGGGAGAACATATTTGATTACATTATAAATCCATTCAAGTTTGTCAATATTTAAATTTAGTTATTAAGACAAATATTTCTGTGCACAACTTTCTATGTTTATCAGCTTCAAGCCCTGATATTATCAACCCCAGGCTTCAGCAATGAACCTTTTCAGCAAGAAAACCTGGTCAATGACCATCTCTTTTTAAACAATCTTCAAGAGAACTGTTGCTGTTAAGTGACCAGCAAAGCATTTTTCTTTAATATTGGGTCATTTGTCTCTATTTCTCTTTCTTTTAAGTCCTGTTTTCACTCCACATTATGCATAAGTGTACATTAATAACACTGAAAAGTAGTACAATGTACTTCAGTATTCTGAATTCTGAAGTCAGAAGGGAGGAAATATTTTTGAAAACACATGGAAAAAAGAATATGAGATTTTCTGATAAGAGGGTTTTCATTGCTTCATGGATTTTTTTTTCTTTTTTTAAGTAGAATATCCCCATGAGGAACAGGGAATCTACTTTAAAAATTAAACCAGGAAAAATAAGGTGTTTTAATCTATTTTTAGATACTAATGATCTCAGAGTCATATATAGCTCATAATTGTAATGAAACTCTTTTTCTAACAAGCTGGGGGGAAATTATAAATTCATGTTTTGTGAAGACTCATCATCATGGCTTGGCTTCGTGAACAAAGATTTTGAAGGGCACTACCCGCACTTGCTGCAGGCTCGCTGATGGCTGAAAAGGCCAATGCATGACAGACAAGTCCGGTTGCAGAAGGGACAAGAGAAAGATTCCCCAGGCGGCAACGACTGGACACGATTCTTTCCGCATTGTCTTTTCTCCTCAAGAGTGATCTTGTGTGAGTTCTCGAAGGAGGCAGCAGCATTATAGGTGGTTTGTCTCCAGGTCTCCCGATTGGAGGCCAGAGCAGACCAGTGATGATGGTCAATATGGCCAAGGCTGAGATGTTGTTTCAGGAAGTCCTTGTATCTCCTTTTCGGGGCTCCTCTCCTGCGGCAGTCAGTGGCAAGTTCACCGTAGAGCACGATCTTAGGGAGGTGGTGGTCCTTCATCCTGGAGACGTGCCCTGTCCAACACAGCTGTGTTCTCAGCAGCATGGCCTCGATACTTGTGACTGCAGCCTGTTCAAGAACAGACGTATTGGTCACATAGTCCGTCCAGTGGATGTTGAGGATTGTACGGAGGCAGCGTTGATGGAACCGTTCTGGGAGTCGCAGGTGGTGGCGGTAAATGACCCAAGACTCAGACCCATACAAAAGAGTAGATAGTACAATGGCTCTATAAACACTGATCTTCGTACTTTTCTTCAGGTGTTTATTTCACCAAACTCTTTTATGGAGTCTACCAAAAGCACTGTATGCCTTTGCCAACCTTTTGTCTACCTCTTTGTCGATCTTACCATCTGAGGAGATGATACTTCCTAGATAATTAAATTGCTGGACTGTTTTGAGTTCTGAGTCGCCAATGGAGATATGGGGGTAATGGATGACTCCCTGAGGTGCAAGTTGACAGAAAACTTCTGTCTTCTTCAAGCTGACTTCCAGCCCAGAAAGCTCAGCAGCCTCTGCAAAGCAGGATGTTAAACGCTGCAGAGCTACTTCTGTGTGAGCAACGAGGGCAGCGTCGTCAGTGTAAAACAGGTCACAGACAAGATGGTTTAGGGTCTTGGTGTGGGCCTTCAGTTGCCTCAGGTTGAATAGGCTGCCATCAGTCCTAGAATGAATGTAGATCCCGTTTTCTTCATCAAGATCTGCTGTGGTCCTTTGGAGCATCATACTGAAGAAGAGCGTGAATAGAGTTGGTGCAAGAACACAGCCTTGTAGAACACAGCTAGCATTATTTACATGGCAAACTTATACTAAAAAATGTCTGTATTTACACTGTATATTTTGATATCCTTGTATATTGATAATAACACAAATTTTAAAAATAGTGTATTGAACACTACAGTCTAACAGCACAATTTTGCTTTTTACATAATTTTAGCTTAATTTAAGATATCCAAAGATGTTCCTTCTGTTGTTGAAAATTTATTCTAGCACTACGACTGAAAAGAACTACCACAACTGTGGGATGTTATTTAACGTTGGCAAAGGCAGAACTGGCAGCTTGGGCAAAATGTAAATGACTGAGAAGTTTGCCGTAGAAATGAGTGTAAACAGATGGTTTGAAGTGAGCTGAAGTATTGTTGACTTTCTATTTTGGGATAATGGAAGAGCTCCTATTTAAGAATTTTTTTTAGTGGCAAGAAGCAAAATATTAACTTTAAAAAGTCTTCAGTATGCTAGATCTTGGGAACTGAATGAACCTTTTCAAAATTCTTACTTGAAATGTGGGGCTAAGATCCTGCAGCTGGCCCTGAAATGCTGGTTGCATCTGCTAGGTTCTTTAGAGACCTGGAGAAAAAGTACCATGATCCTGGAAAAGAGCAATAAAATTGTCCTCATCTTCTCTACTACTGCCCTTAAACAAATTACCTTAAAGTGTTTTCGCTAAGCAGTCACTTGAACTTCCTCAGACTTCTATTGCATTCCTAGCAAATTCTACAAAATTTATTTTGCATAAACACATGCACTCTTTTTAAAAATTCATTTCAGTAACACTGGATTTTACAGACCGTGATACATATCAAACAAGTTTCTATGTAAGATTATATTATTTAGTTACAATTGCATACAATAGAATATTGCTATGGTGATGTTCCAATTTTGTATAATTTTGTAGAAAATTGCTTAACATGCATGTACAGTCAATTCCACACAAATTATAATCAATTCAGCAACCCATTTCTTTAGGGAGCTTGAGTGTACAGACCAAACTAAAGCATAATAGCCTTTCATTACTATATTGTAATGTAGTGATGCTTCATAGAATTAGGAGAATTTCTTTGTGTTTTTCCCTTCTGAATCATGGCCTTGTAAATAAAATCTAAGGAAATAGAATGTTAACTGGTGATGTATTTCTAAAGTGTATGCTGATAAAAATAATGCAACTGAACCTTAACTCTAAAGAGATAGAGAAAAAAAATCAACATGTGATTATACTTAGGCTTACAATAAGTTTAATCAAGATGTAACTACACAGTTGAATACATTTAAATTGCATTAAATTACTTTTAGCTTACTTAAGGGGTTATTAGAACTCTTCTGTTCTAAAGAAAATCAGTTTACAAAAAGTGCTATCTAGATCTGTTTTAAATGTCAAACCTTAATATGAGAATTAAGTTAACCTCGTGGACATTTTGATGTGAAATTAAGGTATGGTGTGAAATTATTATTTTTTTTTCTGTTTTTACAGGACTTTTCAACACTATTTGAAAACTTTGAATATTTATTGCTCATTTCTGACCTGATTGAGCAGAGACAATAGTAGGAGAAATCCAAGTTATTTCTTATTGATTTTTGGACCTTGTACCCCACCATTTTTAAGAAGGATTTTAGTTCTTACCACCCTAATGTCATCATGGAAAATGTATTTTCATGGAAGCATGTGACATACTTTATGTTGTAAATATTCCTCTAAATATCCCCTGAATATTTAAATTAATGAAATATAGAAAGGAAAACAATAATATAAAAAGGCAAACCACAGTACCAACAGAGGTCCCATGAACTATCAATCCTTTTCAAAGCTAACAGGAGGAAATGAATAGGAAAAGTAACATACACAGTGTAGGATTTCAAGAACCTATTGGTTTCACAGCTTCTTGAGACATAGATTTTTGGTTTTGGTAACTTGATCATTCTGTTTTGGGAAATACATCAAGATCCAGTCCTTACAAACATTGAATCTAAGAAAGGAGAAATGGTCTTGTGTAGAATTACTGATACTTTCAGCAAAACAGCGTATTTCTAATCAGCTTCACAATTATGAAGACTGATATTAAAGAACAATTCAAACAGAGTCTTCATTTCCATTTTCCCCCCATAATTGGATACAAAATATTAAAAACATCGTCATTAAAATATGAAACTATAAAGTTTGTTTAAAAATTTAGTCCACAAAATTGTAAGTCTGGGGACTTCATCATATCGACGTAGCTGAATAGGACTTAGTAGATTTTGAGTGAGACATTTCAAAACCCCATCCAAGGTAATATGGTGCTATCATCTTCATGTTTTAAACAGAATTTGGTTTTGAAATTAATTTGAAAAAATATTTCCATTGTAAAAATATTCCTTTGAAGTTTATAATTTTTTAACCTTTTGGTCCCCAGTGTATACACTGAAATGTCATAAAGAGTCACTAAAAGTATTTTCTATTCAGTCTCTTAATGAAGATGAAGTTTGAGAGATGACGATAGAAAATAGAGTACCAGATATCAGCAGGTCACAATGTAAAAAAGGTCATACACTTATGCTTTGCCTAGAATCTTCAGCAAATTATATGACATTTCCAGACTTGTATATGTTTCTCAATTAGAGAAGCAAAGCAGCAGACTCCATGGAATTAGCCATTTTGGTTAGTAATAAGTGTTGTAGTTTAGATTTTCCATATATAGACCATCATTTCATACTCCCCCTTACAACAGATAGTTACATTTTTTTAATTCAAAGGTGCTCTGTAAAGTCTAAAACCCAGGAGTCAAAGCAAAAAAAAAAGCCTTGGAAAGCACAATATTGAGAACAATAATCCTGATATTTTTAATTTCACTTTCATATTTTTATTGGTATACTAAACGTATTTGTGTGAAAGTATAATTTCTGTTCTGAAGTTTATCTCCATGCATGGCTTATTTCCCCTTAAGCTATAAACGTCATAAGAGGTTGCTAGGGGAATGTTTGTATGGTCACAAAAGATTGAGTAAAAAATTATGAAGGAAGATAATCACAGAATCACAAAATATGCCAAGTTGAAAGAGACCCACAAGGGTCATTGAGTCCAACTCTTAGATTATATATCACTTCATTAATTTGGTAGCTATTTATTTACTGTATTAATATATTTTTTCTAATTTCCTATTATTTTCTTGTGTGTTTTGTGGTGTTAATTGTCTACTTTGTCTTAAGAAATGTGTGTGGGTTTTGGTGGGTTTTTAGTCCACCTACCTTAGACACTGAACTTGCAAGTTAATTTTTGACAACAGTTTAGCAAAACATCCTAAAATAAATGGTCAGAGGATAAAGGCAGTTACCCTTCTTTTAATATGTTAAGGTAGAAATTGGTTCTAAAAACAGTAAATCCAGAAAAAGATGGGTATTTTTTTGATAAAAATATGCAAAGAGAGTGCTTCTTTCTGATCAAGGTCTGTACCAGTAAATACATCCTATAGCACAAGGCACATACTCTACTGGCACATAAAGATACAAAGACTTTTGAAAGATCTAATGGGGGAAGTAAGAAGTAGCAAACACTGAAAAGAGCATGATGCTTTGAGAGTTGAATACTTGAATGCTATAGTTTAGCATTTGCAGCTGTGGCTGTGGAATGTATAGGATACTTTCCTCTTGCTTTAAAACTATTAATTTGCTTAGGTACAGAAAATTTGGGGACAGGAGTCTGAGTCCCCATTTCACCCAAACCTCCCTATACAGGAACGAAATCCTCACCTGGAGGATGAAAGCAACCATTTATAGTAATTAACCAATTTGCTATCTTATTAATTTATTCATTGTATACATTAAACATTAACTCTTAAAGCTTTTTTTTTTCCACTGAAATCTACTTCCTGAAAGATGACTGTTGTTACATTTTCAAAAAGTAACAGGTACTTATTTCATTGATTAGTTGCATATTATTAAATTTTAAGCCACATAATGACATGAATTACTGATCACTTTTTATGTGCTATTCGTGTATGAGCTGAGAACTACCCACACTGGTAGGTAATTCATCAGACTTCAGTCTGTTCATTGTGAATTGCTGTAGAAATTTACTAAATAGTTGATGTTCTGATCAACTATAGACATACAATGTGTAGAAAAGGTTGACCCTGCATATTTCTTGGGGGGGAAAGAAAAAAATAACAACCAAAAAATGAACCAAAAAAACCTAAAAGACAGAAGGAGGAGCAGACTGTATCAACACAGGAAATGAGAAAAAGAAATAATAATAATTTAAAAAATCTATGTCAATGCAGTTTTTAAAGCTAATTTTTTTTGAGACATGATACTGTACCAGTAATAAACATCATGAATCCCACTGTTTTTAATTATATTCTTTCTCAGTTTAATAATGAGCTTATTAAAACCATAACACCATACAAGCTTATTTAAAGTAGTTCCACAGTATTGCTACTTAAAATATTTAAGTCACATAGCATATGTCATGCTAACTCAAATTTTCAGAAACATTTAGTATTATTCTGTCAAAAGTCCCTCCTATATAGTACTGAGCACCTTAATTTCTAATTAAGGAAATACTTAAATAATTCACCTATGGAATATGATTCAAAGCATTTCACACAAGAAGTGTAATTAGAAATCTTTTTTCATTTCTTTTGAAGTTTGCATTGGTATCACTGGGATCATTTTTTTCTTGAGAAACAGTGATGAATTCTCACTTATAGTAATGAGCATGGTATGAATCTGGGAGGATAACCATGGAGAATTTGTGCCTGCAGTGAGCCGTGTGTCCTTCAGCATCCTGAATGGATGCAGCTGTATTTCTGAAGGACTACACAGATGACTTCAAGAAATTTCCAGAAAATAAAAGTAAAATTTATCATCAGAAGGTTGTGTCCCTTTAGAGACATGCTCTCTCAGTACTGGGGTTGACACTGGGCTCTGAGAAACCAGAAAATATCATTCTATAGCAATTTAGTAGTGGTAAGAGCTGCATGTAAACAGTCAGGGATAAAAAGGAGATGTGTCAGATCAGGTTAAACAAATCTCTAATAGTCTTCTTCATACTCTTTAATCTCTGAAAATTTTTTCTAAATTATTTGAAATTTATATGCCTTCTAAATATATGTAAATAAAAACATATTTCAATTTTTTTCTGTGCTGAAGGAAGAATGTCTGATATTTTTAAATGAGGGTTCTGTTAAATAACAGTTAAATAATATACTGATAAATAAGTGCACCATCTTATGTAAAACATTAGTGTTGCATGATTTCATATTACGTAGAACTAGGTGCAAAACAGAATAAATTTGCATCTGAAGTTTTGCCAGTCCTACTAAGTAGGAAGAAATGGGCACAATATAAAAGTAATCCACAGAAATCAGGGTTTCAACCACTAAAAAAAAAATGTTATGATATAAATAGCTTTATTAATGGTTGCAACTTCTAGCGAATTGAAAAGTTACCCTAAGCTATTAACATATTTTGAGGGTGTGAAATCAGAATTTTCCAAAAGGTATAATTCTAATTCACTCAGAAATCAATTTATGGAATCACTATCACCTGTATTATGCAAGTTATGGGTATGAATGTTTATGGTTTTGTAATCACTGAATCTACAATAAATAAAAAGACATTTTAGAATAATTTGCAGTGATGATTGTTACTCTGATAGTACCTTACACAACCCTACTTAGAAAGGAGATCTATGCACACACACAGACGTAAATGTCTATAACCACTCTTGTCTATCAGCTTGGGTACATAAAAGCCAAGTGATTTTACATATGAAAAATACTTATTTGCTCTTTTCCTACAGGGCTATTAGATAACTGTCACATTTCATACTGTGACAGACACAACCCAAAATACTTCTAAACTCTGTCAACTCTTTTTTTCCAGTGAAAAGTAAGCTGAGTGAAAATATTCAAGGCACCACCAACGCAGCAGGGAAGGGGAGGTCACTGTCAATCCATTATAGCTTACACGTGTAGAGAATATATTTACAGGAAGTAATTTTGTATTTACTAAGATCACCTGTGTAAATCAGATCTCACTCTTGGATAGCTGAAAGCAATGGGGTTTCTTTTTGCAGATGACTGAGCATTAGCAGGAGATTGTCATAAAAGCAAACTTTAAAAGTATTGCTTCTTATGAAACATATTGAGAAATGGCAGTTCTGAGTTCACCATTGCCTTAATGGCTGTGACCAATCTTACCTCGGACTGCTCCTCAGAACTGGTTCTGTGCCTTTCACTCTGTCTCTCTCTGGCCATGTCACAGTCTGGACAGGCTTCTTGATACATACAGGAATCTAAGTTCTTCAAATGAAGAACATAGTTGTTGCATAATCCAATTTACACAGTTATGTTGGTTTCTGTGTCAAAATAATCTTTTATTCAATTATGTCTCAACCCATAAGAGAGAGATATTTGTGTCTTGAGACACAATTATGTCTCAAGCCCAACTCAGTACAATCTTTGCAAAACCAAGAAAGTTATCTTGCCACATATAACTCACAGATTTTCAGAGATAAGAACTCATTTCCATACAAATTTGTTCAACATTATTTTTATTTTACTATATTTTAAAATTTTAAAAAATTTTCCATGAAGCATTATTTACTGCAAAAATGACATTTAAACTGGAAAACACATAGTAAGTTGAAAGATGTTTATCAGAGGAAATTCATTATATCTTGTGTTATTTTTCTTCTCAGGTTTATAATCAGAAGACAAATAGTATAGGCAAGGAGAGGAAGAAGTATAAAATAGACAAGATGTGATCATAATTTCTGTGTCATGGCAATGAAAGGCTTATGGTAGAACAGAATATATAACATTATACAGAAGTGGAAATCTTCTTTCCAGCCAAAGAATGAATGAGGAAGAGAAAAGAAGTTTGGGAAAAGTCAAGAAAAACACTTGACTTACTTTTCCTCTTATACAGTACTATAACAAATTGAAAATTCAGATCAGTTTTTATTATAATATGCAATACAGTTGACATACACTAAAAGCTAACTTATTATTGTACAAAACTGAGTGAACTAGCTTTTGCAGCTATGTTAATACAGGAAGGTCTTTCAGGCTATTACTGAACATTGTTAACAAATAATGGCTAACATAAACTAATGTAATGGATACATGGCAAAAGGAGGAAAAACTATAGCTTTAAAATAGATCAGTGTTTGTTTGTTACAAATGTCAAGTAAAAATTAATAAATGCTAGAAATGCTCGACCATAATGGTGTTTATTGGGTACTTGTCAGTAGAAAAGGAAATTGATTTTCAGTAAATATGAACCTACAGTGCACTGTGGTAACACATATTTGAACTTGATAGAGCCCCTGAAAAATGCTACTTATTAAGTTTTTCATTGTTTTCACCTATTAATAATGTAGTATTGAGCTAATGAAACATTCATCGAATCTGCAATATGTTCACCCATAAATTACAAATTTTATATTTTGGCAAATCATAATATTTATTGTATTTCACTATAATAAAACTATTAATTCTCTAAAGTTCTACTATTTCAAAGAGAGTTGGGAATGTTCAACATTTCGTATTTTCATGTATGTCTTTAGGATGCACAGTAAAAATTACAATCTTCTGGAACATTACAATGTTCTTTTGTATTTATATGTTAAATACTGTTAGAAGTCTCATTGTTGGCTTTTCACATTGCTTCTGAATAACAAGATCTCCTTTAGCAATAGTACTAAAAGCTGAGATAATAGAGATTTAAAAAAAAAGGTAATTAAATAGTTCCAAGAAGTCTGTTAAAATTAGGCTAAATCCAGTGTCCATCAATATACACAAATCAGGAGTATACTCTGACAGAGGTCATGAGAACAGTATTTCTTAGCAAAATCCTGCAAATGCAGAAAAGGTAGGCTGACTGAAACCCACACATGATAAATAATTATCACTTATTTGAGTTCAGTAAGCCTACTTTATTTATTTATGTATTTTAAGTAATGTGTGTATAATTAAATAAATCCAAGTCTCTTAGTAGTAGTTCTGGGATAACAATTTTTCATGGAATACACAATTTTTTTCAAGAAAATATAAAGGACAATCTTCATACATAAATAGAAACATACAGAGACTAGATCATACCTTGTACTTATATTTCCCCTGCTGTTTCTGAAGGATGGGCAAGGTCCTAGGGTCTAGCTCTTTAAGCTGCAGTCTTAGAAAAGACTTTATCAAGGCCTGTCCAGTAACAGCTTATGTGGTTTATATCTTGCTTTCTTTATAAAACATTGCAGCTCAGGAAAAGCTGTTAGAATAGAGAGCATCAAATACATTCATAATATGCAAAGCAGTATAATTCAGGTGTCCTAAAAACAAGTAGAAAAAAAATCTGTCTTTATACCAAAAGGTGATTTTTATAATTCTCAAGCAAACAGAGCTCACAAATACCCAATCTAAATTGAGGCAAAGTATTACCTAGTTTTCAATTATATTTAGATGTGGCTATATCTTTTCTGAATTCTGGCATTAGAACCATTATTTTCAAATAACAGTAAAAACCCCGAATAGATTTGTGGTACTCAAATAAAGCAGAAATCCGTGTGCATAAGGAGAGCAGAATCAGGTCTTACATGGCCTTCCAGATAGACTGAAACTTTGAAAATACTGTTTATTATTAGTCATGCTTCCTTCTTTTGTATTCTGAATTGTAACAATAGAGATAGCATTAGATACTTATAATACATCTCTCATCAAATATGCTATTTTCATTTTAGTAGATTGTGCATTTTTTACATTATGTGATTACTTAGGTGTTTATTTGGCACCTCCACTGCAAGAGAAATATGCTTAGAGCTATGCTGAATGCTTTTGCTATCTTTGCTGTTGACCATAATGTGATCTTTTACAATTTTTTTTAGATTTTTATGTACAACACGAGTAAGAAAATTTGAGAAAAATCTTTGTTGAGAAAGGAGGTGAGGGTTTAACACTTGTATCAGACTATTTAGTGCAGCCAGTTTCACTTTTCCATCTTCCCAGTCAACAAGTGTCTTGATGATGATTTGAGAAAAAGGATTGAGCCAAACGTAGAGATTCTCCTTTACCTAGACACCATTTTTGAGGGAAAATATTCAACACTGTTTTTCATATTTTAGCTGTTTTATCAAAACCAAAAATCAAGATACTGAAAAAAAGTAAAGACAAAAAATTTCAAACAGCACTACATTAGCAGCCCAAAGTCCTATGGGGACTTTATTAAGTGAATTTTGTCTGATCACTGGGCACATCCACCTCTGCCACTCAATCCTAGAATCTAGTCTCTCTTTGTCTGATATTATTCCTTACACCAGCATAAAACATAGCTTAGCATATAACATAACATAACATAACATAACATAACCTCTTCTACAACATAACTTTTCATTACTGGCTTTTTGCTAGCAGGTGCTATGCCTTCATCAAAGCTATGACACTTTGATAAAGCACTAGTGCAATACATCGTCAAGGAGCTGCATAAGGTGATGTATTAGTGTAATACATCAAAATGCCACTGCTCTTGAGAGGTTTGATCCTGCTTCTGTTGAAGTCTGTAGAATATTAGTCTTGAGTAAAATGAAAAGAAGGGACAGGACCATAATGTGTTTCATACAAAATTATTTTTATATTCTTGTTTTTCTATCTTTTGAAAATATTTTTAACTGCCACATTTGGTATCTGAATTCCACATTTTAATGAAGGTTTGTATTATAAGATTTAAGAGAGAAATACAGTAGATTATGAAACATGTATGTATTATTCTTCCCTTCTATATTCACTGCAGATTTATCGCATAATAAAGGGAGAAGATTTTGAGTTTGTATGGCTTGCACTGTGAGATTCAGAGTTTGTTGCAGTGGGAATAAAACCTTAAGCACTGGCAATGTAAAAAAATATTTGTTGGAAATGCCATAAGAGTCTGAGATTTTAAAAACAACAACAATGGCCTGGGCCAAAAATCACATATATCAGCAGTACCCTGCCCCTGACAATGCCTAAATGCCCCTTTCTTAGACAAGAATGAAAAAAGACCCAGAAAAAGCAGTTATTTACCCAGTGTTTGGCACATTCAAGGTCCTTGCTATCCTTTTCCACTTTTGTCCTCATTCTCAGAGAATGCTTTCCATATACCTTTTTACAACCAACCTCCTGAGACCTACCAAATCCCCCTGGGGCAACTCCTAACGCTGTATGTAGAGCTTCGAGATGAGTAAGAAATCCAGACTATTGTTGTTTTTTTATGACTGAACATCATACTTTCCTGCCATTCTCAGATGCTGGGCGGAAATGGTTAGAAGCAGAAGAAAGATGAGGAGGATGATAGATTCGCTCAAATGACTTAGCAGATGGGAATGCCAAGGCCTGGAGAATATCAGTGTGGGAAACCACATATATTATGCGTCTGTTTTAAGTACCATCTCTATGTAGAGATAACGTAGGTGTTTGGAAAGTTCTAGAGGCACTCTCATGGACATGCTTGAGCTCCCTGTTTTGGGAGAGAGAAAATCAAAGCTCAGACATCATAAAAGCACATGGGAGGTCACAGAGTGCTGGTAAAGCTACACGTGTTCAGGCCCTTGACAAATTGGTGCAAACAGCAGGCTTGCTGCCTGCTATGACTGGACTAAACCTGAACCTGCCTGCATTCCCGTTTGTGTGTCTCTGCCTGGGTGTTGCTTTGGAATCCTCCAGTTAGCGAGGTAATGAAATAAAATTTGTCTTTGCATTTCACCTGTGGTTTTCTGGTTGCTCCAGCTGACTGCCTGTGTTGACTAACACATTAGAACATCTTTTCCTAGATATGTCACTTTAAAAATTTCTTGCTAAATATGTTTTCTCACGATATTTTCTAATATTGAGTGCTGTAACTGCCTTTTTCCTGTAAAGAAAGAGAAAAGGGTTTATTTCTGTGGACTGAATATAAGTGATTCAGGGTTATCAGTATGGTATCAGTGGTTCAGGTTTTCAAACCTGACAGATACTGTGACATTATGAAAATCCTTACAGCTGAATGCATTAACACCTGAAGTTTGTTATTCACTTTTTGTGTTTGTAGTAGCAAATTTCTCTAAATAGTATAATTGTCACAGACATTGAGCCAAGGAAAAACAAATATGGAAATAGGAAAGCTATTGAAGTGGAATTCAGAGAATGTTTTAAGCTTTTTATCTGTAACAGTTGGATTCGATCCTTAGTCTTCAAATAAGTCCTTGAAAATGTAGCCAAATATAAATGGATGGAATATTTATTGAGCAGTCTTTAAGAAATCAATATCTTAATTTTTGGATTCCTGGGTACTGTCAACTCTCAAAGCTTACCTTTTGCTTTTTTAATGACAAACTGCAACAAATATGCTTTAATATGTTTTCTTGGTTTTGCTCTTTTTTTTTCCTTTCTCTTTTTTTTTTTTTTTTTTTTTTTAAAATAAAAAAAAATATA
>VYXB01004235.1:64826-141980 GCA_013397135.1 Pachyramphus minor | reverse complement strand
GGGTGCATGAGCGACCTTCACTCAGCTCCTTCCAAGGCCCTTATATAGCCTCCCCTAGTACCTGCTGACGAGCCTGACCCACCCCTCGTTCACCTGAATAGGTTCCCGAGGAGAAGCCAAGCCGAGGCAGGAATGGCTCCAAATGTACTGTTTCAATATGTAGCTGTGTAAATCAAAGAATAATTCATTTGTTATGAAGACTGATGTAGACTAAGGTTATTAAAGCTAGGTCAAATTTCTTCTCTAAGACAGTCTGGTGCCACTTATTTTGACACAGTTTTCATGTATTCCCCCACTGGTAAGAGATCAGGCCTGCAATTCACATTGAAACAAAAATTCATTCAAATGCAATATGAATGGCTTTGCCAGTGTGTTCCTCATTTCTTTAACAATTGAGAAATTGCAACAGACATTCAGTTGCTGAATAGTTCTGTTAATTTAGGGCTAAATCTTAAATGTCATCAGGCACAAGGGAATTCCAAGGGAATAATTTCTCTTATATTGGACATAACAGTTATGGAATACCACAGCTACACGATATGAAAGGGACATCAAGGAGCCTAAAAATATGTTTAACAGAGTGTAACACACTGAGCAAGGAGGCATGAAGCAGGAGAAAGAGAGAACAAGGCAGGCATGCAATTTTTATCCATCTAGTATAGTAGCAATAAAAACATCTGAAGATTGAACTCTGGTCTCTCAGGTATAATTCATTGCATGACTATATTCTTTCCAATGTTTCATTCCTGTCTCTCTTTAAACCATCTACTAACATTAGCAGTGAAAGCCATTACTCATCTGAACTTTCACATGTCATGCTTCTAGTTTCAACCTAAATGTGTGATGTAGCAGAAGAGTAGTGTTAGAATGAATCTCAAACCTATTGAATTTAAATAGACTCAACCCTATTTCTCAAAGCTTTGTAGGTCATATAACTGAGAACAGTTGGCAAATACTATAATAGAGCCCAAAGAAATAGAAAAACTTCCCCAAACATCCTTCATCAACAAATCAAAACTAGGATTGTACACAACTGGCAGATCCATAGGACCATCCCATGGCCCTTTTTCCCTTCATCCCTATGAATAAACACAGCCAATTAATCCATGGCAAAAATACAGCTTGCTAGTGGAAGTGCACGTCTCTCTCCACTTTGTACCACAGGGGTTCTATGGTACTTGAAATTTCCTGCTGCTGAGCAGAATATAATTTTAAAATCAGGTCTTCTAAAAACTTTGCAGTTCATAATCAAGACTAAATCAAGATTAAATCCTCTGTTCTTATTGATTATCACCATGGTCTTTGTCTCTAGAGAGACCATTGCTGTTAGCAAAACACCTTATCTGTGAAAATCTTTAGTTCAACTTAATATTATCGTTTGTGAAACTGCCAACAGTTTTCTTGACCTATACAAGAGACAAGATAGAAGACACATACTGCCTGGAAATCCTCACATGTTAAGCAAGATAGGATTTCTAGCTATTCAGGACATAAGTTCTTTTCCTATTAGATTTTGTCTTGAGCTTGGTAAAAAGTTTATCAGTTATATGGGAGTTGCCTAGCTGTTGGTTATGTTTGCCTAGTTTATTTAACTCTGTTAGTCACCAAAGCAAACTGCTAGACATTTGAGTCATTCTTTGGAAGCCCTTAATTGGTTTTAGAATGACATTTTTGAATTTTCTTATATATCTTTCTTTTCTATATCCCCTATAAAAAAGATTGTATAGAAAAACCATCAGTGTATTTCTTTTTACATAAAGTACAGCAGACTAGATCTTTTTTGTTCTGAGTAAAATCAAGAAATTTTGTAGTTTTCTTTCTTTCACTTTTTGTGTTGCTTTATTAAACTTGAGTTCTCCTCTTTTCTGATGCAGGTTAGCATTGCCTTTCCCTTGCTCTAGCACTAAGCACTAGCTTTTGGTTGGGCAAAAGTCACTGACCTCTTAGAGGTACAGGACAGGTTATCCATTCCAAAACCTACCGATGTCTGAGTTTGCACACTCGCTTTAAAGGCTGTTTTACACCAGCAGTTTCTTCTAGTCTCTCTCCCTTTCAGTTTTCCTGGTGATTTTGTATGTTGTGTTACATATTAGTGCATGGAAATGTCATCTTAATAAGGTCAATTTCCAAAAACAGAGAGGGGAAAATATGAATGAGATGCCAAATTATAGCTGAAGTTATTACTACTTCAGCATTCATAGAAACATATGAACCTAATTCAGATTGAAGATCAGTAAAACATGTTATTTTCCTGCATTTATAAGCAGCATGTTTTCTTCTGGTGCTGAGAATTGAACATGATACAGAGAATACAATATCAGGAATGGAATAAGATTAAAACAAACAAAAAAATTATGTTATTAGTCTTGAAAGCTCAAGGAGTGTTCATGAGCTTTCTTCTTCTATTTTTTTTCCCTTCAATTATTTTGTGTGTGTGCATGTATGTTTTTATGGTTATATGAAAACTCTCATCATCATCATGGCTTGGCTTCGCGAACGAAGATTTCGAAGGGCTTTACCCGCGCTTGCTACAGGCTCGCTGATGGCTGAAAAGGCCAATGCGTGACAGACAAGTCCGGTTGCAGAAGGGACATGAGAAAGATTCCCCAGGTGGCAACGACTGGACGCGATTCTTTCTGAATGAAAACTCTACCACATAAAGAACGGCCCTTTTGATAACCTCAGAGTTAACATCTAAAGAGGTTCCTGTGCATTTTTAAAAAAAACTATAAGCAAAGATACCAACCTGTAAATTGCTAAATTTGATTGAATAAGTAGGACAGAATAACTCAATTTCTAAAAGGAAGCAATATGTTTAGTTGTCTTAAAATTGTATTTGAAGAACTTATTTCTAGGTTGCAAGCTTGAAAATGCTTAGCATGAACAATGTAAGATCTGCAATATGATTAGGTTGTATGCTGAACTCAATGAATTACAGAAGGAAAAATGTTTCCTTATGTGAAACATTACTAGCCCCAGTTTATTAGGCAGCCAACACATCATTAGTTTAAAAAACAGAGGCAAGACTGATTGGAACCTTCAATAGGCAAATACGTATGAAAGGGATTAGCAGATTTAACCTATGGTTCAATGTAGGGCATGCACTGGATTAAGTGCAGGAGATTTTAGACTTTGTGGTAAGCAGTATTTGAAGATGAATGTATCCAGTTTGATGTATGCTAAATTTTACCGTGCTTTAGCTGACAGAAACTCCCCCGGGCTCTGCATTCCTGGCAGGGCTCACATGTTCCGTGACCTGTGCCTTCCTATTTTTGCCAAGCACACAGAACATCACCACTGAGGGGAACCAATGAGATGTAGGTCAAGTGCTGGTTTATCTGGCCCTGTCATTGAGGAAAAGCTCTGAAAGTGTATTAGGGTGGGATGGGAAGAATGCAAAAGGAGGACAGAATCTGGTGGTCAGTTTTCTCTCCCTGTTTGTGAAGGCAGCATGGAGAATGTCTGCTTCCCTAATACCATCGCAGTATGCATACTGAAAAAGTCCCTGCAGGGAAGAACTTGACCAAAGATCATTTCAGTGAACATTAATATTCACTGATGATGAAAGATGTCTTTCAGAAAGCCTTGTTAAAACAACTCGTTTGTTTTTAAAAATTGGAAGAGAGGTAAAGAGCCAGGACAGAAAGGAAAAAGCAAATATTCACATGAAAAATCTAAATAAATAAATTAATAAATGAATATGAAACATTTAGTATGAGGGATTTTTGGTGGTGCTTGAGTTTTTTGTTTGTTTGTTTGGGGTTTGTTGGTTGGTTGGTTGGTTTTTTTTTGTTTTGTTTTGTTTTGCAAATGCCTGCCTTTAGCAAACTCTAACCATCTTGGACATTGAACATTCTGGTCCTCCAGCACAACAAAAGTGAGACTAGCAATGGTTGAAACAGTTTGCATCCTGGAGCTTGAGCACAGTGGCTGGAACTGCTACACACAAATTGAATGTCTTCTCATATCTTAATAGTTTTAGGAAGAACTGCCTCTGCCCTCCTGACCAGTGACTGAATGGTGAAAGCAAGTATTGACATCAATCTTAGAACTGGGGAAAATAAAAAAAAAGTTGAATTCTTTGACTTCAATTCCCTTATTTTGAACATTTCTTCACATTCTTTTTGCATGACTTTTCCAATGAATTTAAAAAATCAGTTGGCTTCCCTGTAATGTACTCTGTATCAGGAAGAGTTCTTAAGCTACTTCTGGAGCTAGGCACCTGTGTATAAGAAATGCATCTTCCTTATCTCAGAAAGCTTATATTGAAGAGTTGAATATACTATTGTTTAGGTAACTGGAGGAAATAAAGCTAGTTTTATGAGACCTATTAATTAGGGAGTGACAGAATCAGTACAATTAGAAATTCTGTCATATGTCACTTCTATTCTGAAGATGAAAATAAACTTTAGAATAGTAATAAATAAAATTGGAAACAATTATGGTATGTATGTAAAATATCAAAGTAAGTCCTTTCAGAATGAAGCAGTAACCTAAAAACTAATTAATATTAAGAAAATTAATATTAAGAATTGCACACTGTTCATATAACCTCCCAGTTTTTCATTCCTTTCTTTTTCTAGTTCTGTTCGTTCCTTATATTGCATTTAGTTCTGGTTTTATGACATTTTGCATACTTAAGTCTGTGTGCTGCGAGCACAATTATCTTGTAGCATGCAGGGCATCTTTATGTTCATATTTTGTGGCCATAAGAGGAAGGCCAAGTTTAGAAAATCCAGCTCTAAATGTCCGATTGATAACTTTAAAAAAAATTATGCTAGCTGGCTTTTTTGAATCAGTCACCATGAAAGTAAACCAGTGATTTTTCTCTATCAACTTCTCTATCATCCTACTTTTATATAAAATGGATAATGAACCTTCAAATCAGTTTTTATGCCAAAATAAACTACCTATAATTAATGTTATAATTAATGTAGCTAACCAGTTCAGAATCAAAAATAAATGGGAGAATTTGTTTACTGACTATGATTAGGTACCACACAGAATATATGTTATGCTACATATTACTCTAGTACATTACAATGCTTTTATAATTTTATTTTCTGCAATTTTTGATGTAATAAATGCACATTGATGTGAATTTGATCAGTGAATATGCTTCATGTATAATTGGAGAGAGCAATTAGGTGACCCTGCCTTGGCATCAGGGTTGGACCAAATGATCTCCAGAAGTCCCTTCCAACCCTAACTATTCTGTGATACTGTAATTCATCAGCAGCAATGCACACAAATCTTAATGTCACTCTAAGATAACCATTTTATAGTATCATATTCAGGAATGTAATGCTTGAAAAAGACAAAAAGAATGAGTCTAGGCTCCGGAAAGTATGCCTTGCAGCAAGTGATAAACTGAGATGTTCAGTCTCCTTGGATTAGCCAAGAAGCAATTCAGGAAAAGAAGTTTCTTGGTTAGCATTTTGAAGTTTCTACATATGTTTTCTGATAGCAGACACCATTTTACTATTAAAAAAAACATAACAAGACCAATGTTTGAAGACATGTTCAGACAAGATATGAGGTATTGATTTTAGATAGTGTGAGCAATTTAACCATGGAAATAACAAGACTAGAATTGAGAAATTTCTAAAAAGATACTACTTGCCTTCTATTCAAACAGGTAATGAAGAAATTTCTGACCTGTGTGTACCATGACACAGAAAGCCCTAATTACCTTTTAGAAGAAAAATTCATCACGCATTTCCCTGCAATGCAACCTCCCCAACCTGTTTGAAATGTTGCTTCCTGTAGTTATTTACACTCAATAAATTTAATGAATTTAATGAATTTCAGTCAGGGAATGACTCCTGATGCTTTCTTCTTTACATTTATTGTAAATAATGTATCAAAAAAATAATGTATCAAAAACATCACACAGAGTTGAAATGGACACTAAACTTAATCCTGCTAAATTTTAATATGAAGGGTCAGCCATGTGTAGAGAAAATAAAAATATATGGCCTACTGTAAAATATATTCCAACTACTATATGTAGACTTATAACTAGGGATTGTTTTATTTTACAGGGTTATTTTATAGGGTTGTTTATATCATGAATACCATGAGTAACCTTAAACAGAGTTTTTCTTTTTTTTTACTGCTTGCTGGGTTGTCTTAATGGATATAGGTCAGAAAAGCTATTAGGAGAAGAAATGTAGATTTTTCTAGCTGCAAGTTTGCCTTCTTCAATGGAAACATTACCGACTAACTCAGTGGAATGAGACCATAACAATGACCTAAAATTAAGCTAATTTAATCTGGCAAATGTGGGGCACTCGGAACTTCAGCAGCTGTACAGGTAGGAACAGTGGAAAGGGTGGGAAAGGGAAACCTAAGGAAAGTAAAGAGCTGAATTTCAGAATATGTCAAAGGATTGCAGGGAGTCAACAGGTCAGAGTGTAGGAGGGTAGGTGGCCCATACCACTTGGTTTTTTGTTGTTGGTGGTAAGGGTTGGTGTTAATCCCTTTCACAGATTTCCCCTTTCTTCGTACACTTTTCATCTCAGGAGAAATGAAATAAACTGTGTTTTATGGTGCCTCCTGTAAAAGGATGGCAAAATGCCTGATAGCTAATAATTAATTTGACCTCACAACAACCCTGTGAGAAAGACAAGCATTATTTACACATGAAGCTCAGAGAGGTTTAAGTGTCTTTCACAAAGATATCTGTGGCAGAGCTGGGAATTGTACAGAAGGTTTCTGGCTCTTAACCCTACATCTCAGGTGCCACACTCTTCTCCTCTATGCATTAGACATCTTGTATTATGTGCATTGCCACTTCCCGCTGACAGGCACATATGTGCAGCATGATGTGATGTCTATAGATGCTTCTATGTAACTTTTAATTCAGATTAATCTATGGAAAAGAGTTGAAATTTGAAGAGTTAAATAGATTAAACTGACTCCCCCAAAAAGGTGCACGTTTTTTAACCACTCTTATTAATGCATCCAAATTCCAGTGCTACACATGCCAAAATCACATAAATTCCCAAGACTTCTCATTATTTTAACCACCTCACTTACGTTCCCAAGGAATGTGCTGGCCAAAATGTAGGAATGCGAAATTCTTTCTTCTTCCCCCTTTCGTTTTTTTTTTTTCCCCTGTTGGTTATTCATGTGCTAAATAAACATTAAAAACTAAAAAGGAAGGGTGAAAAGATTAAATTTAGCCCTCTAGAATCTGAATGTTTGTTCATATTTATTTCCAAGTTAACAAAACTCCCTTTTGTTTAAAAATATCTGTACTGGAAATCCCATAAGAAAAAAAAGTTACTTGTAAAAACGTTCATGCAATTGTCTTCCATTTCCACTGTAAATATTATTAATGTTTTCTCAGTCATTTTTGCACCCTCTCTTCTGGTCCCAGACTGAGGGGTTAGTGCAGATATACATGAAACTGTAGAAGAAAATTAGATTATCTGTATGCACCAAATTATCATTATTTTCATATGCTTTTTTAGTGAAGATTTAGGCTGATATACCTATGTTATCTTAACTATGTCATCCATCTCTAATATTTGTCTACATTGTTGAGATCTGTCTCTCTCATTTGGATGCGGGTAAAACTTGAGGCTTTAAATTATTTGTGGATTAAGAAAAATGAAGAAAAACCCTGTAAAACAGGGTTGGCTGATTGACTAGACTTGATTTTGGCTCTGCATCAAACAAGAATTTCCACATAAATGGACATTTTTAACATACTTCTTTTAGCCTTATGATGTATATTACACATCTGCTAGAGGTTCTCTCTGTAGATATTTCAGTAGGACTTAATCTTGCATAAAAAGTCTTATATAAAAAGACCAAAGGCCAAAGTACAACAGTTGAGGAAATCTTTTAGTTTGCAGTAGATTGTGTCTTAGTCTTAGCAGAATGTGATTTTGCTAGCCTGTGTGGCAAAGCAGAACGTTCAGGGGAAACTCACTAAACATCATGGCTATTTTGCTCCACTCCTGGCCATCACCCTTCTAAGAACCTCGTATCAACAGCCAGTGGTGTTGCTCAGTAACCTCAGGAGTCCAAGTTGTAAGCCTTTCTTTTTCAATTACTTATGGTCCTGGCAGAAAGCTGAAAGAAGATAGTTCAAGAATTTAGCCCAGGACTTATGTCCATGTTCTAGACTATCTGAGACAAGGTCAGCAATAAGATTACTTATTGTACTGAAGAAAATGTGACTATACTAAAACCCATAAAACTGAAACCTGGGAAAGACTGAATTACCAATATTTGTATGTAAACTGCTTCTTAATGTGTCAGTTTTCTACTCAGGCTATATCATTGGGTTTCACTCTTCTCTGACATCCCGTTCATTTTTTAAATCTTTTTATCTAATCTTTACAAAATCTTCTTGACTTCTAGGTTTACTTTGATGGGCTTAGAATGTCCTTAACTTTGCACATTATTCTGGTCTATTTATTTAGAGAGTTACTTCCATCATATATCTAATTTCTTAAATGTATAGTTTCTTTCTCACATGGATTCTACCAGCTAAAAAAGATTAATTTTTTTGCATATTTTCCTCCATCAAATACCTTTATCAGGAATATTGTGTTATTGAAGTTTAAATGCTCTCTTTTGTACTTTCTACAGTCGTCTCTAATTTCATACACTAAGAGCTGCTACAATACTTAAGTCTGCATACTATGAAACTCCAAATCAAAGAAACACTCAAAGATCTCCTTAAGCACATATGAAGAAAGGTGGACATGAATTTACACTTTTCCCAAGACAGCATCAGAACTTGGACATTTTTCTTGGTTTGAATCTGTAAAACACTAGATAAATTATGGTAAGAATATAGCTCAGAACAGCTGGATATAACCTTCCCAGTATAGTCTTTATATTATTCTTTTTATAGAGTTGAGGAACAGAATTATTTTTGTTTCTGTTTGAAATCAACAGAGTTAGACAACTGCTACTTGTTCTACTGAATCATAATTATTAATTTATAACCTTAAAAAATAATGATATACAAAGATATACAATACCAACTAAACCCATCCATATAATATATTTCAGTGAGTGCATCTGAGAACAACAACAAAAAAAAAAAGACAAGGCAAAGAATCAGCAAGTGACCTTTCACTTAGTGTAGTTGTAGATAACTGTGTATAGTGACCATATTGTTGCTTAAGGTCTAACACTGAAGGCTATGGAACTTTTGTATCACCCTCAATAGATTATGGCTGGGCTGAAACTTTAAATTCTGAATCCATTTGTTAATGAGCAAAGCACAGCCTCAGACTAACAAGTTATGTAATGTCTCAATTTTAATGGCCTATATAAGTTAGCTATATGTTTCACTATTTCAATTCACATATAGGATTTTTTCCCCCTTTTTGGATCTTTTGTGTTGCAGGAGAGGTGCATTGGCCTCAGAGTTTTAACCAAAGTCAAAATATGCAGCTGTTCACTGGCATCAAGTCAAGCTCTGACTGACACTATACTTTGCTATGGTTTTCAAATGTGGCCTGGTGTCTGGGATATTTTTAACCGCTTAAGGGAATGGCATAAACCATGGCATAGCACTGACACTTTTGTGCCTAGTCTTCCACAACGAAACAGTTGAAACAGGTTGCCCTGTTTACAAACCTGCCTGAAAACTCTGTTTTAGCTACCACTAAACCCACTGCTTCTGTTATCTGTGATGCTGCTTAGTGAACCTTTACTTATTAGCCATGCTCATGTTCCTAGTTTCAGATCCATAAGCAAAAGGTGGGAGACGTTGTCCTCAACTGGCTAACATAGTGGTGGTGTAGACCCTTAAACACTGAAAGTTGTCTTTAGGCACAGGAACTAAAAAGAAAAAAAAATGGGGCTGACATTTCAGTTTATGGCAAGTAGACAAAATGGCATAAGTAACATCAAATATGAAAGGAGGAGTTCAGTTTATTCTGTCTGTATTAAACATGGTGGTCTTAAAAAAAAATGGAAAAAAACCCAAGTTGGGAATAAATGAAGGTTAAAAATTACATTTATACTTAAGACACTGGTGAAATGATTCAAAGATAGCTCCTCTTTGGTAAGACATTTCTGTCAGCATGTTGACACAGTCACTACATCAACGTGGGCAATGGACCAATGCCTATCAAAGCCAGAGCAGGCAGTCTGTTTGGGGAAAGAGTTTCATTATAGTTGAGAGTTGTCTGTACTCTCTCAGCAACCTTTGGTGATGCAAAATTGAAGGTACACCGGTTGCCCTCCCTTCTTTCTGCTTCTTTTTAAGGAGAGAGTTTTGGTAAGTGGATATCTGTATTCACAGGCTCGTTGGTCAGTTCTGTTCCTGTATTGATTTTTTGGGGTTTTTGTTTATGCTATAATGAACCAAAATCTACCATATCCCTGATAATTTTCCTTCCTATAATGCAACATTCATGATCTTCACCGTTTCTGCTCAAATCAGACATTTGGGTGAATCGATACAGTAGAGTGATATTTTCAGAATTAAAACCTGACTGGTTGAAAAAAATAAATTCCTGAGAGCAAAAATACAAAAAACAAAACCCTAACTGAGTACCAACAATGATGTTTCAGTATGAAGTGATTTGCTCATAAACTGTCAAAGCAGAGCTGTTAAACAATCCATGCTTATCCATTAAAATAAAAAAAAAAATTGAAATAAATAAAGTCCCCCCCACAAAAAAGAAAATTTATACACAATTACTTTTTCTTAAAAACACAGCCTCACAGTGAAAGGAAAGTTTCCAATATTTTCAACACCCATGTTCTGATGAAAAATTAATAAGATAATTGTAAATGTCTAACAGGCCTTTCTTTCTTTTTTTTTTTTTTTTTTTTTTTATCTTGTCCATAGGACACAGGATAGTCATGCTATGAAAGCTAATGGAGAAATAGCCATAAGCATGGTGAAAGATACTTAAACATGATAGTCTTATTCTCACTGGCTGTTATAATAGAACAAAAATGGTCATTCTATTCAAATTTAAACAAGTGACACATAGTTAAAAGGAAATTTTGTTGAAATGTAAAGAAAGGCAGAAGTGAAACAAAGTAAATGGCTAGGAAGCTATGAAGTAGGCTAAGACTATTTAAAAAATGGTGTCCTAGATGCAGTCTACCTAAGGTGCAGCCTGGGGAAGTCACTGGTAGGATCGGGAGATGCACTTGTGGATAAAGCAAAAGGAAATCTCTCCTGCCTCAGTTTCTAGCACACGAAGATTGGCTATCAAGTTGATAGGGAAAGAAGGAGCTGCAGCTGTGGATAAGAGGAATTAATTTGTCACTTTTTCAAAGTTGTCTCAAAGATAAAATTCAGTTATCTTGTAGTAGGTAAGGAACAGTGATGAAAAATAAACGTTCATGAGATGCCTGTAGAAGACATTTACATGGAAGCTCTTTGGTATTTTTTTTTCCCCTAATCCCCACTATTGTCCTTATTATGAATGTCCCCAGGCTCTTTATCCCACCCCTTTAGTTTAAGCAGTAACTAGTCAGTTATGAAACATCTCATTATAACCTTTGAGAAATTACCTAAGATCCATGGCAACTGCAATGCTCATTGTACCCCAGGGAATTAATTGGGCATGAGTACCTCCTAAGTGCTGTTGTACTGTAAATGCTGTATGTTACTAGCAGAGCATTAATCTACTTTTTTCTACTGCACACACTTGTGAGGGAATGACTCATATTATTCATGCTTTGCATTGCTTTGTTTAGTATTAATACTTCCTTTTCTTACCTATCAGCTTCCTTATTGTTCTTATAATTAAGGACACGTTATAGCAAAGCTGAGGTAGCCTGATCAAGGGCTTTATTGTGATGACCACAAGGCAAATATAATTTTATAATGGATTCCTCCCTGAAATGTGATAAATACCCTACAACAGCTGAGAAGAAAAGATAGATAGATAGATAGATAGATAGATAGATAGATAGATAGATAGATAGATAGATAGACAGATAGATAGACAAACACAAATTAATGCACAAATGATCATGTTTTCCTCCTTAATTTTGTATATCACAAATGCTCAAAGGTCAGTTTTAACATAATGCCCCTAAAACTCTTCTCATGTTTTAAGGAGGATTTTTCCTGGAACATGATCTGAATTTTTATTTCTGGAACAAAATTCCAACCCAAAGTGAATGCAAATAATGTATCAATAATCTGAAGAGCATGCTGCAAGTGATGCTTGAAAAGCATAAAATTGCCAGTGGCAGGGAGCCAGGTAACTCTGTCCTTTGCTCACTGAAGTCATTGCTGTTGCTAGGATTTTTTGGTTTTGTTTTGCTGGTGAGTTGGGGCTTTTTTCCTTTTCACTGTTTATTTGATTCCAGAAAGTGCTTTCAATGAATTGGAATTGGTTATAACATGTTTTTGCTTGTTGGTATGTATGTCAATATATCTCTAGCATTTTGGAATCGTTTCCTTGATGATATTTTCCTTTGATTTTTTGATTTGTTTCTTCTCTTTATAAAAATGGTTTAACCAGGCTCTTTTGAATTTAAAGGCCAATTGGTGAAGTAAAGAGGTGCTCTGACACCATTTCAGAAGCATCACTATCCACTGCAAAACCAATCAACAGTGTTGGGTAGATGGGTGAAAAACATCAGTAGTACTGAGATTCCTGAACTCGTTCTTTCTCAGGGCAATCTGCTGAGTGTAGTAGTTTATTTGTGCCTTTAATCCCCTCAGGAAACCAGTCTGAAATGTGTGAAAGCCAAGTTAGACTGCAAAGTTCTTATTCAAGGTCTCAAATGCCAGAGAAAGGAAGAAACATGGATATTCATACGGAACCAAATATGCCTGAGTAGTGAGTGCAGTAGAACTGGAAAGGAAGGTGATGATTCTTGCTTACATATGTACTCTGCTTTCTTTCTGAGTTAATGACTTCAAAACGTGCAGAGGCTATATAAAAGTCTATGGATGTTTCATGCATTCTTCCTTTAGCCTGATCTCAAAGCTTTATATGGTCAAGTTGATTTTTTCACTTTAAATGCTATAGGACTCTTCCCCTGAAATTATCTGGTAGAAATATACTGTACATATAACTAACTGCTCTTAACAGCTGCTATGTTTGAGGACAGCTGCTATCTGAGGACTGTATGGCCAGGACTAGCACATAAGAAGTCAATAGGTCACTGAGATATATGTACCAGACTGGAGGAGTACTTACATAGGAGAATTTCATTGGAAGGCAATACAGAAAACTTGGTATGGGAAGATACTGTGAGCTATTATCAGAGATCAAGGAAAGAAATTGCAGCTTATGGTTGCTCTTTGTAAGAAAAAACAAATTGTTTATTAAAAAAATATGTCAATTTAACTTTTTTCTTTACTCATGTCTTGGCTCTTCAGGATAGAAGCTAGAAACTGTAGTAGACTGTTGTTGACAAAATGTGTTTTGATGCAGAAGACTGGAATATTATACTCAAGTTATACAGAGAATTGTACTCCCTGATTAAGTTGAAGATGTACGTGCAGCATTCACTGAAACAATTAACTGGTACAAATGTAAGAAAAGATGCATCAGTTCTCAACATGCTTTCCGTTGAGAGCCAGAAAAAACATGTTCATGCCAGTGTAAACCATAGTTCAAAGAACTGGAAAATTCAAGAGACTTTGCCTGAAAGATTTTACTATTGTTTTTGTTAAAAATACTTTCATTTAAGCTAGCAGTATACCTCATTATAAGGTACAATTTTCTTTTTTTTAATTTAAGAAAACAGATTTAAATGTCATATTCTTCTGCACATTAACATGCAGTAAAAGAGCCAATTAGATAAAAAACTATATTTGACATCAATCTTTTTTCTTGAGTATCTTTAAAGATACTAGTGTATCTTTAAATCATTAAATATCATTACTTTAAACCATATCTCAATTATGAAAGTTAAATAGAAGAATAACAGGATTTCTAAATTAGCAAGAGCTTTTACCACTTTCAGAGAGGCTAAAAAAGAGCTAAAAGTGATTCTCCCCTACCACCATAATCGAAGAAAGAATGCTGATTTTTTTGTGTTAAACTGCATGGCTCTTTTTAAAAGCTATTCCTGTCACAGTGGTAAAAAAAGGCTGATTTTTTTCTAATGTTTTCTTCATATTATTCTTCAGTTATACTACAGGTATAACTGAAAGAGGTAAGGTTTCAGATCTCATTCTATTTTTGCACACAGTTATCTCTTGAGGGTTTTTTTTTAAACACCCACATTTCATAGGAAATAATCAAGATATGTGATATACTCTCTGTGTTTTTAAATGTAGTCTTCCATGGGCATCAGAAATTGAATGGTCATTAATATAGCTTTTCCTTTGTCGAGGAAGTAATGCTCAACAAAGGAGGAGATACTCACTTCTCTTGGTAGAATATCTTTCTTTTGGTTTAGGGGGGTTTTTTGGGCCCTAATATCTCTTATTGTACCCCTCATCTTGTTAATGGCAGTTTTGGATTGTTCATCCCACATTAATAGTCTGAGGTAAGAGTGTAATTCTGTAAAAGGCAGTTTCTGTAGATGCTAATACGTATAAGACAGGGGAGAAAAATCTGTGAAAAGACGACAAGTCTTATTTTGATTTTAGCTCCTTGCAAGGGACACAAACCAAATGTAACTGTAAGGAATTTAGGAAAAAATTAGTAAGCAGTGAAACTTAGAAGGAAAAGTACTTTAATAACAACTAAAATAAAATATATATATCTCTGAGTCCATGAGTCCTTTCTTTGCATGACTGCATACGTGTGACCATTCTTGTTTGCACACCTATGTCTTTATGTGTGGGTGCAAAAGAAGTCTAGCTCTTTATCAAAAATATGCTTTGGAATGAGTAACTCTTGTACAACATTTTTTAAAATATATTTTTAAATAACTTTATTTCACTTTATTATGAAATTGTCTTCAAGTAAAACTCATTGCTGGGAAATTAATTTGAATACTCCTCTAGAGTAACAGACTCAAACACCTAGAAAATGTTGAAAGACCATTTTCTTTTAACTTTTCTTTTAGGATAAAGCTAAATAAACATTCATCTATGAAAAATAAAAAGTTTAAAATAAAACCAAATGCAATTAATCTATATAAACACTCTAAAACACAGCCCAAAACTTTAAACTCTAAATTGTTAAATAAATAACAAGGATCATTACGAGTTGGGTAAACACAGAAATATTTTAATTTCACTCTTTCCAAATTTCCTTTGACTCCAAGCTCCAAATGGAAATTGAATCTTAAAAAACAGAAAGTATTTTACAGCATTTCATTATTGGAAGCTGATCAAGAGGATGTAGCCTAGCCTTAACAGGCTGTGACTGGCACCTGAGGTTAGACCTTCAAAGAACAAACTATTGGCAATGACAGCAAGAATGCAAAAGTGAAATGTCTAGTGTACAGGCTTTGGATTATGATTATTTCATAAGCATTTTATGTCTAAAAGAAAACAGAATAAAAATTAAAAAAATGTACTTAGTGGACACTTTCACATGTATGACATTTCCACTCAAAATCTATATTTGCTTTCTCTTATTCTATTTTTTTTTTTAATAAAACATTAGAGATTTTTCTAAACTCGGAAGTTTAGGGAAAAAATTATACTGTTGACATTTGTTTGCTTTCATTACTTGCTTATGACCTCAGAAAATATAAATTGCATGTTTCCTTGATCTTGCATGTTTATTGAAATATTTATTTGCTTCTCATCTACATACAGCTCTACTTCAGGCACAAATAAATTCAGAAAAAGATTGTCTTGTTTTACATAACTAGAATATGTGTTCAGCAATGTATTAACTATAGTTTGGCCATGGTCTCCTGAAGACCTTAAGGAACATTCTTAACTGTTTCTGTGTTATTTGTGGTTCCCATACAATTTCACAGAATCATAGAACGGTTTGGGTTTGAAGGGATCTTAAAGATCCTATAGTTCCAACCCCGCTGCAATGGGCAGGGGCACCTTCCACTGGACCAGGCTGCTAGCCTGGTTTGGAACACAGCCAGAGATGGGTCATCCACAGCTTCTCTCAGTAACCTGTGCTTGCACCTCATCACTATCACAGTCTTATATCCAATCTAAACCCCTAGCCCTTCTCCATATAGGTCCCCTTTATAGGTCCCCTTTAGGTGCTTGAAAGCTGCTATGAGGTCTCTGTAGAGTCTTCTCTTCTCATGGCTGAACAACGCCAACTGTCTCAGCCTGTCTTCACACGAGAGGTGCTCCAGTCCCTTGATCATCTTCATGGCCCTCCTCTGGACCCACTCCAGCAGATCCACATTTTTATATTGGGGACCACAAAGCTGGACACAGTACTCCATGCGAGGTTTCATAAGAGCAGAGTAGAGGGGGAGAATCACTTCCCTCAACCTGCTGGTCACGTTTTCTTTTATGAAACCCCAGAATGGGTTGGCTTTCTGGACTGAAAGTACACATTGTTGGGTCATGTTGAACTTCTTGTCAACCAAGACCCTCAAGTTTGCTCCTCAGAGCTTCTCTCAATCCATTCCCTGCTCAGCTTGTACTTGGGATTGGGATTGCCCTGGCCCAGAAGCAAAACCTTACACTTGGCCTTGCTGAACTTCATGAGATTCATACGGGCCTACCTCTCAAGGTCCCTCTGGATGACATCCCTTCCTTCTGGATGATATTGAGTTATTAACTACAACTCTTTAAGTGTGACAATGCAGCCAATTCCTTATCCACTGAGTGGTCTCTCCAGCAAATTCCTGTCTGTCCACTGTAGAGACAAGGATATCATGCGTGACAGTGTCAAATTTCAGGGATGTGATCAAGAGGTACCACTACTGTGTCTTGCATCACATTAATTTTGGTCCTTTTTCTGGTTTTCTTTGTCATTTCTGCAGCACTTCTAGTGCAAGGATGACGTGGAATTTTGTCTCTGAGGATGCTCCAGAAATGGGATGCTCCCAAACCAGCAGGGATCCTTCTCTGGGTGAAAAACAGTGACAATTCAGAGCATAGCAGCTGCTTTAGTTTGAAGTGAGGAACAGTTATTCTGCTCTAGTCCAGTGAGAGATAGAGAATGAAGACAGTCTTGCATCAGAAAAGTAAATTACAGTAGATTTAGACAGGTGATTTGCTCTGTGCCTTAGATTTGCTCCTTTTTTCAGCATCTCAGCTGGTCAGAGTGTGGATGGTTGTTTGATTGTAAGGACTGAAGGAGCAGAAAAAAGCACACCTTTGCTTGGTGTTTCCAGAAGAAAGTGTACTGTCAAAGTCAAGGTGAAACCTTGCAGCATACCGAGATAAGGGGAAGACACAGTTTTTTGAGGCTTAAAATGGGTTCATCTGCATGTCTTTCCATATGAATATATGCCCACGTGGTGACTAAAGTTCTCCTTGGATAGATGGGGCTGCTACACAATTGAGTAGTAGCTTTGAGGAGCTGGCTTAACTGCAGGTGATGTTGGTATGTTTTCAAAAGAGTGGAGTAAGGAAAAGGAAAAGTACTGAGTATTTGAAGAAAAAAAATAGTCATCTGTTATAGATATAAATCTTAGTTTCACACAGGACTTATTTGAGAACAACACCTAATCTAGAGTGTACTTTATTTCACATATACTCACAATTTCAAATGGCCAGGAGCTTTGCCTGGACCATCTGCTTGCTTAAGCCGTAACTCATCAGACCACTTGTAATACAGAGCAGTAAAACATCCTCTAAGCTGGCTAAGGCACACCAGTGACTGAGTTCACACTGCACATAGAGGTTCGTCTCTCCTCTTCTGCACTTTCCTGTCAGAGACTGAAAGCTCCAGCCACAGTGCAGTATATAATAGCTGAAAGGTAGGAACATCCAGAACCCCTCCAGCTGTTTTCAAAATGATTGTGTGCCTATGCCCTGAAAGAGCTGAACACATGATGGCAGTAGGATGTTACAGCTCAGTGTGAGTGGTGGAAAGCCAGGACCATAAAAACATGAGGCTGGCTTCTTTGACTATTTCTGGTAGTTTAATTGACTTGTAGAGATCTACCACCTTCTAGGAACTGCTCCTAGCTCTATGTCACAACAGTAAAAATTCACGCTAATTTCATCACATCCATGGAGACTTCTTTGTATGCTTGCCAACATGTCCAATTTACATTTGGGACAGGGACAGGAAATTCTTTCTACCATAAATAAAGTGAGGAATCTGATTTTAAATCTTACCTGTGTGATTTTAAATCTTACCCGTGTAATTTTAGTGGTGCTTCTCACTTCTTAAGGAAAGTGTTACAAAAAGTATGAAAAATCACCACTTAAATCACCTCCTCCATCATGAATTACAGCTTTCTTTGTCAGCCCTGAAGAGTCCTAGACAATTTAATCTCACATGGTACAGCAGCTGTTCTTTACACCCCAGAATAATCATCATCTTTCTCTCTATCCTTTTTCCTATAATTCTACTATATAGAGAAGTTCACCTCTTTAGGACAGAATGAGCACCACTGCAAGGGACTTTTAACTAAAATTGAAAATACTATGAAAATTTGAAATATAAAATGATGTCTCACCATTCTAACTTACCTCAACTGGAAACTAGCCTTGTTTATTTATATGATTTCTTAATCTGTAAAACACTTCAGTTCTTGCTTGAGTGTTTGCTGGGAAGGGAGGACACTTTTTGCATGCCTCCAGGTTCAACATATTCAACATCAAGATGACTTTCAAAAATCAGATGTGGAGATTCTTTGCAACTGGACTCCTCTCACTCAGCCTTTGGGCTTCGCTGTCAGGTACAAGCATGAATTTATTCCCAACAATTGGCTCTGTATTGTTTACTGCCACTCAGGAAAAAGACCTTAGTGTAACAACAGTGATCTACACACTTATTAAATGTTACGTGCAATGTTGTGTGCTTTATCCCATATTGCCTAAATACAAAGGCAAAGTCACATTTTCTCATAATGTAAACTTTTTAAACTTTTGTAAGTTAGAAGTTTAAAATTCCTATTTACTTACTTACAAGTCAGCTGCAGAGTTTTAATTACCTAAATGATTACATAATACCTTTAATTTTAGAGCACACAGAAGTATAAATTGTAATGTAACAAAGAGAAGATATCAAGAAACATAGAATCACAGAATCATGACGGTTGGAAAAGACCTCCAAGTTCATAAAGACCAACCATTAAGGTAACTCTGTCAGGTCCACAACTGAACCATGTCTACATCCATATCTACAAATTTTTTGCTTTACAGAAGAATCTGAGGATCTTGAAAGACTTTCTGAATCTGAGTAACAACTACTCAGCAAATACTACAAGATAAGGTGGCTGATCAGTGAGGCAGCAAGCTGTTGCTGCCTTCAAACTGGTCATACTGCTTCCGTCATGCTCAAATAAGCTCTAGTCAGCTAGTTTTGATCTAAGACTTGATTGACTTGGTATCCTCCAAATCAGTCTATTGCAGCAATAAGGCCAAGTAAACACTGTAGCACCCATTATAAGGAACTGTTTGATTTCCTTCTAATGAACTCTATAATGTTATCAGCTCCTGTAAATGTCTGCCCAAGAGGTGATGATTTTGAATGGAGAAATAGGAGTTCCTGGTTAGATTTTTTTTGACTTCCATGCAGACACATATATCATCTGTAAGACACACAAATTTCCTGCCTTAAGGAACAAGTAGTTCCTTGAGGACTGACACTGAGGAAACTTGGTTTCCTATTAAACAAAAGCCTGAGTAATGCTTTCCCCATTAACAAGGTTTGTCTCAAGTGTGTATTCTCTAGTGCCTAGTAAAAGAAATGGACCTATGTTTGCAGGAGTTGTAAGATTCTTCCCCTTGTGCCTTGTTGCAGTCTTTCCCACAGTTACTGAATAACCAGTCTTTCTGTTCTTTGCCAGTTTATTTATGGACCAGTAAATTCTCTTCAAGATTTCCACTGTTACCATTCTATTTTTTTTTTTTTTTAAATTACCACTTACATTTTAAATTCTTTTAAAGAAAGTTTTGAAAGGCAAGCCAAGTGATCATACACGACTTCATTCCACAAAATAACAGAATAAAAATAGCTTTCCTTTAAGTTTTAATTTGTGTCTTGTGACAACAAGACCTTGGCTGATAGTTGCACAATACAATTTTCAGATGAGCACAAGCACTCTGCTACAGATTTTAGTCAGCAGCATATGGAAAGGCATGCTTGGGTACTTGGATTTCAAAAAGCTTTGGCAAAGATTTTTCGCTAAAGGCAGTTAAAAGGAACTAAATCACCAGAAAAAGATTTCTTTGTGGATTAACAACAGCAGAAAAGAGGAAAAAAAGGGTAGTATTAGAGAGGACTGCTTTTAAAGTAAAAAACTGTCTCTAATATACCCCAGGAATCACTGCTGAGACCCAGATGTTTGCATTACATATACACAATCTGAAGTAGAGAGGTGATAATTTTTTGAAGTCATGCAAATTATTCAGACTTGTCAAACAAACTGATCAAGAACTATCAGACAATAATGAATGACCAGGAAATGGAATGGAAGGTACAACCTGATTGTGATAAATGTAAAAGAGGATCATAATCCTATTTATATATTCCCAACAATTGTCTCTGTATTGTTTACTGCCGCTCAGGAAAAAGACCTTAGTGTACAACAGTGATCTACACACTTATTAAATGTTACGTTCAATGTTGTATGCTTTATCCCAGAAAGGAACTTTACTTTCTAGAAAAAGCATAGAGGATAAAGAGGAAAGATAATGACTTGACAACTTAAACTTAAAAGAAATATGGAGATCATCATCATCATCATGGCTTGGCTTCGCAAACGAAGATTCACATTTGCTGCAGGCACGCTGATGGCTAAAAAGGCCAATGCGTGATAAACAAGTCCAGTTGCAAAAGACACAACAGAAAGACTCCCCTGGTGGTACCAACAAGACAAGGGTCTTTCTGCATTGTCTTTTCTCCTCAAGAGTGATCCTGTGTGTGTTCTCAAAGGAGGCAGCAGCATTATAGATGGTTTGTCTCCAGGCCTCCTGGTTGGAGGCCAGAGCAGACCAGTGCTGACGGTCAATATGGCCAAGGCTGAGGTGTTGTTTCAGGGAGTCCTTGTGTCTCCTTTTTGGGGTTCCTTTTTTGCGTCCGCCAGTGGCAAGATCACCGTAGAGCACGATCTTAGGGAGGCGGTGGTCCTTCATCCTCGAGATGTGCCCTGCCCAACGCAGCTGTGTTCTCAGCAGCATGGCCTCGATACTCGTGACTGCTGCCTGTTCAAGAACAGATGTATTGGTCACATAATCTGTCCAGTGGATGTTTAGGATTGTAAGGAGGCAGCATTGATGGAAGAGTTCTAAAGTCGCAAGTGGTGGTGGTAAATGACCCATGACTCAGATCCATACAAAAGAGCAGACAGTACAATGGCCCTGTAAACACTGATCTTTGTACTTTTCCTCAGATGTTTGTTTCACCATACTCTTTTATGGAGTCTACTGAAAGCTCCTATCTGTATGGAGATATTAGTATGATTAATATACCTTTGTTGCTTTTCATGTTGCTGAGACTCCTTAGAACATTTGCTCAATTTCAAACATACCTTCATATTTAAAGCCATAAATGCTTCTGTCTTTTCTTGGTATCTTCCAAACTCTAATCTCTTCTTACTACACCAGAAGTTACATTGGGTTGAGAGAATACTCTCTCCCTCAACATGATCTAAATATTATGCTTGATGACTCTGAAATCTAAAATAGGGGGTTTACTTGAGATAAGAAATTTTGCACCTTGCTTTAATGTATTTTACAATGGTTGACTATGGAATGGATTACAAATGTGAGATACATGCTTGGTATTAAAGTGAACTGTATTTGGAATGACAAATTTAGCTGCACTGAAAATTTGTAAGTAATTTATTTAGCACCTTTGTTTTTCTTATGAAAATAAGACAGGGCATAATATGATTTATCAATAAATTACTTAAAGTCCTAAATTTCCCTACATTTTTTCCCTGATAACTTATACAGTTCTTTCATAAAAATAAGATAATTTTTTGTTTATGGTCCATAGGGTACAAGATTAATTTGTTGTTTGGCATCATTTCTCTACTGTTACCGAGATTTTTGCACAGAAGTAGAGAGATACTACAATCTTTAGGCAACAATCAGATATTACTGTTTACTTTGGTCTTTAGAGCTAGTCTTCTAACATAATGTTACATGTCTGAACCTAATATATTCAATATTCAAAAGTTAGACACAAAATCAGGCATATTGGAAAAAGCTTTATGTGACCTATTTTAGTTGGGTTTTTTTGGATGACATATATTGCTTCCTGGAAGTATATCTTTCTCTCCGGTGACTATAAAGGTATGATAATTCATAATTCACTATAACCAGTTCAACTCTCTACATTTGGTCAGAGGGATACCATCTTTACTGTTACAATCCCAATTACTGAATGAGAATAAGCAATTCCCTTTTAAGTTTCTAGTTGTTCTGAACTTTGTTTCTTTTTCCTTTATTTTTCTCTTTCTTCTTCTCAATTTTGTTTCTTTTTTGTCTCATTTCTGGCATGTCATGTAATCAGACAATATTGCAGTGTTATTAAATAATACTTACAATTGGTTTAAATCTACTTTCTCGTCTTCCTAATAATGTATGGGGTGGTCTGGAGCCAGTCCACTTTCTAAATCAGAAGAATATTCTCAAAGAAGACACTAAGCTGAGTTTCATTTCTGGAGTATAGCAGCTTTATCTAAATTCAGTCAGACGGTCGAATCTATTATATATTTAAGTGTTTAAATAGTTAAATGAGTATAATTTAGTGGACTTTTTTCTGTACAGGCTTTCATTAATCCTTACCCTTCTGATTAAATAGCATCCTATTCTCCCTGCACTCCAAGGAGGAAATAACGTGGCCTGGTCTTTCATTTATAATTAAAATATTCCATAATATAGCTGAGCCAAAAATGCTACCTCATCCTTACTCTTGTACATTGTATAAAAAGTACACAGGGGATACTTTAAGCTTTATAAATAATTCAATTGTGCTGACTCGTTGGCCAAAAACTAGTCCATTGAATCTTGAAGAGTGTGCTTTGGTAAAATGAGCATGCCCAATGTAACCATCCTTTATTGAGGTTTACCAGAATGCAAGGACAATGGTTATTGCTTTGGAATACACGATGCAGAAATATTTGATGGACCTTATTTATAAACACAAAAATGTAATTAATTTTCTGTACTGTTAATTGAAATTATTTCCTACCTAACTCGCTATCCATCATTTCACTTGCTATTTGCCTAAATCCTTTCCCCTATAATTTAAAGGGAGCATTACAACATCTAATTTTCAATGTCATTTTTGGAGCAAGACTCTTATTACTCAACATTTCCTGTCATTAGTGCGGAAACTAGCTCTTGGCTGTAAGTATAGTACAAACACAAGAGCTTTCCTGTTTTCTCTGCTGTGCCCATTGACCATGGACAATATCCTTATTCCCAAGATTTGTGTATAATACTCAGTATCTTAAGAGGAAGTACCAAACATCTTGTTGAAGAATGTACTCACAGTATGTAAGAATCTGTATCCTGACAACTCCATATCCCTGGGAGCAAAGCTCTTCCATTATTCTTACAATTTCTTTATCCGCATTTGCTCTGGGGGTATTACAGAAGATTACCAATGAAAAACATGAGCAGATTGAATACGGACAGAAGCTATATCTTCTGAGGTACTAAGACAGCTGTATACCAAGTTAGGAAAGAAACATATATGTCAAAGAGTGAATAGGTGGTGAGGTTCAGAGACAGAAAAAAGTATGTCAAAATTCCTACCCTCACCTGCAGGCAAAATGAGATTTAGGATACTATAGGAAGAACACTAACAGATTGCTGAAGCTTATTTAACTTACTAATAGCAACCACAGTATTATAATTTTTTCACTTCTGAGCTTTCTAAAAAAATTCCGGTTCACATTCCCATTTAAATTTTGCATGACATTTTTGTTACAATTTTCACCTTGCTCAGTTGAAGATGGTACAATAATTCAAAAATAATTTGGGCAGAATTGAGGTGTAAAGTAACCTGGCTTCTTCTAAAACCTATAGTATTCACCTACAACATCCAAATGTTTTTAATTTTGCAAGAATGTTTTCAAGCAAGGCCTGGAAACTTATGTATGAGCAATAGGAAGTGAAGTCTAAGTATTCAGTCATGAAGAACTGTTTAAATTAACCAATGGCCTTGTCTAGCAGTAGGGGACTTCTCTTTTTTTCCCACAGGGCCACATGGAAGGAGTCTTATTGGATCTTCTCTACCTTGAAGGAAGTGGTATGGGGGTATTTCTTCAGATTATTTGGGTTATATACTGCAATTAAAAGAAGAGATTCTTGGGAAATTCTGCCTTTTCTACCTTCATGAGGATGACAGCCTGTTCTCAGGGTTCCCATTCAGCTTGATTGTTGTGTGGCCGGTAGTTAACTTGGCAAACTGCCAAAGATTTTGCTCATTATGTAAATATCAGAAAGGAAATGGAGATTTTTCAGAAGGAGAGGAATATTTTAAAAAGAAAATGTATATTGTTACTGCTTGTCTGAATCCAGGCATCATTCTGTGGGACAAAAAGGAGGAACACCTCTGAATATTAACTTTTTATCTGCCAGATTCTAAGGCTTCTTTATACATGGAGTGATAGAGTTTATTAAATATGGTTCACTGGGATATTTACACTTGGTTATGCTAGAAAAAGTAAAAAAATAAATTATTAGCAGCTCTTTGTATGTATGATATAAGAGACTGTATTCAAGTGGATAAAATCAACAAGAGCTGTGGACAGGTCAGAAACATTGCCAACTGTTGTGATAAAATTCTTATGATATATGTTTTTTTTTCTTACACCTCATTGCTTGAAGTTATCCTATTATGTGAGAATGTCAGTTTTTGTTTAAGAACAAACAGATCTTGTCCTTGTAGCTAAAGAGATCAAGTATAAAATATGACATTCAAAAGCTTAACATAAAAAAGGCAAATTAAGAAATATTTAAATATTAAATATTAAAATTAAGAAATTTTATTCACTGTGATCCTGTGTATTATGAAGAAAGAGCCTGACTCAGTTTTTTTCAGCACTTGGAGTTGACCATCCTGTTCTGACACAATGCATTACATGTATTCAAATACAGTGCACAGAGTGAAAGGTTCAGAACCTTTGCCTATTGCTGGAAGGCAACAGTATGGATCAGATAATTGTGCTTTATTTCTTTCTTTTTTGTCAGATGCAGGGAAACAGGTTATATGACTTAGTTATTTTTCTTCTCTTTAAGATTTTTTTTTATTTCAAGCTCTACTAATATTCACTTGGAATCCCAGGTTTAAGACTTGGCTTAGTTTACGTCTCAAGAAAGCATTAAAATTATTTTTTAAAAGTCAGGGTTGAAATTTACCCCTATGCAGATGGCAAACAAAAAGGCTTGTGAATCTCTTGCATATGACCTTGTGTAGGTAAAATTCTAACGAAAATGTTCCAAAGGAAAGGACTGGTAGAAACTTCCTGTTCAATGCAATTCAAAACACTCACAAGTGTATTTCTTAGTTATATTTGAAGAGGCAGTTTTCAGGGAAGCACCGATACAAAAAAATATGCTATGTATTATAAGATGAAGTAAGTGAGAGATTTGCTATTGATTTTGAAGGGACTATGTTTTCTTTACTTATGCCAGTGGAAAAGCTTTTCTTATTGCAGCTGGGCAGTATGAAGCAGGTGGTGGTTTTTTCTTCTTTACAGAACAGAAACAGTACACAGAAGTTGGGTCCCTAGTAATCCACTGCCTCTCTTTACTAAGACAGCATAAATATTTCTGATTTTCTTAAGGTTTAGGAACTTCCAAGAGAAAAAGAAGTAATAGTGACAATATTTATCAAAGATATCAGGAATACTGAAAGGATTACAAGTTTGTTCTTTTGCTCCAATAATAGGTTCAAACCTAGAAGGGGTGGTTAAGAACAAGCTGGTGTTCATTTCATACTAGCTTTTTTAATCCATCAATTACCTAGTTAAGAAACTGTGGTAAGATATGTACTTCATATATTGCCATTGGGCATCTGCCAGTTGACATGGACTGCCTGAGTAATAGTTCTAAGAATTGCGTGAAAGAAATTGGTAGAGGACAAAATGTTGAAATTGTAATAATACCTTGGGATCAGAACTGACTTTGGCCTAACACCTTATGCTGTATATTTGTCTTGAGAAGTTATCAGATTTTAACAATCAAAAGAATATTAATATTTCTTGGTGTACTGGCAAAGCATGGGGATGTTCTTCTCCCAAATGCAAACAGTTAATTCAGTTTCCAACAGTTCCTATTACAGTCAGAGGGATGGATTTTAAGTTCTTAGAGGCAGGCACCTGCGCCCCCTGAGTAGAAGCATAGCATGTTAAGCCTGTCTGCCATACTGCAGTTGAATTAGACATCTTAAAATGGGGTCCAAAAATTACTAGGAGCTTACCAGGAGAAATTAGAGCTTTGAGCCACTGATAATTAGCCAGTAAGAAATACTGAAGACAGAGGTAAAGAGGCAACTCAGGATCCACAGCCTGGAGTGGGCAAGATGCCAGTTTTGTGGTTTCCAGTAGTCACCTGGGAAGAGGGAACCTCAAATTGCAGACCAGTACTGCTCAAGTGTTTTATTCAATGCCTGTTTTATTTAAAGTACATAAAGAGTTATAGATTCCTCCATCACTAGACACCTCCCTGATCCAAGTCACCTTTTACAAAGTGGAAAAACTTCCAAAGAAAGAATTGAAGAGTATCCTATCTATTTAACCTCCCTTCTCTTCTCTGCAGGATCAGACCAAGTACACAGATTAGCAGGAGTGGTACATGCAGTCAACCATGTTGTGAGTCTCATATCCTGCTTGTGACAGTCTTCTTCTAGTGCCCTGCTTGAGCTATGTAGGCAGGCTCACAGCTGCAAAAGCAGTAGGAATCCCTATGCCTGTGATTCTCAAATACTTCAAGTTGTTGTGGTCTTTTTTGAAGTGATTTTCCCTGTTTGAAGCCTCCTTGCTGACACTGATTTTTGGAAAGGAGTGGTAAGGGAGCAGCTAACAAAAAAATACCATAAAAAAGGCCTCACATTTCCCCCCACTTTATTTTGGCCACTTGGTGCACATATTTACCTTTCAAACTCCTTGATTTACCATATCTTAGCATATGATTCCCCATCTTCATTCAGCTTGTCTCAGTATATGATTCCTGTATAATCCTCCATTCTCCATGAATTCTTTCTTACCCACTCTTCTGTTCCCTTTACAAATTCATGTCACATTCTTAGGATGATCTGTACAGAAGCCTCTTACATACACTTTTCAGGAGTATGTTCTTGCAAGAGAACAGCCTTACAAGTCAATCATTTGCTGGCCCATAATTCAGGAACCAAATATGAAGATAGCAGAGCTAGTGGTGCTTCAGGTCTGCAAGCATCTTCATTTAAAAGTTTATGACCAAGGATTGGTTATAAAGAAAACCCACAAAAGTTTCTTTGAAATTATTCTGCTCTCCCCAAGGTGAAACCAAATGATCCCCAGAAGTTAAACTGATGTCCAGCTAATACTGAGAAAAAGAAATACAAATTACCCTTGCCAGCCTCCAGCCAATATATGTCCTATAGGCCTCTAATCTCTCATGTGAAGCACCTAAATTTGAATCTGTGCAGATACATACCTGTAGTATCACTGCCTTTGCCATGTTAAGCACCAGCTTAATCTTTTGCACTGCAATATCTATGAAGTAGCTGTTCTGGCCTCTCCAGCAACCACTTAGTGGCTATTTGTGCAAGCTGCTACATAGTTTAGGTTTGCTAGCAGTAATAAATCATACAGGCTTTCTATCACTGCCATAGGAAAAAAAGTTCAGTTTTTCAATATCTACAGCTTTTGTTTCCTACCCAACTTTAATACTAGGCAATAAACTAATCAGGGAATTTTAATGGCAGCTGGGGTCAAATCACATAATTTCTACCAATTACGATGAATCACTCAGTTTTAAAAATCTCAATAATTCTTTCTAGTAAACTTCTTTTACTGATTCCTGAGTTAAATGTTTGGAATGCATAAGCTGAAAGAGAATGTTCAAATTCAAAGAAAACCTGCTTTTCTTGGATTAATAGCAGTTATACAAAATTAAAGTTTCCTACTGAAGCAGTGACAAAATGTCGTTAAATATAAGGCCTAAGATACCTGACAGCTGCCTTTGAAGTAAAATATTTTCTCTATAAACAAATCAACAATGGAATAAAATATAAAAATTCCCTCTGAATTTCCATAACTGTGCATTCCTTTCTGTTTTTCATAAATTATCCCCTGTATCTTGTTACAGAAAATTTGAACCTACAAAATAGTTGTCAAAAGAAATCTGACTTGGGAGTCTTTGGTGAATTTTTTCCAACACGCCACGTCTTCAGTGTATCTGTTTTTCAACATATCAGTGATTCAACAAGAATATTTCACTAAAATCTAGTAGAGACTGTAGATGATTAGTAGCTGCAAATAAAAATTCAACTGCTCTTTTTTTAGACCTGGCAGATAAACAACAGCCCCCTTATGAAAGGAAAAACTGCTGGATGACAGATGGTGAAGTGGCCCTTTTCCTAGGAACCAGTTTTGCCCAATTCTTGGGGAGAGGAGCTAGATAATTTCAGTCTTGTAGGTGGACTACATAGTTAGGCAAAACTGGCAGTCATCACTGAAGGTAAGGCAATACTGGAATAGCAAAGCTGTTGTGAAGGAAGTGCACTGACAGAGAACATACGAAGACACTGGAATAATGCTACATCCAACTTTAAATATACCATCTTTTGCTATAAGTTCAAGGTGTTGAAGTTCAAAGGGTGGTTAGGCGTTGGAACAACTTGCCCAGGGAAGTGTTGGAGTCACCATCCCCAGAAGTGTTAAAAAAATCTATGGCTATGGCACTGAGGCATAGGGATTAGAGGTGGACTTGGCAATGCTAGGTTAACAGTTGGACCTGAAGACCTAAGAGGTGTTTTCTAACCTTAATGATTCTATGGTTCTGTGTACTCTTTTTTAATTTTTAGCAACTTTATTTAAACAGAAGTATGGCACTTTATAAAATCAAAGATTTCTGTATACAAGGCTGTCCAAGAGGTATTTTTAATTTAAAAAACCTTAATGAGGAAATATTTTTACATGTGCTTACTAGACTTCTAACACTTTACTAAAGCAAACACTGTGGATTATTCATTAAAGTACTTTTAATAAATTGCAGAATGCCTTTTGCTTCTCTAGCTAAATATTAAAGTTCTCTGGTACTTTTTACCTGGTCCTCATACATGGGCATTTTCATTAATCCTTGACAAGGAAATAGACAAAAAATTCTATTTCTTCTATAGTTAACCTGAATAATTAAGCACCTGAATAAGGCCAGTCTGTGCCTTTGAGAAAGAAAAGCCATATTTTGTTTCTAGAGTTCCTGTCTGTGGCAGATACTTGCTGAGACTCACTACTGTTACTGGCTGCATGAGCTCTTCTCCTTGGCCTGAGCATAGGAAGAGTATGAAGGAAAGACCTGTGATATTGCCTGAGGAATACCGACTAACTCACAAAGATCAACAGCAGACAGTACAAAACTACATGCCAGCACCTGAAGCCCTGGTATCAAACTGTAAGGTCTCTAACTTGGATTTCTGGGCGCCAGTCAAAAGAGCTAGTGATTAACATACCTTCAGTGCTTCCTTTGTAGTGACTCTAATATATACACAAATACATACATATATGTATATGCACATGTGTATCCATATGTGTATTTGTGTGTATAGATAAATATAAATATATAGAATCGATTGTGTTGGAAAAGACCTCAGAGATCATCAAGTCCAACCCTTGGTCCAACTCTAGTCCATTTACATGGCACTAAATGCCATGTCCAATCTCAGTTTAAAAACCTCCAGGGACGGTGAATCCACCACCTCCCTGGGCAGCCCATTCCAATGCCTGACCACTCTCTCTGTAAAGAATTTCCTTCTAATATCCAGCCTAAATTTTCCCTGGCAGAGCTTAAGCCCGTGCCCCCTTGTGCTATTGATAACTGCCTGGGAGAAGTGACCAATCCCCGCCTGGCTATAACTTCCCTTCAGGTAGTTATAGACAGTGATGAGGTCACCTCTAAGCCTCCTCTTCTCCAGACTAAACAACCCCAGCTCCCTCAGCCTCTCCCCATAGGTCTTGTGTTCCAGTTCCTTCACCAGTCTTGTTAGTTTTCTCTGGACCCTCTCCAGCACCTCAATGTCCTTCCTGAACTGAGGGGCCCAGAACTGAACACAATACTCCGGGTGTGGCCTCACCAGTGCAGAGTACAGGGGAAGGACCACTTCCCTGCTCCTGCTGGCCACACTGTTCTTGACCAGGATGCCATTGGCCTTCTTGGCCACCTGGGCACACTGTTGGCTCATGTTGAGCTTTCTGCAAATTAGTATGTTCTTTTCTTTCATAGGAACAGAACCTGAAAGGACAATATGTATTAGGATTATGATTGATGCCACAAGCATATTGTAAAGGACCTCATGGGTCAGATCTCATCCTCTGCATCCTCTGTGTAGTAGATTACACATTTTTTCCATTAGCCACTGTAGTCCCTGGTGCAACTGTGGTCTGGAGGTTTTTGAGAAGCTTGAAGGAGTGCAAACAATGTAGAACAACCCAGAGAAATTCGGAGTCAGGTCTTTATATTTCCATTGAGCTCTAGCAACTTTGGATTTTCGCTGTTACCTTTCTACCCTCCCATTGTTGATAACCTAATATTTTTTCTTGGTCTTCACAGATCTTTAAAGAAGAACTGATTGGGGACTTTTCTCAGGAGCATACCTTTAAAAATAATCAGCTATTGTAGGCAAACCGTTTTAAAAATTTGAGTCCTACAAAAGCAGTCATGATAGTTCACTTTTTATTGCAAGACATAATTCAAGTTTTTTCTCTATATGCCCACTCTTGAACATCAGGATACAAGTGTTTTTTGAGAGCTTAAGCAGTTAAAACAAGTTCTGCTATTTTATACCAATTGAAGATTCATCCATAAAATTAGAAGATTGAGCAGACCTGGGTAAATGCCATTTCTGCAGCTTGAACTAATTGAACCTACTACTCAATTTTGAGAAAGCATTATTGGATGATGGATGGAGGAAAGAAAAGGAAAAGAAAGGCTATTTTCTTCTTCTTTTAAAAGAAACTTCGCAGTTAAAAACTTCAATATCCAAATTCCCAGCTGACTATCCCTCTGAACTCAGTCACACTCCCAGGAACACCACTGTAATTCAAAAAAAGCTCGGGATGCCAGAACTGCAGCCACAGTGCAGTCTCTGACTTGTACACTAACACCAGGACTTGTACAATATGGACCACTGTTTCAGACTCTGGTGCACAGCACATCTCCATGCCCTTCAACAGCAGCTTCAAGGCTTGGATTTTCACTACAATGCAATAGCAGATTTTCCACAACCATTTCCATAGAAAGATGAAGAAAATTCTTTTCCTGTGTGATGGTTTTGGCTGGAGTGGTATTAATTTTTTTCACAGTGGCTAGTATAAGGCTATATTTTGGATTTGTGCTGAATACAATATTCATAACAGAGTGATGTTTCTGTTATTGCTGAGCAGGGCTTACACAGAGCCAAGGCCTTTTCTGGTTTCCATAGTTACAATGGGAAATTGTAAACCCACATTACAGGCCAACAGAAAGCTCCTTTCAGTTTCAGTGAGATTCCCATTCTGATTTGTTTTTTTTACTATGGGTTTCTCAAACTAGTGAGAATATAAAATAAAATTTAAGTGACATTAAATTAGAAATTTGATTTGAAAATTTAACCTATATTGTTACTCACATAAACATTGTTCCCAAAAGAATTGTTTTCCTACTTGCACTGTAGCCACGCTTTTCCTATTAAAAAAGAAAAGTATCTCTGTTAAGAAAAAAAAAATTTACTGTTAAGAAAAAATAAAACAGTTTCCTGTTAAAGAAAAAAACAGTTTTCTGCTAAGAAAAAATAAATTGCTTAAAAACATCTATACACATGAGTTTGACTGCAAGCACAAAAATCTGTTTCACAATAACCAATACCATCAATACACTTCAGCGTTAGTCACACTAAATTTGTCCTCCCTTTAAAAAGACACAAATCTTTCAGTTTTATACTTGTTCTGGAAACCTGTAATGCTGAAAAGCTATGAAGGTCAGCAACTGGAACTGGTTTGAAAATTTTAATGAAAATTTTCTGCCAGACAAAACATTTTGAAAAGGTAAGCTTTTTTCTGAGGGCATTCACAACTATTTTAATGAGACATATACATTCTATTCTTTTGCTTTGGAAAAAATAATAAACCACTGCTTATATGATGCTCTGTTGAAAAATGTGTGTACACAGTGATAATGTATGGTGACATGACAAGGCATTTGCCTGTTATTTTCCATTTAAATTACAACATATAGAACTGTTTAGTTACAACACAAACAACAGACAATCTCATTTAGTAAATAAGCAGAGTTGTTTTAATATTAAGTAGAACATGTACTTTCCAAAGTAAAAGTACTGTAAAATAAATAGAATCAATTGAATATTAAAACATATTGCTTGATGTCTGTAATATGCCATGGCTTAACACATATTATATATGTGTGTGTGTGTGTAGGTCAGACTTCGCGAACGAAGATCTGTGGAAGGTGTTTGTACGCCTTCCAGCCTGCGCATTGGATTTATTTTAGGTGGGACACAGTGCGCGCAGAACTGAGCCCACCCTTTAATCCTAAAGTTCATCTGCCGGGGCCAAGCGAGCTTGGACAGTGGCAGCGAGGTCCTCAGGACGTAGGTGGATCGCCTTACAGGGCTAACGGGCTCCACCTACCCGGGGAGTTTCCCCGACCGGGAATCGAACCCGGGGCTCGGCAGTTACAGTGCCGTATCCTTAACCACTAGACCACCAGGGACCCCCATATATTATATATAACCAAGACATTAATAGAAATGAAAAATCCATTTTTGTATTTCAAAATTCCTTTTTTGTATTTCAAAGATCTTTTCTAAAATGAAACATTCCAAATAACACTTCCCCCACCCCCCCAAAACTCCTTTTTGCAAGAAACATTCAAATTTCACTCAGCAAACAGTTTCTAAATGTTGATATTTCATGAAGCAGAAAGTCCAAATTTCATTTCTTCTATAAATGGGGCACACAGTAATTGTGTATGGTCCAATCTTTACAGTGAGTGCAGTGGATGTTAATTTTAAGACCCTCCCTATGCAGAGAAGCACTTCCCAAAAGATGATGGCAGGGTTAGCCTTGAAACCGGCTGCTGGACAAAGAAATTTAATTCAAATGGGCCTCCAGAACTGAGCACAGATTACTAACTAGCAATTTAGAAGAAACTAAATTTTGGCTGACATGCAAAGGCAACCTGACTGCTATGAATAAAAGCCTAGTAGCTTGACTATGATGCTTTTGTTTCCTGCTTGCTGTCGTGCTCTTAATTGCCCATGTCTCACTGTAGTTCTGAATTTCAGGCAAAATTCAATAATTTTTCCTCTCTGAGGCCTTGATACTCTGCTCAACCTCAGGTTATTTTGTTCAAAAGACTACACTTCTTCAAAGCTATTGTTCAGCTGAATTTTATTTTACAATCTCCATCAATGTCCAATGATTTGGGAGCCATGAGGCTTTCCTTTTAGCAAAAATTGGGTTAATTTAGTGCTTGTCACAAAGGAAATTCAAATGTTCTGTGGAATCTCTTTCCTAACTTACCTTTATGTCTGCAGGTTTATACCTAGAAACAGCAGATTGTCCCCACATTACACTCAGCATACTACTGAAAAATGGAATATATTAATATATTATTACACATTATTATATTAATATTATATTTATATATTTATATTATTATATTATATCACTATATTAATATATTAATTCAATCATATTTTTCCTTTTCATGTCTCTGAACTTATCTGTTTTCATAGCATTGCAGTGGTTTGTGTTCTTATGTGGACTGCAATTATGTTGATTTCCCTGGAGGTTTTAGAATATCCTTGTCACAACACTCAGAGAAGCCTCATCCCATCCGTTTGTCTATATCTAGGTTACAGTTCCCATCTCTTGAGTCACCATCAGAACTACTTAACCTTTATTTCTGGCAACTCCCTTCTGCTTCACAGTTCATACATGTAATTGAGCTGATGACCTACTTTGCACTCCTCAGGGGTTTGGATATTTTTTCTCTTTTGTGTCTTGTCAAAGTAGAGTTTAATTGTAGAAGACTTTAATTGCTGCCTGTCTTTTGTTCTTGCTACACCTCTTTATCATCCTTGAAGTCACGTCTTCAGATGTTACTATTGTTTTACCAATTTTCACACAACTTATCTGTGGTTTATTTGCTGTGTCTTTCCCAAGGCTCATTTACTTGGGTGTAAGCTTCCTGGTAGAACACTAAGTATATGCTCTGCCTATTGAACTTTTCCTCAAACCTTTTAGAAACAACAGCTTTGTATTTTTGATAGCCTTGGAGTTTGCAGAGAGTTCTCAATTACTGAGCTCTTAAAGGTGCTTTTTTTTCAAAAGTTTAAAAAGGCTTTATTTTTCTTTGTCTTTTAATATATGGAACTCTCCCCACATCTTAACCAGCTTCTCTACCAGAGGCTCATTGTTGTACTAGTTCAAAATATCACATGGGCAAGCTACATATAACTAAAATGTATTTTTTTGTTCCTTGAGGACCTTGTTGAATGAAGGTTTAATGTAGCCTATAAACAGTAAGAACTAAAGGCTTTAAAAAGGTAGCTTCTAGAACAATCTGAACTGACAAGGTATCTCTCTCCTAGATGCAAATTTAGATTTGTGGCTGCTTTCAGGCTTTCCCAATGTTTCTGCTCCGTGCTGGAATAGAAACAAAATATTTGAAAAGTTTGGCAAGAATTATATTGTCAGGTTGGCCATTTTCAGAATGAAAATTGTAATTTTATACATTTTGTAAATTTGTCTTTCTGAATTTGCAAGTCAGAAATCTTGAGAGGCTCATAAGAGGGTAAAAAGAGGAGATTCGTTTGTATAACAAATCTCTTTTAAAAGAACTAACATGTTGTACCTTTGACTACATGCCATTCTGGCAAAAAATATAACAAATTTAATATTGGTATGTGAATTAAATACCAATATTAATCTTCCTCCAAAGATTGCTATTGATTATTATGAAGCAATGTTGGCTTTAACTGGAAGACAGAATGTCAAAGCCTTCGTAATTACTGACGGAAAGTGTTTGGACTCATAGTTTTAAAACTGTGGCCCATAAACCCTGACCGTTACAGATTTATTTTCAGGCAGTGATAAATATTGATTAAGCAATTCTAGTTCATGTGTGATGTTTTAAAATTCCTGTCTCTATTTTTTTAGCTGCTATGAAACTCCTATGCAAACCGATATCTATCTGAGTTTTAGGTAAGAAAAGAAATATTAACTTGCTAAATTCTGAATGCTATGCCCAGAGTTTATGGTAATAACTGGATTACAAATATTGGCAGCTGTTGGTTTGGGTTTTTTGAATGTGGATCTTCATAGACTCAGGTAAAATATATCAGCCTGTTCAGATATTGAAGGAAAATGGCTAGCTATAACTCTCTTGCTGAAAAGGTTTCTGTTTGTCATATAAAAAGAGGTAGTGTTTCAAATTGCTTGTTTTTATAAATATTTGACATCACATATAAGTGTTTAATTGACCTAACTAGATGTCATCTACCTTTTTCGTACTCTTAAAAAGACAGTAAGTAGTCTCCTGCAGCAGTAATTAATATAAATGGTTATATTACTGATTCTTATTTAGCAGAAATAGAGTTACAAAATATTTTGCACAACAGACCATGCTTTTTTCAATTAAAAGCTAAGTTATTAGGAAAATTGTCACAGCAATCTCTAGCAATCTAGAATTTTTTCTTTGCTATGCTTTTCAAAGATCGAAAGAAATTTGCCATTGGCCTGTGTTTCAAGTGTAGAGGTATAAGTGCAGAGCAAAAAAACTGTAAAATGTATTTGACTTATATTTTATTCACAAATGAAGCATTAAATGCAGTGAATCCTTAAATGTACATAAAGTTGTAGTGTATGAAGAATTGGAAACTCTATTCTACCTTGAAGCAACATCATAAAATAAATGGATGATTATAACTGCTTTTACTTTTTTATGGTTCTTAAAGAAATGTGACTTCTAAAATAATTTTACTGAAGACTATAACATACATTTTTTAATTCTTCTTTTATTCTTGAAACAGAATATTTTCAAATATGGAAGCAGATTTCCATAAAACAGTACCTCATGTATCTTTATTCCATTTGTCAAGGTACAGTAGATCTGTTGTTTTGTACTAATTACTTAGCTTAGACATTTTTATTTCTTTTTTTTTCTTAAATCTGCTGTTTTTTCTACTGAAATAAAATTAAGTTAATTTTTTTCAAAATGGCTGTTGTGCCACTTGACTTACCTAAATGGCTTGGAATAAGCCAGATTTAGAGTAAATGATGGCTTTTTAACTGGAGTAGGTAGTGTTATTGCTCAAATAGGTGTGGGATCTGGTGAAGAGTTTAGCAAGAGTGTAATTTTTCATGACATTTTCTTAACATTATTTTCAGCTTCCCCTGAGAGACAAAATTTCAGTTAAAAACATGATAATGAAAGGAGTTACTTTTTTTTTTAAGCTCTAACTACAGTTACGTAGACAACACTGAATAATCATTACATTGGCTGTTTGAAGAACTCATCATTAAGGTAGCCAAGTACAAAAAAGCAGATTTCATGCAAGACAGTAAATTGCTTAAAGGTAATATTTAACAAGTTTGTAGCTTTGTTGGTATATTTTTCAAAAGCACTCTTTTGCTAAGAAATATAGAGAGCAATTTTGGAGAAATATGTTCCTTTTGTGATATAACACAATATGAAAAACTTTGTCCTCCTCCTAGCTGATGAGCCTGCCAATGCTTGCTTAGTTAATAATGACTAGAGTTATCTAATGGGATTTGTGAGTGAGCAGTCATTTGCATATATAGATGCTCCATATGTAGATTCCTCCATATTTATTCATGGGCTTCCCAGAAGCAAAATGGCACAGTGCCTGTCTAGGTATGACTGTAAGACAGGGCCAGCATGCATAATATGAGCAAGGTATTATCGCACTTGAACTAGTTTTCACTTACCTGGGGCATCAAAAATGAGCTACATGCTCATTTAAGTTCCAAGGCTTTGCACAACTGTACCTTTTGTTTACATTTCTTCTCTCATATTCCCCAAGATGTCAACACCTTTCCTACCTGAGGCAGAAGCCTGTTCTTTATCTGTTCCATTCTCACCCTTCACACACACTTCCAAGTTTGCATCTTTCCCTCTGTTGGCCAATTGCCTTGGAGAATGGCAAACAACATCAATCAAGCAAACAAACAAACATCCCCAAGGTGCCAAAAACCCCAAACCAAACCAAATTAAACAAACAAACAGAACAAAACAAAAACTCCAAAAAACCAAACAACCCTCCACAAATAAACCCAACCACAAAACAAAGTAACAACAACAAAAACCCAAACAAAACAAAACAATAAAAAACCCAAACAACCCACAAACCAAAACCAACTAAAAAAAAAGGCAAAAAAATCCTCCCAAAACCCTTCTGTCAGCCCCTTCCTCCCACTCACTTTAAAGCTCCCAGGGGCCTGCCTGCTCCACGCAGCATCCCAGCTTTCAGTGTCCACACCTGAGCACAGTGCTCATCCAGCTCTTCTCTGCTCTGCACCACAGGCATTGTGCCGATTTGCAAGCTGCATTCCTCCTGGTGGGGATACGGTCGTCTCTTTGACAGAGATCCCTGTGCTCACTCTTCTTATGATGTCAAACCAGCAGATTACTGTTATTAGGAGAATCAGATGGAGAGCAAGTTCTCTGATATTCTATTGTTTTCCAGGGGAGGAAGCAAGTGCCAAATTTTCTGAATGCTCCTTGGCTGAAGACAAAGCATGTAACAGTTTCAGGGACTGCCTATTAGAGCACATTACAGTCTCCTCAACTTGTCTTGGCATGCATGAAAGTGCATAGTGGAAGTTATATATATTTTTTTGCAAGGTAAAGAATTTGGACATGTTACTTTATAAGCTCTTGGGGTACAGGTATCAGAGAGAACACATGGAAACAGGTCACCTACCATGTGACGTGGCTATTCATGGTAATCCAATTTTATTATAGTGTTTTCTGATTTGTTCTGTAGAGTAAAGACCACAGAGACTTTATAAAAAGTATTTCAAAGGATTTTTTTGGAGGCCTGCACTGCTTTGGATTGAATAGAAAACATCATTAATGAGGACACATGAACTAATTTTTCTACTTCTCAGCTTCTTATAAAAACTTACTCAAAATGAGCAGTTTTTAACCCTTCAATGCTTTTTACCTCTCCAGATAAAGGATTCCTACAACTTGAGGAACACTACCTTGAAGGAAGATCTGTTCTCAAATACCAGTTCTCAACAGATTCACTGTCTGGCCCAGAGAGGTGTTATTTTTACCTATACAAGTTAAAATTTCTTGAAAGCATTTATGAGTGCCTAAACTGTGTTGAGAGGACCCATGGAAATCTCAAGAGGATTTTGTCAGCACAGCTCTCTTGTGGTCTGCTTAGGGACCTTACAGAGCCTCCTTAGACTGTGTCTGTGCCACATCTTGGTAGGTACCCTTTGCTCAAGATCTTTGCTGCTGTTTGCTCTACTTAAGTACCAGGAGAATGAGAAAGGCAAGGTGGTACAGGAAGGAGTGAGAGAGACTGCTGTGGAAAGAAGAGAATGACCAGGAAGCAGGAGTTGTAGGGTCTAGATATTTTATTCTATCTGGTACCAAACAGGCCTAGAAGTATTTGTCCATAGCTACTTGAATATCATTCACTTACTTGTTTCCAACTTTTAATGCTCTTTTTCACATTAATTCCTTTTTCAACTATAGGAGAATATCATAATTTTGCCATCCAAGAAGAATGAATTTGAAACATCACATTAAAATCTACTGATTCAGCTCTTCCATAGTTTTGAATAAAGTATTCCTGCAAAACAAATGCATATAACACTTTCCTATCATACATCTAATTAACTTGCTACAATACTGTCTAGGTATACTGGCCTAGAACATGATATGCTTAACAATTTGTTTAATTTAATTACATATTGGGAACACTGAGGAACAATTTGCCATGAACTAAGAAGTTTTAAGTGCCTACTTGTCAAGAAGAGAGGAATACTTTTTAGATTTTCTTAGTCTTGGAAATTGTATTATTCATACACCAGATGAACACCATTGTCACAAGTCCAGCTGTCAGATACACTATAAATGCTGCAGAACCTCGAGGACAGCATCTTTAAGATATCTCTGCTAACAATGATGAGCATGTGAAGATACGCTTATGTGTGCAGTTTTGTCTGTAGTTCTGCTGCATATGTGAACTCAGAGTCATTCTTTTTAAAAACATCAGACTGTTCAACCTTTTTTCCCAAAGAACTAACAATGAGACTGTGGCTCCATGATCTTTAGTATGTCTATCATCTGCAACAGTGCAAGTTTGACGCAGTTATACTATTCCCAAATTAGCATGACAATTTGTGTTCAAACCAGCATTTGTCAAGGGACAATGTCCCATATTTCAGAGCGTATTGTGCCCATTTTAGTTCATTTATTTTGTTTGCTACTTATGTTTATGCATAGGAATGTTAATCCTGCAACCTTGGCAGGATGATTCCGAAGTTAGATTGCTTTCTGGTTTTAAAAGGTTACTGGGAGCTGCCAATATGTCTGGCAACTAAGGATTTGCAATGTGGAGAAGGCAGGTGACTGGATTGGAATGGTAAATTGGTCAACTGAGGATGATCATACTTTGCAGACTAATGTTCTGCTGTGTAATGAGAAACCAGTCCATCCCATTTCCAGTCAGAGAAACTTCCTCTTCAAGCCAAGGGACCCCCAAACAAGCACAGTCCAATGCTTTTACTGCACATGATACTTGTGGATGCAGTGGAGTCATGGACTTGTGCACTTACAACAAAAATAGGATGTTATTTTCCTTTTCCATGTTTAGTTCTTTAATCCCTAATGCAACAGTTGAGATAAGAATAAGAATAAGAATAAGAATAAGAATAAGAATAAGAATAAGAATAAGAATAAGATGGGTTGGAAAGGACTTCTGAGATCATCAAGTCCAACCCTTGACCTACTACCACTACAATTAGACCATGGCACTAAGTGCCACATCCAGCCTTTTCTTGAACACCTCCAGGGATGGATAATCCACCACCTCCCTGGGCAGCCCACTCTGTTGTCTGATTACTCTCTCTGTAAAGAACTTCCTCCTGATATCTAACTTAAACCTCCCCTGGCACAGCTTGGGACCATGGCCTCTTGTCTTACTGTTGGTTGCCTGGGAGAAGAGACCAACCCCACCTGGCTACAACCTCCTTCCAGGGAGTTGTAGAGAGTGATGAGGTCTCCCCTGAGCCTCCTCTTCTCCAGGCTAAACAACCCCAGCTCCCTCAGCCTCTCCTCACAGGGCTTGTGTTCAAGTCTCTTCATCAGCCTGGTCGTTCTTCTCTGGACCTGCTCCAGCACCTCAATGTCCTTCCTGAACTGAGGGGCCCAGAACTGAACACAATACTCCAGGTGTGGCCTCACCAGTGCTGAGTACAGAGGCAGAATCACTGTCCCGGTCCTGCTGGCCACACTGTTCCTGATACAGGCCAGGATGCCATTGGCCTTCTTGGTCACCTGGGCACACTGCTGGCTCATGTTGAGCTTCCTGTCAATCCAAACTCCAAGGTCCCTTTCTGCCTGGCTGCTCTCCAGTCACTCTGTGCCCAGCCTGTAGCGCTGCAGGGGGTCGTTGTGGCCAAAGTGCAGGACTCGGCACTTGGCCTTGTTGAACTTCATCCCATTGGAATCAAAGCAACTCTCCAGTCTGTCCAGGTCCCTCTGCAGAGCCCTCCTGCCTTCCAGCAGGGTCGACACTCCCCCCCCAGCTTCGTGTCATTTGCAAATTTACTAATGGCACACTCAATCCCCTCATCTAAGTCGTCAATAACGATATTAAACAGGACTGGGCCCAACACTGACCCCTGGGGGACACCACTAGTGATCGGCTGCCAGCTGGATGCAGCCCCGTTCACCAGCACTCTCTGGGCCTGACCCTCCAGCCAGTTCTTAACCCAGCAGAGAGTGCACTTGTCCAAGCCATGGGCTGCAGCTTTTTCAGGAGTATGTTATGGGAGACAGAGTCAAAGGCTTTGCTGAAGTCCGGATAGACCACATCCACAGCCTTCCCCTCATCCACCAGGTGGGTCACCTGATCATAAAAGGAGATCAGGTTGGTCAGACAGGACCTGCCCCTCCTAAACCCGTGCTGGCTGGGTCTGATCCCTTGTCTATCCTATAAGTGATGAGGATGCACTGAGGATGATCTGCTACATAACCTTGCCAGGCACCGAGGTCAGGCTGACAGGCCTGTAGTTTCCTGGATCTTCCTTCTGGCCCTTTTTGTGGGTTGGCGTAACATTTACCAACTTCCAATTATCTGGGACCTCCCCAGTGAGCCAGGACTGTTGGTAAATGATGGAGAGCGGCTTGGCAAGTTCTTCCGCCAGCTCTCTCATCACACTAGAATGGATCCCACCTGGTCCCATAGACTTGTGAGGATTCAAGTGGCTCAGTAGGTCGCTAACTGTTTCCTCCTTGATAACAGGGAGCCTATTCAGCTTCTTATCCCTGCCTACAAGCAACCTGTCTTACTGTTGAAGACTGAGGTAAAGAAGGTGTTGAATACCTCAGCCTTTTCCTCATCTTCGATAACTATATTCCCACCCATGTCCAGCAAAGAATGGAGGTTTTCCTTGTCCTTCCCTGCTATTAATGTATCTATAGGAGGAATTTTTGTTATCCCTGACAGAAGTGGCAAGATCAAGTTCAAGTTTTGCCTTCGTCTCCCTGATTTTCTTTCAGCAGGACCTAACTATATTCCTAAACTCTTCCTGAGTAGCCAGCCCTTTTTTCCATAATCGGTAGGCTCTCTTTTTTGACCTAACTTCTTTCAAAATCTCTCTGTTCAGCCAGATCAGTTGTCTTCCCCGTTGGCTTGCCTTTTAGTCAGACTGGGACAGCCTGTCCCTGTGCACTCAAGACTTCCTTCTTGAAGTATGATTCATGCTTATCTGTTTTCTGGAAGTTGCCAGGGAGATGGACAAAGGTCATTTCCCTTTTCACTAAAACTTCTTTGGAGTAGCATCATCAGTGCCAGCATCTGCATTCTGAAAATTGCTACCATCCGGTCCAAGTATGAATTTGGAAGATGCACCACATTCCAGTATGTGGAGACAGGCCCAATGGCATGATGAGATTGACCATATGTGTCAGTCTTTTTGGATGAATTTGAGAAGCCCAGATCCACAAATTGGAGCAGTTTCCAGCAGTTCAAGAATTGTTTGTTTCCTTAAAATCACTTGTCATACATCACTTTCTGACTTTGGCCCACTCAGATACACTGGTCTGACCATTGTTCTCATGCTTTCCACTTTTTCAGGAAGAGTGTATTTTTATTACACAAAATAACATCTCAGATACTACCCAGAAATCTACCTGCTCTCTGAAATCTCCCAGCTCAGGCTGTAGCCAGCCTCCCTGGGAGGGAGAGGGCATTGCACACTGCACTCTAGACTGATCTCAGATTCTTACTTTTTTCTCTTTGCTTGGTAATGAGCCTGTGATAAGTTGAATTGTTCTTTTTCACTGAGCTCCCCTGCATGGATGCTCTTTCCAGAATCTGAGCAAGTCCACTGTCTCCGTGCAGACCAGCTGAGATCATGACAAACAGTGTCTGAAGAAAATGCTAGAGCCAGTTCTGACTGATCAGTGATGTTGTGCTAACATAAATGAGAAAAAATTTCAGATTTTGTGGAGATATGCATACAGGGAAGGATCCAAGGTTGAAAGAGTGATCAGATCAAACAGAAAATACTGTTTGATCACAAGCCCGAACATCAGGGAAGGCATAAGGCAGTGACATCTAAGGACAGTGATCTTATAACAGTAAGATTAAAAAGACTAGATCACCTTGGAAATCATTAGATAAGTGCTTACTCACAGAGCAATGAAGAAGTGCCATGCCCACTCAGAAATAAATTCTTCTGGACTCCAAATAGCAAAATTCAGAATTTTTAATTTTAAACCATGATCATGGCTCTGTACTGCATTTTCTGTTTGCATTTTATGCAAAAAAATTCAACATAAAGATCTCTCAAAATTACTTCATCAGTAATTCACCATAGTCTAAAAAGTTGAGTTCATGTACACTGAAGCTGTATCAAAGTAGGTGAAACTATTCCGAACTGCTAAAATCATTGCACTTTCCTTACGGCCACCAAAGGAAAAGTTTTGCAGATAGTACAAGCCTGAAGGACTTCAAATGAGACATTTTATACCATAATTCAGAAAGCAGTGTTTAGAAATGTGATTTCTTGTCTCAGAGAGACTGGTCCTCCATCACTGAAATGTGGTGTTCACATTAAGTCTTCAGTATGTAAAATGTATGAGTGTGGGGAACTTCAAGATAAACAAGTCCACTTTGTTGTAGATACATTTGATAATAATGGCTTGCCATTGTTTGTTTCAGATGTATGTAACCTACGCCTGGTGTCTTCCAAATTAAGAAGGCATGAACTGTGCCCAAAAGTGACCACAATCCTATCTCTTGTTAAACTAAAGTAAATACTTGAATGTTGGGCTCAGTTTTTTCATATGCAGTGCCACACAAAGTGAAGAGCAATTAAAATCTTAGCAAGGGAAGACAATAAGACATAGAGTACCATCAGATTTCCTTGTCAGCCAGGTCACAGAAGGTACATCATGACATAAGGAGTCAGAGAAACAATCCCAAGCTGTGTTAAAGGATAGATTCTGTGCTGTATCTATTTTGCCCTCTGCACAACTGAAAAACTTTTGTTAAGCAGTGAGAAAGGTGGCTTTAAGCAACTTAAGTCCATCCCTCTAATCCTGGGCTAGCTGGGGACTGTTTAGCCACCTGTATAATTCAAAGAAGCCTAAGGCTGTGCTTTCTGCCCTGTGCTGACATGTCTCCTTCAGAGAAGGTGGAGACAGCAGGTGGTAGGGAGGAGGCATAGCCCTGCTTGAATTCTCCTCTGTCTGGAACAGCAGAGCTGCAGGGCAGCTCTCTGCCTGATTTTTGCTGTTGAGGCAAATATTACACTAAGCATTGAGCCTGCTCTGCATGGAGCCATCAGTTAACTTCAGAGATCTATTTATTTATTTTAGCATAAAACATTCTTGAGGGCTCCTGATCTAGATGGGTCATGAGTCAAAAAATGCTTTATTTATTCTAGTATCATACTATGTTGCTGCCCTGGGCTTGTTTCTGATCTTAGGTGCTTTAAGTGGAGTTTCGATAGCTGAGCAGCTTTCAAAATTGGCAACTCAGACAAAAGAAGAAGACTAATAAAGGTGCAGCACACTTATTCAGCATAATTGCCTGACATCTGTAGCAGTTAATTGTTGGAGATGAGAAGCAAGTGAATCTCTGTTTTATGACTACACAGAGATCAGCAGTATTACAAGGCAGGGTCTGTTTCACATACCAGCCAAGGAACAGGCACAAATTGATTTTCATTTGCACAGTAAATAATCTTGCACAGCTCTTCATAGGTCTTGTAACAAAAGAAGTTGGGCTCAGCCCAAGATGCTTTCAACTTTTCTTTCTCCAACTACCTAGGCTTAAAGTGTAAAGAATGACTAACTCATCAAAAAGGCTTTGCTTTAGTCTGACCAGAGATTCAACTCTGACCAACCATAGTAACAAAGTTTATTTATAAAATTAATTTTGTTGAAAAAGTTTAGTGGTGTCTTAGTAAGTCAAACAGAAAAGGCTTAAAATGTGTTAACAAGCCCTTGCAGGAAGAGCAGAGCTGAGGAAATTACTATTTTTTTCTGTTATTTTAAAAGCATCAGTTGCACATAGAACAAAACTACAGGCTTTTTACTTGGGTTAACTTCTCTTCCATTAGCATTGGAAAGTCAGCCATGCTACTGGGGATGAAATGGAGGAGTCTTAGCCATTGAAATCAATGGGAGTCTGTTCACATACGCAAGTAGACTGGAGTTTGAAGGAGAATCAGGTACCGTATCTTGTCTATTATTCTCTTTCTCTAAATATAGGACTTCCTATTGCTCCGAAGCCATGTGATGCGCTTACACAAGTTCGGCAACCTTCTAATCTGATGTCACATGGGACATCCTGCCTGCCACACTGGGGTCCCTATCCAGACAGCTGGCCCTGCCATTCCCCTGCTTATGTATCCTCCTGGAAGCAGGGGACAGCTTTTGCTATCATATTCAGGATCACTTCTCATGGTTTTGCTTTCCGTTCCTGAAAAAAGAACATTCTGAGGGACGTTGAACTGTACTGCAAACCACTGGAATTGCTGAGAACAAAGGCAGTCTGTTAGCTTGCCCTAGCCCAGATGTCAGGGAGAGTTCATTACAAACTCCCTACCCCCTCATAGAAATTCCTGTCAGGAAGAGAGGTTGGAAAAGGGCCCAAGCAGTTCCACCAAAGACCATTCACAGATTGGCGGTCCCACGTGTTCACTACTTATAAATTAAGCCTATGAAACCATCCAGTTACTAAAAATAACCCATCTGGGCATCTCTCTATTTATTTTTCATTTTGAGGGGCATGGCAGATGCACGTCCCACTACAGTTTTTTCACCTAAGCAATCTTTTCCAAGAGAAAATAATATGAATTCCTTCATAATAACTTGACTCCAGAAGTTGTGATAATAAAGAACAACATCATTCCAGTTAGGTTTCTTACAGGGTTGGGAAAACTGATTACCATAGCCCTGGCTACTGCTTGAGCACAGTCTCCCTTTGCAAGGCAGTGCTCTTATAATGTGTACTTTAAAACAAGGCCACCCACTATTCTTAAGTCAGAAACTTTCATGTCTGACAAAGTGTAAATAGACTTTAAAGATTAAATCCTTGATCCTGTATTTATCCTCAATTTTCTGTATCCTAAATATTCTGTATTTATCATAAATTTCTTTTACGCATTGGAACGGGATTTTTTCTTGTGCCTTTTGTTAACAATCAGGGAGCAGGAGAATTCCAAGAATGAATTATCTAGAATGACTTTAGGTAGTTGAGATTAGGATGAATTTTCTTTCCATGACTTAAATTCAGTAAGATCTACCATCTTACTTTTGTTTCACTTGAGAAAACCCAATGAACAAACACAAGCTTTAGCAGCCTCTAGTGTTTCAAGCACAGTGCTGTGATCTCAGTTTGCTTCAGAAGGATGTTGTGGCTGTGGCAAACTCCCTGTAGGAAATAATATAAGCCACCAAAAAAATGCAGAGAAGTGAGAATAGAATAGGAAAATTGTGGGGACGATGCCCATGCATTGTAGAGGAAGTTTTGTCATTTATATTGAAATAAGCAAAACACAGGAGGAACTAGAGGTGGCGTGTTTTCAGATGTGAAGACTTGCAAAATCAGACAATTCTTACTAACGTAAGAATTACTAATCTTACTAATGTGTGGCAAAAGATGAGCATATTTTGAGGACAAATGTGATAAAAAATAAGTCTTAAAAGTTCTCAATGCAGCATGGCTAAGAAAAAGAGAGATAAAACTAGGGTGAGGTGTGGGATCTTTATTGGGAGTTATTGGCCTAGGAGGAGAGAAGAAAAAAACAAATAACAAAACAGTAGAAAAGAATGTACATGCTTGCCGATTTTATACAGGTGTGTACTGAGGAGAAGAAGCTGTCAATATTGAAAATGTCCTTAGGGATGGTGGGTTTTGGTCAGCGATCAGGCTACTGGCAGAGTGGCCCAAAGCAAATGATTGAAAAAACCCTCTCCATAGAGGTAGACTATACTTTGCTGCATCAGCAATATAATATATGCAGTATATTAGATGATTTTAATGTGTATAGATCGTCAGTAGTGAGAGAGGTCAGCATCAAGGGATTTGGGGAATGGTCTACTATGACATATACTTTGATACTCTTATCTGCTTCCTCTAAGACCACCTTCTGTTCCATGGGCACTAACACTTCACCATGTAGCATTGTTGCCATCTTCTTGCATTTTCATAGGTGTAAAAAAGGGAAAAAAGTTTTTCATGCAGAGTACAAGTCAGCTTACAGAGTTTTTCATTCTCACTTTTGTTTCTGCCAGCACTCTTCTTCATTTTTTATTCCACTCCTTTCCTGTCATGCCTTTTTTTTTCACACAGTCTGTGCATTAACCACTGTACACAGGAGGTCTGAGAGAGTATGAGTGGATCACTCAAGGTGAGCACAGCCAGTCTTACCCGAACACTTTGTCTACAATTATCTTGACATCCTTGTAAATTGAAAGCAGCTTTCACCCCATAACAGTTATGGCTGACAATAATCACTCTGCAGGATGTACACACCCAATCAATCAATCCTTCAGCTTGCTGACAAAAATGCTAAGTATGGTAATTTACTGTTTAAATATTGTGAAATGAGCTGGTGGTTTCAGCATCTCCTAGTCAGCAGGTCTTGTATCACACATGAACAAAATGTCACAATTGCTTCTAGTTGGCAACCTTGTTGAAAATCTCAGGAACAGCTCCAGGTAACATGGGCAGTGGAACTTGACTATTATCATAAGACTGTGACATCTTGGTAGAGACATGTAAAGCTGTCAGTTCTGTCATCCATGCTTGTCTTCACCTGTGCTTAAAAAGCTTCAACCTCCAAAACAAATAGTGTGCCAGTGAGAGGAGAATACAAAAAGAGAAGAAAAGGTTTGAATGAATTACTGTGCATATAAATCTTATGTATAAAATTCATTCATATGGTTGAGAATTGCTTGTTTTTAGCAGAACACAGTATGCAATGTGAATGACATTTTAAAGCTTGAGTGCTAAGCTGGAACAGCATACATGTATTTACTAAGTCTTTAGGGGCAAAGAGAAAGAAATCATACTTTGCTGCTGATGCAGCAAAGTATAGTCTACCTCTATGGAGAGGGTTTTTTCAATCATTTGCTTTGGGCCACTCTGCCAGTAGCCTGATCGCTGACCAAAACCCACCATCCCTAAGGACATTTTCAATATTGACAGCTTCTTCTCCTCAGTACACACCTGTATAAAATCGGCAAGCATGTACATTCTTTTCTACTGTTTTGTTATTTGTTTTTTTCTTCTCTCCTCCTAGGCCAATAACTCCCAATAAAGATCCCACACCTCACCCTAGAAATCAAGCTATTTATTTGACCACATCTGAAAATATCACTCAGCAATGACAGCATTCCTGTATTGGCAGTTAACCACATCACTAGATTCAGGTGGGAATCCAAGATTCTCTTCAAAGGCGATTAAGCCTTTGAATTTTGGATCAGGCCTCAGTTAGTCCCAGGGAATCTTACCTGTTATAGCACCTTCTTCTGCCAGATTCAATTTAAATTAAACTAGCTTAAACTTGCTTGAGCTGGGTAAGAATCCCTAAACCTTGCATCCACTCACTGATACAGATCTTGCATCCACTTATATGTTGCCTCTCAATTTGGCCAGTCAAAAGCAGATGCTATCTGCTGTACTCTCCTGCCTTCTGGGATGCAGAAGAGACTCTAACAGAAAAGCAACATAAGGGAGCACATAAATTAACCCAGTGGGGAACTCTTAGAGAACCAAACCAGACAAACTTGTCTTTCTGGAAAGTGAAGTCTTCATTTATTTATTTATTTATTTAGCCTAGCACCTTCTCATGTCTCCTCAGATTGAAAGTGGGGAAGATAGGTGATAATTTTTGAATAGCTTAGGAAATGTTTGGTAATGTTATCAATAAGCTTCATTGCTGGTATACACCAAGACTGAAATGATCACATGGATTCTACATGATTTTTATAACTTACTGAAACAGTTTTCATATTTTGCCAGCATGAAGAAGGGAGGGGAGATGGCAGGAAAGCAGAGGAGGGAGTGCTGACTGAGGGCTGTTTTCTCCAGCAGTAGAATATGACTCTCTGAAGACTTACTTTAATATGTTCCCATGGCATAGAAGGTTCTTTGTTTATTGTTTCATTTGCATATGGATTACCCTAAAAGCAAAATATTAAGGAATGTCAACACAAAATCATAGCTAGGAAACTCTAAAGGAGTTATAATTTCTTTTCAAGATGCATGGCAACATGCTGAGTTATTTATTCATACAGAGTGTCTATGATTTTATTGCACTGTTATGTGCTCTGAAGTGAGGAGATAAATAGTGGCACAGAGAACATCAAATCATTATATTTCTACTTCTGAACAAACTGTGGAACAAGTGTGATATTTCAACCTGTCTTGACCTTAATAAATTCTTCCACTGAGAATTACATAAAGTCACTGGCCTCATCTCTCTTTGAAACCAGTATTTCAGAAACTGAAAAAAAAGGTGAAATTGGTAGCTTTGCGGAATCTTAATCACTTTTAAGCAAGAATATTACAGGTTTTTGTTTATTTCAACATTTTGGCTTACTTCTAAAATTAGCGAAATTTGATTTAAAACAAATATCTGTCATCTATGATGGATTATACCTTCTTTTCACTGTTCCTGTAAGTCAAATGGTGCTGGCATGAAGTTCAAAGATGAAGTTCATGTGGCAAGTTACAGTTACAAGACTGAAGAAAAAAAAACCCACCTCAAAACACAAAACACAACATGACTTAGAAAATCCAGAGCATTACAAAGAAATTAACTGAGAGTACCTGGCATCTATTTTTCTTAATTTTGAGACAAGTACTTGGGGATATGATAATAATTCATCACACAGAATAGCGCTTTTTTTTCTCATATATACAGTACTGATTTTTACATAATATGTTTACTGTAGAGGTCTACTTCAAAATCAGTGGCACGACAGGACTTGCCATCTCTGTGGCAGTAGGAAAGAACATCGGTCTCTTTATATTTAGACTCATGTTCTGGTTCTGATGTTGCCAAAGCAAGTAAATGAAATACTAATTCAAATAAGCAGTGCTACACATTAAGAATGTATAGCTCATTGAATCACATGGTCTTTATTTTTCCACTGCTTCCACACCATGAATGCTTTGCTAGGGGACGTTATCAAATTAATATGACCAAAATTAAAATAATAACTGAAATGAAATTCATATCATCACTGTGAAATTAAATATTCTTGTTGCGTGTTTAGAAAAGGAGACCACAGCTATCATTCATACTACATGCTTGTACCTAAATGGTTATTAAATTAGGGCAAAATTGTAACACTCTTTATACTGGACAGTAAAGAATCCCAAAACAGTCTTGTTGGAATGTGTGGGGTAAACTGGAATAAGACAAATGTGATTAAGTACACAAATGCCATTAAGATTCTGTGCAATTAAGTATTGGGGATACAGCTGTGAACTCCCTAAAGTGAGACCATGAAAAGATCCACTTCGCATAGAAATCACACAATGTGAAGACAAAATGAATCTCTTTATTGAACAATGGGCTAGCTTTTACGTGGTAGGGCATGGAATGCCTGGAATTTGGGAGGAATAGTGGCAGGGGAATGTCCATACATGGGAATTGGGCTGGAATATATCCAAATATGGGTAAGGAGAGGTACAAAAATGAGGGAAAACTATAAATTTTAACTAACAGGAGCCGATAGGGTTTACAATCAGCGAATAGGAAAGGGACTAATATTAGCTTAAACTAATAGCAGATTACATACAAAGTAAGATTTTTTGTAACAGCATTGTTAATAAATTGATTAAACACAACATTTTTATAATATGAAAAGGCAGTCTCTGAGGTAGGAAGTCATTTGTTGTCCAGTAGTCCAGCTGTATATTAAAGCTGTCTTTTCTTTAGTTCTCTTTCTCTTCAGATGTTCTTTTCCACCACATATAAACCTCTTGTAGAGAATTCCCAACAATTAAGGACAACAGAACACACAACTCCCACTATCAGCTGTCTTGAGATTGATATTTCCTTGTTTCTCACAAGCTTATGACAGCATTGCAACATTTGCTGTTGACCATCTGCATTTCCTGTTTTGAACTCCATATCTGTTCTTCAGCATTATTTCTTCTACAGGAACAGCTAAACAAAACTGTATATGCATCATTGGGTGCATAACTTGGGTTTACTGTTGCTGAGGATATTTGAAACATAGGTAAGTCTGCATGCACGTGTGAGATGGAGAAAGAAGGATGCCATAAAGATTTGGAAAATCTCCATATTATTTTCAGTGAGATCTTAAAAAACACCTAAGAATTTCAAGTTTATAAGTAATGACAGAATTTAATGATTATGTACACAAAGGCCCCCAGTTGGTGGTTGACCTCTTCTCCCAAGCAACCAGCGACATGACAAGAGGAAAAGGCCTCAAGCCAGGGGAGGTTCAGGTTAGACATTGCAAAGAATTTCTTCAGTGAAAAAGGTTGTCAAGCACTGGAACGGGCTACCCAGGGAGGTGGTGGAGTCACTATCCCTGGAAATACTCAAGAAATAACTGTACATGGCACTTAGAGATATGTAGTGTTCAGTCAAGGGTTGGACTTGTTGATCTTGGAGATCTTTTCCAACCTTAATGATTCTAGGATTCATTAATATTGGTATTACAAAGGTATCTCTATTACAGTAATGGTTCAGTCTGAAAAGGTATAGTAAATTTTCTAAATCCTACACAATTCAGGAGCATGTGCAAGGCCCTCAACAGCAGGGAAACACAGACATTTACTGATAATTCTGATCATCCAGATGACACAGATAATCCTAGCCTTCAAGATACATGTAATGTTCTTGAAAAGAAGGACAACAAAATATATCACAAGGAGAAACAAGAGAAAACTTCTAACACAGAGGAAACTTTTATGAAAATTATATTAATATAAAGCAAACTAACAAATCAATTTTAAATTATGATGCAAAATGAGTGACTTGCACTGTCCTTCTTAAGTGTGAAGAGTTACATTTCTTAACATAGTTGTTACTGCCAAGTTTGCCATCATACATAAGTATCCTCCTTATTCTCTTTACTACCAAAATAATACTGGCAACTTGTTGGTCTAATGCTTAAATATTCATCCAAGGGAATGGAATATGGTAAAGATCCTTTTTACTCTTACTTAAGGTTGCAACACACATTCTTCATGGCATGTGACAGAGGAAGAGCAATAGTCATGATCTTAGTTATGTCCAACCCTACAGTACCTGCTATAGTTGAAGAATCAAAAGGAAGAGCTGCTGTCCAATTGAATAGTCTTGTACAGATTGCTCCATGACATTTCCTTAAAAAAAGTGCGATGACAGAGAGTTAAATTAATCCCTGTGCAATATTATGTCTAAAATTCAAAGACCTACAACCTGAGATGAGTTTGAAAACTGATATATTAAAAACTTTCTAGACATAAATTTTTAGCATCTGCCTTAGGATTTGGGGCATTTAGGGTTTTAATTGTTTGTTTACTTCTTCATTATCCATACGGAACATGTAACTTACAAAACCAGAGATCATAAGTATCACATAACGGACAGATCCGGTTTATTGGAAATTCTAAAAAACCCCATGAACATGCAAAGATCACAAATTTTGAATGTGACAGCTGATTGATTTCTCTGTTAATGAATATAACAGTTCTAACTGGGATAGACTTAATTTTTTTCATAACAGCCATATGGCGCCGTTTGGGCTTTGTGTCCAAACCAATGTTGGTAATACACTAATGTTTTGCCTCTTGATGAGCAGGGCTTGCACAGCATCAAGGTTTTGTTTTTCCTGCTCTGCACCCACGAGTAGGGCAAGAGATGGGTTGGGGAGAGAACACCATTAGCACAGCTGACACAAAATGGTCAAAGGGATATCCGATAGTGTATAATGGTGAGTGGGTGGATACGTAGCTACTGGCTTGAGTCAACCCACCACAATGAGCTAACACGATTTCATACGGAACTTTATTTTGGAAAGCAACAAGTACCTTATAAAAGATCTGTTTGTCGAAGATAACACTGGACTGAAGTGACCGAATCAAATCACTCTGGGTTATATATGACATACGAAACCAGATTTACACTTTACAGGAAGAAATGTTGAGCAACCGGGTACAAAGTGGTGAGATTTACTAGGAAGAACAGTTTATGGTTTTGAGTAAAATCAGAATTACAAGTGCCATTGCTACCCAGAGACAGACATACAAGCGAGGAGAAAAGGATTTGGAATGGGCTAGGAATTGGCTACATATCTACTAAAATGAATAAAAAAATCAGAGAGGATGTTAACAGTACAAACAGAATTGGAGCACCAAGGGAGTGCGATAAGCAAAGAGGGTCTATTTTGTAGATTAGGAAAAAAGAAAAAAAGAAAAATATTTAGCTAGTCTAACCAAGCTTTACTTTGGAAGGAAAATAAAAACAATTGCTAATAATGTATTCATCAGCTACAAAAGAGAGGAACAAGTTAAAAAAGACAGACTGAGAAGAATGATTAAAAGTGAATAAGGAGATGTCTTAAATTAATACTCTAGTTCTCAGTAGAAATGAGGGTTATGAGGGTAATACCAGGGTACTTAATCAGGAATAAAAGTAGGAATGGTAATTCCATTACCATATTCAAAGTAATAGCAGAGTTTGGGCTGTGGATTGGGGCAAAAGTAAGGAAGAAGGAGAGGGAGGGAAAAGGGACCAGCTAAAACACTAAAATAATTACACATGAAAATGTAAGTTCAGTAGCAGACATTTTTAATGACTTTATGGGTTTGGGAATGTGTGAAGCGAAGAGGAGAGAACTTGCTTTCTGATTGGAGACAGTATATCTAATTACAGAAAGTTTTTTGGGAAAGAATTGGTGAAGTGATCTAGGTGGCTGCATTCCCGTCAGTTTGGTCACTCCTACAGGAGCCCTTGGCACAGATTTTCAAAGTCAAGAACAACAAGCTGTGGAGGACAATGGAAAGAGAGCAAAATTGCAATGTAGTTTTCTTTGTCAGCGGTGCATATTAGGTTAGTCTGGCACAATTTCCATTCAACAAGAAAATGTCATGTTTCTAAGAGTACAGATTATGGTAAATCATTCAGTACTTTACCACACAGGAAATTATTGTTTAAGGAGCACAGGAAAGGTGTTAATATATGAACAGCAAGATATACAAGGCAAAACTAAGCAGAAGGCTAAAGTGTGCATACATTGGGAAGTCCCCAAGATGACAATTTCATCAGTGACATTGCTTCCCCGTCAGTCTTAGGGACTGATTGTGCACAGTGTTGTCATTAGTGAGAGAACAAGGTGTGTGAGATTCTAGCTGACTGTCAAATGAAGATACTGATGACTTTCTATACAGAAGGCATGACCCCTAACACCTTTAAGATAGAGTACCAGCAATGGCTTTGCATAGTACAATGCACACAAGTAAATGCTGACAAAAGCATTTTCTAAAAAGTAGATGTTTACCAGCTAAAGGCAAAAGAGAAACAATATGAAACAGGATAAAATAGCCAACCAAAGGACGACAGAGAGCTTGCAAGTGTGACATGGCAGTAGAAAGAGGAAAAAACAAGTCCAGTCTCTTATCATTTTCACTGAATACAAGGAAGTGCTTCTGCCTCTTACATTATACAAGGCATCAGTATAAGCTAGAGTAAAATATTTTATAGTTCTAGAGATTTGTATTCACAGAAATTATCTTAACCTAGAATGGAAATAAAAAGGGCTATTGGAATTACATGGATAAAGAAGAATCCATTCTATGGGAAGAATAGAAGGGTTATTTAAAATAAAGAAATGCATATATTCATACATAAAAAGAAGAGTAAGAGCTAAAATACTTATATAAGTTTCTAATCAAAAGTGCTGTGAAGTTGGTTTTCAAACAACAAGGTGAAAAAAGAACTGCACTTGATTCAGGACAGACTATGGAAAACGGAAGGGCTCTGTGTGACAGTAAATGGTGAATTTAGACATAAACATTGGGTCAACCAAGTTAGTAACTTCCTAAGAAGTTCTTCATACAATGTTACCATTAAGCTATTAAAAGCTCTTATGTTACAGATGTCATGGACACTATGCCAAGATAAAAGTTAAACTACATCTAGACCAACATTGGCTTACATTCAGTCAGTGTCCTTGTCTAGTGTACTTTTCCACTTCTATAAGTGTGACTAGGACAGGCAGAGAGATCTTAGGTACATCCATATCACTTCTGAGAAGGACACACCATCTTTGGGACACGCAAGAAATATAAAAGGGATCAACTTGAGCTGCAATGTCAATGTACATAACTGAATTTGTGTTCAACCACTAAATAATACAGAATGAAAATGCCCTAATTTAGGGTACTTTAATTTACCATTAGATTTAAAAACAATAGAAGAATATCAACTTCATACCCTTTTCTATTTAACTTTGTTTTCCTGAGCATCTTTGCATCCTGGTCACAACAATCCTTCCTTGGACCTCCAGGAGCATTTCTGTGAACATCTGAAAGATGTGCAGATTTCCTTCTACTATTTATCAGCTGTGTTCTGTCCGCTTACTTTTTGACCAGACAATGTAAGACATCTTAGACCTCCCTCAGCTCCATCTTTCAGTGGAGGGAGAAATTGGTATGTTTTGTCCTATTCTTCATTCTACCTTTGAGTTTGATACATGTTGCAGGGAGTCCTTCTGTGGCTGCTGTAGTGAAAAGTCACTGAAGACCTTTTTAGCACAGTCTCTGGCTAAGTATTACAACTTGGCTGTCTTTTGTTCATCTTTTTGCCTCCCTTCTCCATCTTCAGTGCAAATGCTTATCCAAATTGCTTATTTTAAATGTCTAAAATTTGTGAGTCAAGCTCTTTAGACATATATTGGGATTAAGGCAAGCTGAAAAGCAAAAGAAGAACTTGGAGCTGTTTGCTCTTAGTTTCAGAGCCTCAGGGCCACGTAAGAGAGGAGACTGACATTTATCCTCTTCTGTGTAGGCAAAGATCTTTATTTTTTTTACCAATGGAAATTCCTCCCTATTTCAAAGTATTTACTGTGCTATAAGTATATTGGGAATATTATTACAGCATAAATGAGACTTGTCTCATATTAACTTTTACCCCAGTCTCTGAAGTAGGTTTCTCATTAGACAAATGTAACATCAAGCCTCTAAAATTCATGACATTTGTCATCACTTGTATCTTTCCATAAAGAACTGAGGCAGTTTTTCTTTCAAAACTGTAAAATCAATAAACTGGGTATTCCATTTGTTTATGAAAAATGAAACTGATGCAAAGTGAACAATCTGGTATCAACTGAATATGGAGTTAAAAATATGAAGTTACCTTTCTTCTGTTAAAACATTTATATTTTACATTCAAATATTTCTATTGCCTTCTGAATTTGTTTCGAGAAGATATATAAAATGTGCCAACAATAAATTAGTATAAAATTATATTAACACAAATGAATGATCTGTGCTCACACAACTATGTCATCTCAACCCTATTTTACATACACTGCCACTGAGTATTGACTTAACAGAGTCACCTAATGATAGGTAATGATAGGGATCCACTGATAGGGTGTTAGGGACCCTAACACCAGGTCTTCAGTTTTGCTACTGCAAATGGTCTAAATCTTATCTCAAAATCTCTCTATGAAAGATTGTCCTTTCCATTGTCTTGAGATCCAATATGGCTGTACAACTGATCTTTGTTAGATCACTAATATATTTTTAACTATATAGCTGACTTACCTTGATATTGTATTCAGTTAACTGCCTGAACTTACATACACTTCAGTTTTATCCAGCAAAGGTACAGAAACACAGTTTCACACTTTTTAGGTATGCTTATGCAAATGTCCATCCTTGTTCAGTGTCATTCTCATATTTTAATGGTTAATTTTTCAAAATTAGGAGCAAGGGTTAATGAAAATAAATTTGTGACGCCAAAACTGAAATGTGTGGAGGCAAAAGTATTATCAAATTTCAGAAACAGATGTCTTTGGATAAGTTCAGCAAGTAAACTATTAGTAATTTCAAAGCAAAATTTCACAAAGTTATAATGTTAATTTATGCTAAGGATCTAGTAAGTTGTTTTCTTTCCCTTGGAAAACAAAGACAATGTTGTAAGCACCTATGACTAATAAGTTTCATTTACATACATTGCTAAGGCTTTGGCTGTTGAATTGCATGTGTTTTAGGGATTTGTAAGAACAGGGAATAGACTGTATAATCTACTGCTTCACAGATTAAGATGGGAGAGATTTAATGCTTTTCATCCAATGTCTCTGGATAGCGAAAGAGCAACTGTTACTCACCAGCCATTGATTGACAGGTTTAGCATTGCATGGGTGGATATTCACTGGCTGCTCACCAGCATGGGGGAAACTAGGAAACAAAGGCAGAAGGTCCAGGTTTCAGTTTGCAGAAGATTGCCTAAGAAAGCTCGGGATGTCTGAAACAGATCAGAGATAAAAGTTAACTAGAGACAGTTACACATTCTCTCTTGACCCCTTATCCATCAAAAGGGTTTATATGTTCTACTGTCCATTTTCAGTACAATAAACATTTGGAGAAGCCAAAAAAATTCTTTTTCATCTCCCCAGTTTGACTCTAAATGTCCATAAATTCACATCCAAGGAATATATTTTCAAAAATTCTGCTTGTGTTTATGTGTGATTTACATCATAATTTGTAAAATGTATCACAACATGGTATTTGCTTTATTTTGAAATTATCTCAGCTAGTAGACCTGTCTCTAAAACCAGCAAATACTTGCCAATTGAAAATACAATTTGAAAATACAATTTGACTAAAATGTTCTAACTTGTGTAGATTAAGGTTAGGTGCCAAGGGAAAGTGTATAAACCTAAAGAGAAACATATTAACTTATTCAAATTCCATTAAAGTCCCTGTTGCCAATTGTTGTGGGTTTACCAGACCCCCGAACTGAAATAGTCAAGTCCAGGTGAATTTCCAGAACAAAAGCCAATCAAAAGTTTTAGTCATGCCTCTGCTAATGACATGGTCCTAGGCAGAATGGAGGAGGGACAGACCCAACCCTGAAGTCATCATGCAGCAGAGCCAGTTGAGAGAGAGAGAGAGAGAGAGAGAGAGAGAGAGAGAACTAAAGGAATCTCCAGCTATAACACACTGAACCTGTCATCCTAAAGATAACAGAAAAGAAACTTTACAAGTGCTGCAGAATTGCTTTAAAAGGAAGAACCGTTCTCCCTTCTGGACTGATAAAATGGGTAGAAATGCTTCTGTAAATACCTATGATAGTTTGGACCTGGCACACAGCTGAATGCTCAAGCCCACAGCAAGGACCTTCACCCCTCCCTTGCCTTCCCAAGGCAGGGGAATAAAGACTGCAAAATCCAAGACGAACTGAACTATATAAATAATAACCTAACATTCTCTTCATAAGACAAGCAAGCTTAATTAGAATTGTTGTAGTATATATTATTCCTTAGATTTTATCTTGCTAGTAATAAATCTTAGTATTATCCCCCTTACGTCAAGCCTCTGTTTTGTCTGTATAAAACCTATCTTAACTGTGTGGAGAGGGGAGTTCGGAAAAAATTAGCCCTGGTAAACCCACGACACCAGTTTTTCCCATTAGCTAGATCTTTGTAGCTCTCAACTTTGAATAACTGAAAGTCTTCAAAAGGAGTGAGCATGTGTATTTTCTGTCTTTGTTTCTTTTTTTTGAAGGAACAATGGCAACATGCCTCTTCATTGGGTCTTACGATACGGCACACATAAGATCAGATAGCTGTAGTTTGGAAAGGGAACAGAAAACCCCATAGCTCAGATCTGGAGTGATCCTGCACTTCATAAGAATGCAAGCTGCTACACTGATATTCTGGACTTTGTAATCCATCTGGGATGTAGGATCATCTTGCACCAGAGGAAATTCACTCCATTCTTTGATTAAGTGCAGGACTTAGTTGCATGTCTGGAATGTGATTATAACCTAGAATTAGAGTTTTTTTACCTTTAGATTTGGACAGTCTAGAAGAAAAATTCACAAACTTGCATCTTTAACTGCCTGAATATGTTAAAAACTCTGAGCATCAAATTCAGTTACCCACATTACTCAAAAGCCTGGCTTTCATATTTGTCAAGGAATAGGAGGAAGGCATTTTTAAAAATGTGGCTTCTTTCTCAGGAGCTTAAATTTAAGATTAAGTATCCAAGTTTGCAAATATTGCATTCTGATTAGTAGACATGCACACATATTAACACATGCTTATCAGGGAGTATGCTTTTGTTTAGGGTGTAGTTATTGTGCAGTGTCATATTATGTAAAAGTTGCCTTACTGGCTTGTCTGGACAAAGTTTATGATAATTATACAAATATTTTTTCTGCTTTGAACAATCATGGCACACTGAACAGAGTACTAAAAGTACAACACAATAAAAACGAAAAGAGATTACAGAAATAGCGTACAGTGTTAATGTCATACCTCAGTTTTATTGGTATAATTAAAATCCCTTTAGATCATGCCAGTTCCTAAACATTTCAAATTCTGTTCTCCCTTTATCAGTGCAATTTCATAGAAAGGTGTCACTCATGTTGTCTTTTAGCAGAATGATTTGTGGCCTCCACTGTGAAGTTGAGCATGGTGAGCAGTGATTTCTGCAGAAGAGTCAAGGGACTGTATGGGGCAGCAGATGGCCAGCTCACTTACACTTCTTTGAAAAGTCTCACTTAAGGTCATGGGCAGCTGCACAGGATGCTACGATGGTATTGGCAGATGAGATTACTTCCAATAATTTCTCTCCATCTGCTTTTAAGTGTTGTTTTCAAGTCGTTCACTGATTTCTCAACCCCTGGAGGGGGAACACATAAGTGCTCCTTAATCCACTTGTGCTAAAATGAGCTTAAATAACCAGTATGTTATATAACTTTGCTCTTGCTCATGTTAACTAAGGTGAATTGCTCCTGGCAAATGCAGTTCCCCTACCAGATGTAAGAGTTCATGTTTTCAGTAACATGTAACTACTGCAGCAAGGAACTATGTCCAGAACATGACATCTATTGATAGCCAAAGTATCAAAAAATGCCATTAGTTTATTAGAGAGAAAAAGGCAAATGTGCAGCACATTTACTGTTATAAATTAAATATTTCTGACGGAATTTGGGATTGTATTTATTATACCTTTTTTTCTCCAAGAAATACAGCTATGAATCTACCCTCTCTGAATATGGCAGTTGAGTTGGTGGAGTTATTGTCATATAAAAATGGTGCAATATCAGAATATTGCTAATGAAATCACTCTTATAACTATAGAAAAGTCTCAACTAAGCTTAAAGACCTATTAGACAACCAAAAGTTAGTAATTAATTTAAAAAATAAATTACTTACAGAAAGTGCCTTAGTATTATTTATCAGTTGGACTGGAAACATCAGTAATGTAGTTGAGCAAAGAGAATAACACTTTTTTTCTATTTTGATTGTAATCAATAAGTCTACATTCTTCTGCCAGCTACAGACCAGACAAAAGTTGGATATTCCTGTCTCACCCCATTACATTCTCGAAGAGATGAAAATATTCCTTCTCATTCACTAAATTGAAATTCAACTCAAATTTCAATTTAATTCAATTTCAAAGCCTTCCCATAAAGTGAAACTTCTTCTTCCTCATCTTCCTGGCCTCCAGGAAGCTTGTATCCCATGGCTGCAACACTAAAGTCAGGATTTTTCAGTCTAAAACACAAATCCTGAAAATTAATATGACTTGGCATGAAGGCTGCACCACAGCTCAAAATTTGGCAAGATGCAGCAACAGCTTTGTGAAGAAAGCTGCCCCTTCTCTATCAGAACTGCAAAGCAGAACATCAAAAGTTGTGCATGTGGCAAGCCATGCAATGGCTGCTTTCCACTAGGTCCACTTAATTATTGGTCCCCTTGGTGGCAGGGACTCCAGGTTTATGGGTAAATGGGAACTGTGGGAACGGGCAGGGCTGGACCACAATGGACACCAGGGAGCATGGTGGGTGGTGGCCACACGCTGGTGGAGAGCCCCAGGCCCCGCTGCCCTATGCGCCCTCTGCCCGGGCCTGATGGTGACCAGACGCTGACGGCTTGGGACAACAGGTCTGGACATGCACCCTCTCCTCCCGCAGTGCTGCTTCACTCATCTGCAGCATTGCCGTGGCCTCCCCAGAGGCTCTCTACCTCACACTGTCAATGCAGGGAGAGAAAGCACCAGGTGCCTGGCAATACCAATGTTATTCTTTTTCCTGGGAGTAATTTCCCCCCTTCAGGGAGAAAGAATCTCTGGAAACTCCTACATGACACCAAAATGGGAAAGGTGAATAAATCTTGTGTTATCAGATAGTCAGTTATGGGGTTTTTCCTTTGGTAAATGAATGGAAGAATAGCATTTTGACCTTGAGGAAATCAAATAAACATCTAAAACATGATTTTTTTTCAAGTGGATCCTCATTCTTCGACTCTCTCCACTTTCATATCATGTTTCTCAGTGTAACCAAAGCATTTCATTCCCTACTTTAATTTAAAGTTATTTTATGAGGCACCTTGCAAACTAAAGCAAACAAGTGAAACACCCTGATGTACTTCCCACCTAAATAATGAGAAGGAAACTCAGGCTCAAATTTGGGACATCTGGCTGCAGCTGGTACAAAATTTTTGCTCTGGTCATCTTCCTTTGCTGGGGTTGCAGTGACAGCCCAGCTCTCCCAACATTTCATTGTATCATTGGGGGAGGTAGAGGAGGTCTTGAAAAAAAAAAACAAACAGGAAAAGATAGCAAATGCATGTGTGTGTGTCTACATATATGTGTAAAGATAAAGTCTCAAGCAGCTCAGTGCTGCACTCATGGCATCTGTGACTCCTGAAAGCATGAGAATATCTTTATTGGTGTAGACCAAGGGTCTATCTATCCAGTTTCTAAGACTAGCCATTGAGTTGATTCCCATGAAAGAGTAAGAATAGGACAACCATATATGACACATATGACTGTTCTCTTAATCTCTGGCTGTTTTTAGCTCAGGGGATTTTCTGTAGCTCATGTGGTTTGGCTGTTTAGCAACCCTCAGTAGACTAGACCTATTCTCCAAGTACTTGTCTAATCTGCCCTTGAACCCGTGTAACCCTTTTCCATGCAAAAGACTCTAAGTCTGTGTTTATACTATTAAACTAAACAGAGCCAGTTCATAAATACAAGCCTTGTCCTGTGGTGCTTGATACTGTCAAATTGTTAGTAAGGACTGTGGCACAAGTTGATTGTCACTGTGACCAAACAAAGTCTGGGCAGTATGAAGCATCAGCACACAGAACTCTTCCTTGTCTCCCTCCTGTCTGGACCAGTAAGGCAATTGTCCCCTGGGACCATTTCTGAAACTGTAATCTCAATAAGGCTCTGTGGTTGTGTGGTGGCCTGAAGGAGATGTATTTGGCACTCTGAATGTGGCTACTCTGAGTGGATAGGAAACCTTAGCACTGCAGATACAAGTCTTGTCATACTAGTTAGTCTCAAGGCCAGAGAATGGTTCCCGACCTGTTTTATCTACTAGCACTTGTATAGGTAAAAGACTGGCATAATCTTTTGTGCCAAGGGTGCTGGGAAGTTCTGTTGCTCCAGAACCAGGAATAGGATATATAGTTTTCAAAGAACACATGTACTAAAGCATCCCAGGAGTTCTCACTACATCTCAGAGGCCAATTCCCTTGATTCTTTAATGTAAATAAGAATAGTTTCTTACTCTCAGTAACAAGCGCTTCCTGCTAAGTAGTAAAGCAGGATTATCACTGGCTGTGACAGGAGGGGGGGTATCCTGCTCAGCCCTGTTGGTTTTCCTTCTTTTCATTTTGCAATAATGCTAAGCATCTCAGCTCCCAAGCCTCTTAACTTTACCGTTGCATTCCTCTGTGGTTCCCCAAATAGTAGTGTTTGAGAAGTAATCACTTGGTTTTCCTGTTTTTTTTTGGTTTTTTTTTGTTTGTTTGTTTGTTTGTTTTTGTTGTTGTTGTTTTGTTAACTTACCTTAATAAAATACATAGGCCTACTTCATATCTTGAAATAATTGAGCCTGTTGGTGGAGCCTCTTGTCTTTACAAAAGAAAGGGACTACCACAGCATTTGTGTTTTTGTGGTACAGGAAGGGACTCTGTAGGAATTCTGTAGGAAATTGGGATCCTTGTGGCACAGGGCAAGTACAACATATGGCAGCAGCTCTGCTTTCCTAAACAGCCTTGTCTTTAACATGAGATCACATCAAGAATGAGAAAAAAACCTCATTGTATGCATGCAGTGTTTGTTCAGTGTTATGATGTGCCAACAAAGATATCAGTCAGCTTTTTGCTACATAGATGTTTTTCAGCTAAAATCTAAACCTTGTTGACCAGCAACTCATTCTCCATATGGCTCCATACTGCCATCAAATAGAATAGCTTTATGGCTGTCAATGCAAGACTGCAAACAGAAGCCAGCCTATGATGCTGTGCCAGTGTAAGAAGACAGTACTTTTGTATACTAGAAAAATTTCACACGTCATGGCTGACATGTTTTGTCAAAGAGAACCCCTGGTCTGGTCACAGCCATGCTGACAGAAGGCAGCTTTTGTCAATTCAAGTCTTTGAGAGATCTAGTGTAATTACTCTAGCAGAAAAATCCTGTTCTGTGCTGAGACTTTTTAAAAAATACATATATACACCTACCTACCTATATATATATATGTATATGTATTTCATATATATATAAACTGAAGGTGCAGTTTAACATTGTACCTCCTGTGGCAGCAAAACCTCTTTATGAAGTTCCTAACCCAGTACCCCCGCCACAGTTTGCTTCTCCTCACAGCTGTGCTGTTGGGAGCAATGGCAGCCCACCATTTAAACAGGATAGCTGCTTTGCCTGAAGTTGAGTGCCTAGACAGTCTAATGCCCCCAGATAATTTGAGCAAGATAATTTCACTCATCCATGTCGCAGTCTTGTTCTCTGGGAAGGGAACAGACCAGCGACGGGGGTTCTTGCGGCTGCCTTGTGGGTCTATAACAGCAGCAGGAGCAAGGGCTTCGAGGTTTGGTTCACCCCCACCATAACCCACAAAGGAGAGACAGAGACAAAGTGAACACCAGGAAAGCTGGAGCTGATCCAACTTTATTTAACAAAATGGAGGGTTTTTATACCCTCTGGGGTAGAACTCTCTGGAAAAGGGGCGGTATCTGGGCGGAGCATGCAAATCCACTACAAACTATAGGGTAAAAGGGAATACATAAACATAAGTGGGTGTTAACTGGGGAGGAGAGAACTGGGGATAACAGGATTGGTTGGTACCTCATGGTAAACCATGAGGCCAATAGGGTAAGGGTTGCCAAGCCTGACAGGGCTTATCGGCTAGGGAGAGGAGAAGGGAAAATGGGGGATTGTCAGCCTAGCATTAGGCTTAACTACCACACAACAGTCTCTGAGGCACAGTCACAGTCCGGGTTCTGTGGGACTTCCTTGGATCTTCCATACGTCGAAGCTGCACTCTCTGTCTCTTCTCTTTTTGCCCATGGTTTCATAAATGCCATCTCTAACACATCCATTTTGTAGTGTGAACAGTTACATCTGTACCTGTTACATCTGTACATTCTGAACAGCTGACAAACTGCTCTGTAGGCATAGAAACAATGCCTTGATAGAGAATTAGCGAATATTTTACATAAGGAAGATCAGCTCAACAAAGAACAACTGTTGAACAACGGTACACAAAATTTACTCTCTGGTTTAAAATTTGGAGGACTCTAAAAATACAGTGTACCACAGGCAACCTCTTCAATTTTTCTTCCTTCTGCTATTTGTAGGAAGCCCATGGCAATGACTGCCTCTTTTCTTATGTTTATACATGCACCCACACAACCAGGCTGCCTGGTCCTAGTTCAGAAAGCAGTATTACTGTTATGAAAATAACATTGATAGCACTATTACAATATCATGTAACTAGTATGGTAAGATTAGGTTGAGCAAAATGCACTCCTTTTAAATCTCTCTCTTGTTAATATGTAAGTCATGACAGACTCTTGTGAAAATAATCCTATGTTTAAGATTATACAATTTGCAAATAAAAGATGTGATGGTTCAAATTTTGGTACAAATATGACAAAAAAGTGGTGCATAAACTCTGCCCATGGAGTGAGTTGTCTTTTTCTAGTTTTCTGTTTGTGGGCAGAAGACCTGGAGCTCATGGTAGTAGCAACAATAAAGCACAAAGAGAGAGTTTTGCAAATGCCATTTTACTTATCCTATTGCAAAGAATCCATGGACAGCGAAACTGTGACAGTTTCATCTTTACTACATTGATCACAAATATTCTGGTCTAAACAGTATATGCCATCTTTTCACTGTTCTTCATTTGTGGGGTCATAGTTTCAAACATAATGCAAGTAATGAGGGTTACTAGCTATTTTATCTATGCATATAGTTAGAAGTTTGTGTGGTTTTTTCTTAACAAAATACTTTTATACTCTCCAGAAATGCCTCTTTCAGTCATATCCAAAGTCTAACTGCCTTCATCAAATCCAAAATGTATGAAATACGTGGCATTAACATTTAAGAATTTCTGAAGAATTCAGTATTTTGCCAGCTGTTTAGGCATCAGAGAGATTGTTTAAAACCGAATCTTACTTGGCCAACTCAAGTGAAAAACCCTAATGTAACTTGGCCACAAAATTGTCCACTCACCTCAACTTTCACCATATTCTTCTATCGATACCTAGCCTAAAACCACTAACTTGAATTAATTTTAAAGCTGTGTGGATTTGATCACAAATCTTTTCTAAATATCATTCTGTATTTAGAAACATTGCTGTGCAGTCATGGGCTCAAAACTATCCACTTTCATTGGCTAAGAGAAAAGGGAAAGGCACAGTTTAGCATAGTGAAGTCTGATCCCCCATCAAATAAATGTTTAAGTACTGATACGCTGGGGGGACTGCCTTCATAAAAGACAGTTAATGGTCTCTAGACAAAAAGGCTTGCTCTCTTTAAGACATGAGTATTAGTCACTCTTAAGTAGCTGATTATTTGGTAGAAGGGTGATAGGATTTGTGGACTAGGGGTTTTTTGGCTGGCTGATGGTTCTTATTCTGAGGCCCATGGAGCTAAGTCTTTTATTCTTTTGGATTTTTACATTCACTCCTGAAAAGAAGCAAAAAATACAATTTTGAAAGAGTTTGTCCTTCTGCTGACCTCAATGGCCATTATTCACTGTACTTAGTGTTTCCCCTAGCTGTCTCCAGGTACACTGCTGTTGTTTCTGTGGTGTTTGGGCTGCTTGTTTCTCCTCTGAGTACATGCACAATGCTACTCCAGCAATGCCCAACCCCTGTGTTTGTGTTAAGCTCCTAGAGAAATCCCTCCACCCACATAGCTAAGTGTCTGACCAGCCATGCATGTGGCCTGTGTTTTGGGCGGTGGCTCCTTGTTGCTCCAACAGTTTTGTTGAATAAGGAAATTTAACTACTCCTGGTGTGTACCCTGATGGAGGGTAACTGCTGCACTCAGCAGCTTCAGCTACATTTAATTCAGTGTTAACACTATTTTCCATTGCAAGTAATGCAAGGATTATTTGATTTCTAATGCTTCATCTTGTTGTTGGTATTTTATAACAATGGAATTAAATTATGCTCAAAGTTTAATCCAGTTGCCATTTGCTTGGAGTACTATAAGCCTCTCTGTTCTGTACTGAACTGTGGCAGTGTATAAACAGTACTTATGGTATCTGATCTTTACTATTTAAAGTTGTACATTATTTAGAGGCCTGTAATAGAATAAGTTAAAGAAGGCACAGTTACCGTAGCAATCAGTATTACAGTCTATCATAATTGAGTGAAAGGTATTGCACCATATGGAAATAATAATGTCTCCAGAAGACATAAAATATTGCCTTCATCTCACTACTACTAGCATATTTTTAATGCATCATTGAAAATTATGGTGCTGTTGCTTTTGAAAGTGCAAAATTCACAGTTTAACAAACTATTTCCAAATGTAGATTTCTTCTAAGAACTTTGTGTTTTGTATCGTCTGTTATTGCCACATTTTGTAGATCCCACAACATAAGACATCTGATGACTTAGTTCAAATTATTCTCTATTGTTTCTAATACTTTTAACATCCCAAAGGGGGAGTGGGGTGGTATTTATATGTTTAACAATTTCCAGATTTTTAAGCTGCTAGTCAGTTCAGTTGTCTGGAAAAAAATCTGATGGCTATTATTTATCTTTTTCAGTCAAAGGTGGTTTTGGTCTTCTGGTTAGATTATTAAAGCAAAACTACTCCATTTTGTTGAGGCATATTTTCACTTTTGCTTGCATCTAATTAAAAATGATTTAAAAATTAGGTTTTAATAGCATTCCACTGGATTCCTTCTTTTGGTCACACATATAGATGTGAGGCTGACCATGTGATCCACATTTTCTGATGGCAAGTTTATTATAGTTATATGTGTCTATATTTGCATACATTCATCCCTATAGATATATTTATTGTCTATTATTATTGTATCGTATATAATAGTATGCAACTCCCATAATAATGACTTGACTTGGAGGTCAAGTCCTTAGATTTATAGAGAGGTAACCTAGTTTAGAAAACTTGACCAAATCTCTCTCTAAAGTGAATTCAAATTAACCTCTCATCTGAGCAAATTCTCAGTGTAAACAGTTATAAGACAATTCAGTCCATAAGTGGATTTGACTTAAAATTCTAAATAACAAAAATTTCAATTATTAAGAAAAAATGAGATCATGCACTGCATTCAGGTGAGCTGATTTTTTGCAGTGCTAAGAACATGGAGGAGCAATGAAGATTTATAGGAGAGTATATACTGGATAAATCTGATAGTATTAATGAAAGTCTTAAGCTATGTTGTACATATTATCAACAGCACGACTGCAACAGGCTTTTTCTTGAGCTTATTGTACTCATATTTTGGGGTCGGCAGACCCATTTTCTTTTGTATTAATCGTAAAATGCTGCTATTGCTTGTTCTTTCAAACTCATATTGGGTATCTATTTTTTATTCAAATAAATAGGGATAAAATATGCAATTGTATATGTGGTCTATGGAAGACAGTGACTATAAGTGTCATACTGTATTTTCTGTAGAGAGGTATTTATGAACTAGAAACAGTTTAAGGAAATTAATTAGGTTGGTTAAAATGAAGAATAAAGTTTTAAATGACAACATGAAAAGAGACAGACTCTATCTTTGGTTCTTGTGTGGAAAAGTAAGAGCTATTGCTAAAAAATTTGATTGTAGATGAGGCCCAAAAGCTCAGGAATCACCTGTGTGAAATCACTTTTCTAGTAGCCTGAAACAGTAGTACATTGTACAAAATGCACATAGGAGGGACACAGCTGCAGAAATAGAACTATTATCTTTGTTGGTACAACCCTTTTCATGTCCTTCTGTGATATTAAAACTGTTAGTGGATATTTAAATGTATATATGTCTCAGTAAAAACTGCAATCTTTTAACCAATCTGGCTGAACTCAAAAAAGATTTTTAGTACAGAAATAGTCTAAAGGAGAGACTAAGATATAAAAGCCAATAAGGACAGGGGTAGACTGATCTTTCGGCAAGCCTGGGAAACTTTTTCTTGTTTTTGGGGGGAGGAACTGCTGGGCAGTGCAAGAAGTTGCATTAGATTCTGTCATTTTTCATCCATAATTTGTTACTTTTCTAAGGCAGACTTCAGAATTCTTCCTTCAGAGTTGAATTCTGGATTCAAAACCGACAACCCATGCATAACAAGTTCTTGAACAGGTTGTATTTTGGATACCAATAAACAATAGTAATGCCTAATGGCCTATATGTTTTCTAGCCAGTGAGGTGAAAGATGTATTCATTCTCTTAATATGCTAGTGAAGTGTTATGTTCCAAAATTTACTGCCAAGTGAGGTCTGATATGTAGGGTTTCATTCTCTTTCCCCTCCTGCCAACTTTTCAGCATTCTAGCTCCATGAATTCTTACTGATGTTATAAAAGGACAGTCAAACCAGTGGGAGCACAAGGTGAAATGGATTCCACAAATTATATGACTGTTATAGTGTAGCTTCCTAAAACTAACTCCTCATGAGAGATTATTTTGTTTAACTGACAGCTAGTAGTGTTTCCTTCAATGACTTCTGTTCAGATATCATAGAATCATATAATCATTTAGGTTGGAAAAGTCCCTTAAGATTACTGAGTCCAACCATTAATCTAATATNTCAGTCCACCCCAACCGCGACACATGTTCTCTTAATACCTCCATGGTCATTTAACCACTTCCCTGGGCAGCCTATTTCAGTGTTTGAGAATCATTTTGGTGAAGAAATTTTTCATAATATCCAGTTTAAATCTCCCCTGGCACAACTTGTGGCCTTGTCCTCTCATCTTAAATATTAGCAGGGGAGCCTCAGATGCCTAAATTTTCAAATTAAATATAATGTTCAATAATAAACAGGTCACAGTCTTTTTCCTCTAGTAAACAACAAAAAATTTCCAAGGGATTGTGCTGCAACTCCAAGTGCCTATAAAAATCTAGGTGATCAAATAGTTTGTTGTAGTGCCTTCAGATCAGTTAGTTGAAGTAGTGAGTAGAGAAGCTCCTATTTCTGTACTGAGTACACTTCAAACCTGTATTTTGGGGTAGTTTGCTAGACCTAATGTCTCTTTATGCTCATGGATCAAAGGTCCACTTTTTAGTTCAGACCCAAATGCTTCCATGTCACTGGGAATATTGCCAACGACTTCAGCAGCAAGAGTGGGATTTGATTTAGTCCCCTTTTTTTCTGGTCATGCGATATTGTGGGTCCCTTACAACTCAGATCATTCTGTGAAAATATATATAAAAAGGAGATGTACATATCATTCCACCATCATTTGTGACATTTATTCTTCTGAGAAACTACTGTACAGAGAAGAAGCAGAATGTTTGTTTATATGCTATGATTCAACTTTTCAGATTTTCCTAAGAACTGACAGAGTTTGTGGCTCAGAGCCAAAACCAAGATATACAACACTCTTGTGAATTGCAGAGATAGGTTTTGTGCAATTATAACTGTGCTGAACTTTGTAACCAGCCTATTTACAATCTTTTAAAAAAAATCACAACAACTTTCTGACTAGCCCTCAGGGAGACTGAATTCTGAAAAACAGAACAACAACATGAAGTATCAGACAGCACGTGACACTAAGTATATGTTATCAAATACATCATATGTATTTCTGTTCTCTTTCTATGTATGGTTTGTTGAAAAAAGTGTTTTTCACTTGTTTTACTGTGAAATTCTTCCTTTCAGTCTATAGCAGATCTGAGGATCTTTCTCTGCTGTTTCCACATCCAGGGGCCAAATTCATGCACAAAGCTACGCTCCAGCTAAAGACCGTAACTAATGGCTCCTAAAAGGACAGAGATTCTTATTACATTTGATGAATTTAGGATCAGATTGCTCATGGTGGTACTACTGGACTGTGCCAGTCTTCTGTCATCAAGAGATATCTCATCGTTGTGGAACCATTTGAATTTTCCAGCAAGTATTGAACTCAGCCATGCTTTGATTTTTTATTCCTGTTCTGTTTTAGGAAAAGGCAGAAATGTTCACTGGAGACATACTTGCAATCAACTGACCACTTAGCAAACAAAACTTGCTTGTGAAATAAGTGATTAGACACCTCTTATCCATAAGATTTTCTCTTACATTTTAAAGAGTCTATGCTAATCTTAATAAGTATAGGAAACTTAATTTTCCCACAGGAAGCTACAGTTTTTGCACTCTGATTTTGCACCTTTACAATTCTGTGCATTATCCCACACTAATCTTGTTGTAAAGAAAATAAGATTGCAGACTGAAAACCTAGCAGGCTGTTTAGGCATATACTGCGCAATACACACTATGAAGTGCTTAAAGCTCCAGAATATGCAAACTGGCATATTTGTTTTGAAGTATACCCTGCAAGTGCAAGAGAACAATATTATTTCTGAAATCTTCTTAAAATAATGGGCCTACATTTTACGGGGGGGGGGGGAGAAAAAAAAAAAAAAAAAATTATTATTACTTGGTCTCTGTCAGCATTCCCATGGTGGACATCAAAAATATTTAACTAGATGAGTTACTCAAAATTATGAATGGTTTATAAAAGGGAAAGTATGAATATTGCTGTCTTCCAACAGACTAAAATCCTAGTTGAAGAAATGCAGTAGGTGAGTAAATTGAAGCAAACTGGAAACTGATGATATATAATACAAGTGGATTTCCTGGTATTATTTGTATATCTGAGTTACTTGTAAAAATTACGTGTATAGCAATTGTTTTTTTAAAGATCATAACCTATAACTTTCTTAGGCATTAGCAGCCAGAGGTTAAGATACATATCAGCAGGCATTCACGTAGACCTGAGACCTGCCCAGTGTGATCAACTGTAAAAAGGACCTTAACTCATGTGAGACCAAAGAGGCTTTGGGTGTCCCATGCTGCCCAATGTTGGACTAAGATGCACAGTCTGATATCCAAGATAAAATAAAACAAAAAAGCAGAGTTGCAAAGAGACGAGGTATGGCAAATATTGCCAATTTGAGATCAATAGTTCTGTTGCTAGGGCATTAGAGATGCCATTCTCAGATGGAAATGGTTGAGATATGCGATTTTAAATTGTGTAATTAAAAAAATTGACTTAAAAATTATCTATCTTCTTTTGCACACAGATTGCCCCAGAAAACTTCATGCTTTAGCTAGGGGGAAACTTCTCAACGGAACTCACAGCATATGCTTTTAACTCTAACACCAGTCTGTGACAGATGACTTTACAACTTGGTATTTTTCCTGTTCAACTTATATCTTTCAAAATTTTAAAGCGTTTTTTGTCTTATTCTGAAGGCCACATGGTAACAAAGCACCTAGATTTGCAGGCATTAAAATTATTGCCTTTTTTACTACAACATATGTAATATATATGATACTTTATAAATACAGTGAGATATTATTGTACTGTAACATAGTATCATGAAGCTGTGAGATTGGTGAATAGGGAAAAGAATCAGTTTGTTCTAAATTAATTTCTCACATATTTTCTTATACTTCTTGTGTTCTGACCCTAATTGCAAATCCCCTTTAACATGAGACATGTTCATGACCTTCTAATTTATAGAATGACATAAAAACATAATGTATTCATTCAAAATCAAATACCTATAAAGAAGGTCAGTTCTCCATGCACTCCCATCTTAGCTGTAGTCTGCTTCCAGTAATCCATAATCTTTCCACTTCAACATTTCCCTGAGGTTTTAGGGTAGGATATGATTTTTTTATTAAGTTGGTTTTTTGTTTTGTTATTCTTTAACTTGCAGACAGAAGATAACTGTGTCAGTAAATCCAGCTCCAGCAGACTGCACACTTTGAAGCAGCAGCATTTCTCCTTTTATCTCTTACGATACCCGCATTTTGGAATTTGCACAATACCCAGATTGCTGGCTGTAGTGTGGATGTGGAGAACGTCTGGTCCAGTAGCAATAGCTTCTCTTTTTATGACGAAGTCCTGTGAGCTAGACTTTTTCTTTCATTTCCTCTTCCCTCTAATTCTCCCTGTTCTCTTTAAATTCAGTAAGATTTTTATTGCCAGACACACTATATAATGTCTAACTAGTATATAAAAGAGATGAACACATCTCTGGATAAAAGCTTTGAAAAAGGAAACTTATCAGCTCTGTTCCCTTCCTCTATTATGGTTAACAAAACATCTCCATTAATGAAGGGAATTGTTTGGTAACTGTTTCTGCAATACCATCAATAAATGTCCTTTCATTATGTATGCCTCTGACAGTAAAGAAATGTCTCAATTCAGTTGATTTCCCAACAAAGAGTTTGTTATTTCTCCTTTGGTTTCGTAATTTTATCTGCTTCCAAATTCAGTTTGTTCCATCACACAGATTGCCATCTTCAGACAAGCAGCACAGGGTGGCATCTGTGAGAAGTCCAGAAGAATTTTGTACTTTATAAGCCTCCATGGTTGGTAGAGTCTTAAGAGCTGGAAAACACCTGAGATCTTCATGTCTAGCCCCAAAGCCGGAGCAGGTTTTCAGGAAATTTTCATTAAACTATGTTTTTACAGTTGACAAATAATGCTGAAATCTTAATCCTTGCTTTTGCAAAACCAGGGATCTAGAAATTATATTTAAAATTAAGTATTATATTGATGCCCAAAAAGGCGTAATAAAACTGTTTAGAGACAGAATTTAGCCTTTAAACAGCAAAAGTATTTATTGCTTACAACTTTGGAGAGCTCCCCGGTTTGCACCGGACAAAGAAGCTCTGCAAGTCCAGCGAGAAATCAATGATTATATACATTTTCATATGGGATTACAACATCTTCACATGTATATTCATTAAATTTCAACATCTAATTATAATATTCATAGTAGGCGGGGTTTGGGCAGAGTTTGAGGTAATTTCCGGTGGTCTTTCGTCTTCTTCATCTTCACAAGGGGGTCTTTTCTCTCCTCTTCCTTGGCTGAACTTCTCAACTTACTTTGTTTTGCTGAGTTTGTGGTGGGGGTTTTGCAAGCCTATCTGATTCATCACCCCCTATTTACCCTGTATTCCTGTCCTATCTTTTTTTATGTTGACTTTTTAGCTATCCTTCACTAGAACAGAACAATCTATCTTTGCTATATTTTAACGTAGGCATGACTCTTCAGAACACAACCCCATGCATTCCTTAAAGCAAGGTACCAGGTTTCTCCCAGAACAAGATTTTGGCCCTCTAAGTTAACTCTTTAAAGCCTTGTTCTGTTTCAATATCAACTGACTGCTTTGCAAATATGAGTATTCTTCCTCTGAAAGCAAGATCATATTCAGGAAATCTTACTTTTTCTTGACTTCAGAAGTTTATTGTACATAAAACTTCAATGTTTGCAAAAAGAATAGCAGAAGTTCACAAATTAAGGGATGCTTTACAAATATGGACGTAGCCCTCAACCCAAGATGAGCTATATATCTCTACATTTCTGTGAAGGTTTTTTGTTTTTTGGGTTTGGGGTTTTTTGTCTGAAAAAGGAAAAGAGTTGCAAAATAACATAAGTTTTAAAATGGGAATAAGGGAAGCTCACATTCTTGACAGTTAAATTTTTGGGTAGTATAACCATATACATTACAAGGTCTTAAAGGGTCTTAAAAAGTCAGGACTGCTCCATGAAGCGACCATGCAGCTGAAAGTGGAGCTACTTCAATGACAACTCTACTTCTGTGTCTTGTCCCTGTAGCAAACACAGCCACCACAAAAAAGTACCAAAAGGTACGAGTTCAGCTAAGGCATCAGAGAAGAGAGATGAATATTAAGTACGTGGGAGGATGAAGTGGAAGGGGAAATAAAAGGCATTCGTTTTGTGCTTCTATAAATTACACTTTCATTTTGTAGAGCAATGGGATGAAGATATGGGATTCTCTGAAGCACAGTGCCCCTCAGTTGTTTCTCTTCAGGTTTCCATTGTTTAGAACTGACTGTAGAGGTTCAGTATAACCTTACATGACCTTTGCCTCCCCCTCTCCTCCCAGTAAAAGTGAATAAACAGGAAAAAAATTGCAAAGCTTCTAGAATAAACAGTAAATGTAAGTATGAAAGTTCAGATTTGGTACAGCTTTAGAAACATTGCTACTTTGCATATTTAGCCCTTGGTCTTGTCCACAGAGAACGGTTCCATCGAACTAAAGTTTGAGCTGTAAGTGTTAGTGTAATTCAGCTGTTAGCTATAGGTGTGTGTTGGTGTTTTCAGGGTATTTTTTTTCTTTATAAATTTCTAATCTGGCTTTCCAGATACATTGGTATTCATCCTCTGATTGCCAAGTACAGTTTTGAACCAAATTCTGTCATTCATTTAACTGTATTTTAATGTGGTACCCATTGGTTAAGCAGTGGGAACAGCTAATCTTTTAGCAAAATCTGTCAGACTGACCTGATCTTTGACAGATCACTGGCTTTCTATTTGCAAAGGTGATTCAGCTACATCTTTTTCAGTGCTAATTTTTCATTTACAATGCTTTTTGTTCAAAGTGCTCTGATACTGCATTAGCCTTGCTTAAGGGTTTTTAAAAATATATACTAAATTCACCAATTGTTTATTTAAAAAAAAATTTTGTGACATTGCATATATCCCCTTCTATTAGCGGAACGTATAAATGGTGTGCCACAACTTGTGGAACATTATAAAAGAAAGAAGAGAAAAAAAAATGTCTTTCTGATGGTGAGAAACAAAATTCAGCTTGATAAAAATGTTCAGGCCACACCCTGAAATACAAGTTATGCTGGTATTGGTGTGTGAGAAGTGTACAACTGTGGTGAAGGAAAAGGACGTTGTCTTTCATTCCTTCCATTCCCTAATTCCGTTTGCCCCATTTTACTAAACTTCTCTCAGCATTTCCCATGCAATTTTGCTTCAGTTTTGAAAGCATCATGTTATAAAAGCTCACCCAACTGAAAAGATACCTATATACATACAGTGTGAAAGGAAGAAGGCCTTCTCTTTCCGCTAGACCTAATCTGAGTTCTCCCGATACACGTTGCCAGATGATCCCAAAGATTTTTGGACTTCATTACCTAGAAACAGTTTTTAAAACCAAAGTAAAATAAAAAGGTAATAGCAAGCTTGCCTGCAGCAGTCTGGGGAAACCAAAACAACACCAATCCAAAAGAAACCCAAAACAAAAATGAACAAAAACCCCATCCTGAAATCAAACATGCAGTAAATTGTGCTTGATCGATTCTCCCTTCGTAGATGGGCTTGCAAGATAGTGAGCCTGTAATTCAATCCTGGACAGCCTGCGACCTCTTTTGGTCAATTTATAAAATGAGCACAAGGACAAAAGTAGACTTACAGCCACCCATCGGGGCATTAAGCGAGGCTGATCTCTCTTCTTTAATTCCCGAGGAAAAGTGTCTACTCTTACACCATATTATTCATAAATAAAACCAGATATTTTTTTCCTGCTATGTACAGTGCTCCTTTAAAGATGGTATTTGAAAGGTATAAGCACTGAATAAAGAAAAGAGAAAACAAATGGAATAGTTGATTCTAATTATCTAAAAAGATACGATTTGTAAAAAGTGCAGTTTTCAAGATTCACAGCATCATGGCTTGTACCTTGAGCAATAACCTATATACTTCTCTCTTCCACTTGAATTTTAACACACGATGAATTACTGGAAGGTGAATTTCAGTGTTAATGATGAAGGGGTTGAAAGCAGAAAATTCATTCTCACAGCCCAAGATATTTGCATAAACCAGTATTTGTGAGCATTATTGGTTTTATTTTTCACAAGGAACAGGCCTTTCTGGCTGGAACACCATTATATATGTCTATGCATATAGCTCACCATCCCCTTCCTCATGAGATTGCAGGAGAGCTTCAGAAAGGATGGTCGCAAATTTTGGCATTGCCAGTTAAGATTTTCTTAATCATAGTTAAGCCAAGTTAACAGGGAGCAGAATATGTCTAGCAGAATGGGAGCAGAATTTGCAGTGGCGAAAAACTGAATGCAAACACATGCATTATGCAAAATCCATGTAGAGTTTGGATGTTGTTTTTTTGGGTGGGATGGATTGTTTGGCGCTTTTTTATTTCTGGGTTTGAGAGGATGTTGCAATAGAAACTGTTTTCTTACAGACTAAAGGAAAATTTGTAAGAGTTCAGAAAACTCTTTAAAAAGACAGTTAATGGAGGTACATCCCTTACGAAACGTACCAAGTCCTAGGCCAGAGAGCAATATGTGGGGAAACCAATATGTGGGTGCGTGGGTGTGCGGGTGACAGTATGCACACACATTTCCCCCCACCTATCTAAGAGACGCAGGTGTCATGTGAGCTGCAAGCCGGTCCCAAATTATGCCCCGAACCTGCGTGCGTGCGGGCTTGTGCGTGTGCGAGCACTAGCAAAGGCACACTTTCTCCATGGCTGGGGCTCTTAGCCCCAAAGCGGACAGGATTGTAGCCAGAAGTCCAAAAAAGGGCAGTCTCCCCGAGCTTTGCTCTCCTCTCTCGGTGCCAAGGAAATGCACACAGACACGGGGACGCACACAGCATTTTTTCTTGAAACAAAAGGCACAAAACGTGGTCCCCTTGCCAAAGCCATACCCCTCACAGCTGACTTCTCAGAAATGCCCATAAACCCCCGTCAGCGCTGCGTCCCCCGCCCACTCCCC
>VYXB01004235.1:48987-64198 GCA_013397135.1 Pachyramphus minor | reverse complement strand
CTGTTGCCTCACGTGCGCCCTGCGACCCGGGCAGACCTGCGGCATTTACACGGAGCGCTGCGGAGCGGGGCTCAGCTGCCAGCCGCGGCCGGAGGAAGCGCGGCCGCTGCAGGCGCTGCTGGAGGGCCGTGGGCTCTGCACCAACGCGACGGCGGGCGGCAAGCTACGGGCCTTCCTGCTGCCGGGACCGCACGCTGCAGGTAAGGGGCGAAGGGGTGGCTTGCCTGCGCGCTACTTTCTCTCCTCTTAGGTACTTTCTTTCTTGCCTTATTTTTTCCACGACTTCTTTTGTTTTAAGTTACAAAGAGAGCTGCCCGCAGCAGGGGCGGAGAGGCGCAGGCGAGCTCGGTGCGGATCTCTGTCTCCGGAAAGGGCCCTCGCTTGCTGCCCGCCTTTTGCCGGTCCGCGGGCCGGGGGCTCCGCCGGCAGCCACGTAGCCGAGCCTGGCATCGTTTTGAAGGAGGTGTGCTTTGACCGAAGGAAAGGACAGTTTACTTCTTCCACCTTATTTTTGTATATATAGGTTTTCCTCAATATCGATGCTGAGAATTAGCTGCTCACAAAAGAGGCAGAGGTGCCTTTTTTTTTCTTCTTTTTTTTTTATTCCAAAATAAAAAAGAAAAAAAACAGTGGGGGAGGGATTGGGTGTTGCTTCTGTGGGTGCGTGGGACTGGCAGGCTACAGAGTTTGAAAGGAGAGAGGGGATTAAATCCTCGCTGTTTTGTCCCCGGTGTTCCTGGAAAGAGGATGTGCAAAAACTCGACAGAGTGGGCTCTAACTCCTGAGCTGCAGCGCGTGTAAGTCCGGGAAGTCTAAGCACAAAGAGGAAAAAAGGGGAAGAAAAAAAAACCCCAAGAGTTAAATATCCCTTTGGCCTGGAAAGGTGGTTGTTCAGAACAAAGCGTTTGCAGAGCAGTGTTTAAGATGACGTGGTTTTTTTGCCTGTACTGCAAATAAATCTTTGGTCAAATGAAGCTTTCCCGTACCTCTTCCATGTCTTGTAAATGAGACGTTCACTGAGCGGGTTTTGTTTTGTTTGAAGAGGAAGGGACGGTTGGAAAATGCACATTTGGAAACTTAAGACAGGGAAACTTGGGATTCAGATCAAGAAAGCACAGTCCCTCTATGCAAACATTTAATTAAACTGTTTGCTAGCCAACAGCAAGTATGTGTACACTTATTTAATAGAAATGTGTGTCAAAAGGCTTTCCACTATTTGCATTTTTAAAAAGCCAGGAGATTTTCTGGTAGGTTGCAGGGCCTCTTTCACTAGCCTCTCCTTAGCTGAGGAAGTGGCACTAGTGCTCCAGTTAACTGGCTTCTGGAAGAATAGGCAAAGCCTTGTTGTAATTATTTATGTGCTGCTTCCAAGCTGTGACAATTTAAATGAGAGTTTAGAGGTATTCACTGAAGTTTTAAATCTCCTTGGAACATAGAACAGCTTCCTTTATCACATGAGCTTGGCTCTTCCTACTTATCCTTGGAGTGACACTGGAAACAAGGGGGCATCTCCTTGATATTTGAGAGTTGATGTTGTTTAATGTAGTGCTTTTAACAGTGACTATTAGAGAAGAAGAAAGGGGAAGACAACTGCACTTCGCTGAAAATCTTTCCATTTTCAGCTGAATTTCTGAATTTTCATTCTTGACTGAGGGAGAGCTCCGATTTTGAAATCAGCAGGAGCTTTGATTCCTTAAAAAGTGCAAAGTAGGACTCTTACAGTCCACATTCAAGGAGTGAAGGTTGCAAACCTGGTATGCAAGAAGGAAGAAGTACCACGAACCTATGTGACATGTAGTGCCCATGTCCTTATGGGTACTGCTCCACTCCCAGCTCTAAGTGCCACAGTCGGTGGTACACACCGTCTCTGAGCAGGATCACATCATCTCCTTTGCACACAGCTAGGTCCTGCTTCATGTGCTATACTATTGGTTATTATTAGTTCACAGAAATTGCTGGAAATTGGTATAGGGTGGAGTATATTACAGTAGCGCTGTGGTGGGCAGCTGAGTTTCCAGTTGTTTTTTTTTGGGCTCAAAAGTGTGAAGTGGTAGTGTGCATGTGAAACCTTCTAATCTATTCTAAAAAAAGAGTGGGTAACTATCATAGCAGTTCTGTTTTTCTTATGAGGGTGTAAAGGTAGCATGGCACCAAGTTTTGTGAAAGGGAGTTAATGAAATACACTTTACAGTTTAAAATGTGGCAATATGACCATTGAAGTGTAAGAAGTGCTATTGAAATATAATGGCCTGTGTAAACTGAAGTGACCAGCCGTGGTCATGGATATTCAATGCACATTAAGAATATTTTCGATGTATTTTTTGGTAGAAGAAGAAAACTAGTAAACTGAACTGATTGCAGAAGACCTAGATTCATGTTTATAACATTTTATTGACTCATTTTTTGCAAATTTCATTGAGAATATGTGTGTGTGGGGGGAATACCACTGTTTCAAAACAGGACATTAAACCACCAAAAATGTGTTCAAATACCGCTGAGAGTCTGAGTTAAACCCACAAAAGTGAGGAAATTTAGACTTAAGACTTGAGCTTCCGTAATCCATTGGCACTGCAATTTGGATTTTCCCGGTCAATTATGTCAATTGCCAGCCGTGGCTACACTAAAACCACTGGTACTAAAATGGTAACTCAGATCCCTATTCCTCTCATGTTCCTTCCCCCGTTCCTGTGTATTGGCAGTGCCACTGTAATGCCTGTGTTGAACTATTTAGTGTCAAATGAACTATGAGAACATGGACTTTCAGGTTTGGCACTGAATTTCTCAGATTTTGTGTCTTTTCAGTGAATCATCAAATATAATTTTAACATTGGGTGCAGTTGTGATGTTAACACATCAGTTATTGTGTATTCCCAATAGGATTTCCTTAAAAATGCAGCATAGACAAATATCTCAGAAGGGACAGGAACACGGGACTTAGGGAGTATGTTAGAAAAATGTGTTTCTCCTGCTGTCTTCTTGATGGTAGCTTAAAGAGAAAGTATTTTTGAAGCTCGAGGTGAAAGCAACGTTTGTCCTTTGACACCGTTACAGAATGAATAGCACTTTTTTGTCCATTATCTTTAAAGTGTGTTTTGTACACCTAGAAATGTTTTTGATTTTTACAGCAGAAGTATGAAAGCGTGCTGTTCTTTTTCTTTCCAGGTCTATGTGTTGAATAAAGTTAAGGGTGAAAAAAAAGTGTTAGAGGTGGCTAATTGGAACCAGGAAACTCAGCGCGATAGAGTTGATTGAATTAACGTCGCTTAAAAAAAAAAAAAAAAGAAAAAAAAAAAAAAAAAAAAAAAAAACAAAAAACCAAACAAAAAAAAACCAAAACAAGACCACCCTGGGGAAGGCAGAGCCACACCGCAGCCCATAAGTGCCCGGAGCCGGCCGCGGCCGCTTTTAGTTGGGGATGATGAAGTCGGAGGGGAAGGGTCTGCGCCCCGCCCGGTGGGGCTGCGGCGGGCTGGGCTCCGGCGGCGCGGGCCTGCCCCTGCTGCCGGCGGGCGGGAATGCAGCGAGGGCCGAGGGGCGGTGGCGCTGGCTGCTTTCCAGTTGTTGGGTACAGCCTGCACGGGTGGTGGAGTGAGGCACCTTGTGACGCCGCTCTGAGCATCAGGATGCTTCAGTGACAAAAGTCATCACTTTAGTAAAAAATGCTGATGCATGTGGAATGCTACATGGTTCATATTACTATTTTGTAAAAAGGACAATTAAGCATTTAGACTAATCTAGTGGCCTGTTAATTGATGGGAGACCTCATCCTGGTCTACAGCTTCCTCCCAAGAGGAAGGGGAGGGGTAGGCACCAAGCTCTTCTCTCCCCTGACCAGTGATAGGAGCTGAGGGAATGGCATGAAACTGTGTCAAGGGAGGTTTGAGTTGGATATCAGGAAAAGGTTCTTAACCCAGAGGGTAGTTGGGCTCCCCAGGGAAGTGGTCACAACGCCAAGCCTCCCAGAGTTCAAGAAGCGTTCAGACAATGTTCTCATGCACGAGATTCTGTGGTGTGTGGGGCCAGGAGCTGAACTTGATGATCCTTGTTGATCTCTTCCAACTCAGGATATCCTATGATTCTACGCTCTTGCAGACGCAGCTGGCAGTTGATTAACATTGTTTCTTCTGCATTTGTTTTTTTTGAAGGAAATTCAAGTGATTCAGAAGAAGACCAGAGTACCAGCAGCACAGAAAATCAGGCCATTCCAAACTCTCACAGAGTACCAGATTCCAAGTTGCATCCGCCACACATCAAAATAGAGATCATCAGGAAAGTGCAAGCCAAAGATACACAGCGCTATAAAGTGGAATATGATTCACAGAGTACAGATACACTGAATTTTTCTTCTGAATCCAAACAAGAGACTGAGTATGTAAGTATTTTTGTACTTGATGGTTGAGTCCCATGAGCAAAGGTCCACCAGCTTGCCAATGCTGCTGGTGTCTGTAAAAACTTGAAATAAGTCCATCAGGGATAGAATGCCTTTGTCAGCAAGTGGTCTTCTAGCTGTGTCTGCATGTTGGCTTCTGATACTGGTCTGTTTGGCTTTGGAAGCTTACTTGAAAATAATAATTTAAAAAAAGCTGTTGATCTTTTTGTAATCCCGATTTGGGACCAAATCTTTGAATGCGTGTTATTTGTAGTCAGTGTGTTTGAGCAATAAGAGCAGCAATTTAAAGTGTGTGTTTAGAGCATGTGAGATCAGTACAGAAATAAAACATGTGAAAGCAACAAAGAAGGTCTTTACTAACCAAAAAACTCCATTTTGATCTCCAGTAGAACTGTGGAGTCTGTATGCTTTCAGACACTCACATAAAAGGCACTTTATGTGAGCAAACTGTTAATATTACCACTTGAAAGTATAAGTGACATTACTTCACTAATTAAAAACTGCACCAAATGAGTTTTTGTGTCAATACAACAACTTAAACATTTTTAAACCATACTAAGAAATTTTTTTGGGTTTCCACTGAGGGAGTGGGCTTGTGGACTGAGTCAGTAATATGCCCTGACAGAGTGTAGCTAAGCACAGACTTTGTGGGCTGTTATTCTTGAATCCTAATCCCACTGCTAAGACTGAGTGCCTTCTTGGCCTCTGGCAAAATGGGAACTCCTCTGCTCTTGATGTTCTGGCTGCAAAGTGGGGCTCATAATGCTTTACTCCCTACCCTGAAGGGCTGCAGTGAGAAATCATTAGTTGGTGTTTGAGACATGCTCTTAAAAGTGCTTCTGGAAGCTCTTTTTGGCTCATTGTCCAAGAGCTAATTGTCACTACATTGTTGTCAGCCTTTTGCAGATAAAGAAAATGAGGAAAAAAGTGACATACTTATCTAATGAGACTGTTGTGTGCAACTGGTCCTTTGCATTTCTGCATCCCTTTGGTCCAATTGAAATTGGGAATCATTGTCCAAAGTTGAGGAATTTTATATATACATATACATGATGCCAAACTACTTGTTTTCAATTAAATCTATTTCATTTAAGCTTTCAAATCCAGTGGAATCACAAAAATCAAATGTCATTAGGGAAGGCCTACCTAGTAGTATATTTCCAGTGCCTACTTTCTCTTTTTCCCACTTGGTACAAGGCCAGCTTTTTGAAATTTGTTATATGTTACTGATTGACATACTGGTTAAGCCTTCCCATGGGTATATGTGACAGTAGATGCCTCAGCATAGCATAGGGCCTTCAACATTTAGAAATCACTTTGTCTTGAATAGAGCAGAGAGTCAGATTTTTTTCTGTGAATGGTCTGCCTTTTGACATATCCAACCATCCCTTCGTTTTAATGTATTTGTTTGAGTCTGTGCTTCATGCCCTTTAAAGATTTATTAACTCTTATGTGAAAGACAGAATTTGGAAATTAAGTTTAACCTGTGTTTTCTCAAATATGCTTCTTAACAGGGTCCATGTCGTAGAGAAATGGAAGACACTTTAAACCACCTAAAGATTCTGAATGTCTTGAGTCCAAGGGGCTTTCATATACCAAATTGTGACAAGAAGGGATTCTACAAGAAAAAGCAAGTAAGTACAGAGTTTTGATTATTGCAATGAATACATTTCACTTTTTCTACATCTTTGTTGAAGGATCTTGCCAGTAAGGTGCATTATATATAATTTTGTGATATATAATTTATGTATATACATTATGATAAATAGTTTATGATATATAAATTACTATATATAAAACTGGAAATAAACTATTTCATTTCCAGTTTTAGGACCTGACTTGATAGTGTTGTACCTTGTCAAGTGGGGATAGTATTTTTATTTTCTGTTGGTCATGACAACAGGTTCATTTGAGAAACTTTGTACCTAATCACACACGGGTTGACTGGTGTCCTAGCCATTAATACCCTTCGGTTTAAAAAAAGCAGTTCCTCTGCAATAACCCACAGAGCTAATGTTGCAGTCACCATATGACTGCAATAGATCAATGCTTTGAATTGTAAATAGCTGCTTGAGAGTTCCTAGAAGAACTGCACTGGATCATGTTACGAAAAGCAACTTGAGAAAGGTATATATCTGTCCTTTATGTGCTACACAGATCGCTTCCAAAATCCAAGTCATGTTATCGTGAAAGTGATACTTCTAGTAGTTACTCTGCAGCTAGGATGGCTTCTCAGCCTTTTCTGGTACTGGGGTTATGACCTTTCTTGTGAAATGCATACTGAAACTGTGGGTATTTATGCTTCAGTTGTGTTGGATTGAGCTACAGCAGCATTCTCCATCAGTGCTGCCCTTGAAACTCATTCAGGAACTTGGGAAAGTGCACATTGCCTCTAATTCCAGTGTTTAGTTAGTGACCTCCAAATATGTTTCTTGGTATAATTCCAAAATTTCCTGAATTCAAAGATTTCTTTTAAGACTTTTCTCAAGGACAGATTTTGTTTTTGGACAATCTCGTCCATCTCATTTGGGTTTACACAAGTTCGCCTCTCTATCTCTGGTAACCAAAGGAATGGTTGACTCTCTGTTGCTAGCTAATGCAGTTCATTGTTTGGAAATGAGAGGCCAACATCCAACCAGGCAACCTTATTTTAGGAATGATATCTCTCCATTTTGACTTCCAGCTTTCTTAGAAACAGTCTTTCCCTTTCTGGTATTCCATGGAGCTCTGCATTAAGCTGGCAGTGTCAAGTGGAGCATTTGCAACAAGGGTGAGATTTCCAGCCTTCGTTTCTGCCATCAGTCCAGCACTGACAGCACTGTTTGACCTTTGGTGCATGCTGCTGAGCTTGTCTACACTTCCCAGCTTTTCCCAAGCAGGTGGTGGCAACTCCCAAGCAGGGGAAGTTTCTTCTCATTGTCTGGAGCTTTGAGAAGCCTGTGTCAATCTTGTTGTGTTGCATATAAACTAGCAGAGAGCAACGTTCACATCTTGATCGTAGTTTTTTCAGAAAATGCTTTGGACTGCTATGCAGAACCATAAAAGCATTTCCTTAGCTGCTCTAGAGCAGCACATCATTTAACTGGCTCAAGGCATGCAAGTGTGCTGTAGCCCTTTTCCTTCTCTAGGTATTACAGAAGACCGCAGATTGTTTACTTGGTTCAGTAGATCTTCCTTTCATCTCCAGACTCTGAGGTTTTTGCTTTGTCAGCAAAAATGTGTTGGTTTGCAAGCAGTCTCTGGCATGATCCACAGTAAGCACATATTAAAGTGGCTTACTTAGAGGATGACTGTACTTTAAAGGGCAGTCATAGTCTTCCATCAAGGCAGAAATAAAGGAAATACAAAGTTAAAAAATAGAAAAGACAGATAATAATTTTACCTCGCCTTGTTCCTGGAAGTTGCGAATAAGATAGTGGTGCAGAGAAAATATACACTTCTGCCCTCTATGTAGTGTCTGTCCTTTCAAAACTGCTTTAGGACAGGTTCCTCCACTATGTGCAATAGCCTGTCTGGTCAGCAAACATAGACAATGAAGAGACTTTCATACTTGGCCAGCCTTGTCAAGCACTGTGCCAATTTACCCAGGTCCAGTAATTTCAATGGTAGTTTGTGATGACTTGGGATCTTGTAGGACATGCCCACACATGGAGCCTGGGTGAGTAAATATTCTTCATGAAATTCAGTTGGGGTGCTGATACCATAAATGAACCTTGATGAATGCTGGGAACAGGTCTTCACAGATAAGGCCTATAGAGGCAGCCTGCTTCTCTCACCAACAAAATACAAACCACAAATAGTAGTTTCCCTCATAGAATTAACGCCTAGAAAAAAATCATCAGTTTTAGAAGTGAGTCCTGTCCAGACCTGTCTGCAAGGAATTGGGACGATTGTGTTTTGTTTGGTTTCCTTTTGAAGCATTATGTAGGTCTGATATTTTAAACACTATGAGCAGGTGTCTAATCTCATTAACAGAATGCTAGGTTGTTTTATTCATTCACTTCATTGCCATTATTAGCAGCATTCAATCTGTAGTTGAATTATATTGTGTTGTCACAACAAAATGCAGAATAGGTTAGGAAATAGATGGTAAATCCATTGAAAAATAAGTGCAAGTTAGGCATTTTGAACTTTGGAAACAACTGTCAGAACTGCTATCTAGGATGAGAATGTAGTAGGTGTGGGATAGTAGGAATCTGCAAAATTATGATCGGACACCATTAAAACTCATGCGGGATGCACTTCGCATGTTCTGTCTTCCTTGTCACCTGCTTTTCCAGTCAAGTCAAAAGTAGGTTTTCTTCATTGCATTGGTGGATATCTAGAAATTGACTTTTCAAGAACAACACATTTGCATGTGTGAAACAACTTTAGGAACATAAATTTATCTGTCAGAGTATAACATGAAAAATATTTCATACCTTGTGTTTATATATAAACTTCCTTAAAATCAGATCTATTAAAATTTAGAATTCTTTGTCTTATTAAATCACACATGTAAGGTTGTACTATTCAACTGTGGTATATAGGTATATTTATGTGGAATAGGTTGACACAGGCGTGTTCCTGCCTCAAGCATGGTAAAAAAGGTTTTGATGAAATTAGAATTATTATATGGGGCAATTACTAGATTTGCCCCATGTTTGTGTACTGTAGCCAGATATTCACCTAAATGTGAGCTGGCAGTGTCCCACTGAAAACAGAGCTGGGTTTGGCAGGAGCCAAAACGACCTGAGGTATATGTCAATGCTGTCTGCAGTCTGTTCCTGAAGACCACAGTTGTAGCTCCATGGAGACCGCTGGGTTGACCAGGAATTTAATGGGGTACCATATGCTTTGCTGTGCCCTGCAAATGCCTCTGCGGCACTTCTTTGTGGAAAGGAGAGGGGCAGGTGGCATGGAAGCTGGCAGCTGGTGTTTCTATCAGAAGTAATTACTGTCTCCACCACTTGGGTAGTTTTCCAGCTTTTTGAACTTAGGAAGTCATATAGAAGAGCTGGGCAGAACCTTGAAATGTATGTGGAATACAAAATTCGGAAGAACAGATATTTGGATATATTTTTTCCCATATGATCTGTCTACCACTTCTGTAGGGAATACATGCTAGATGTTTCAGGATAAAAGCATCACTTTTGAATCAGAAGTGCTTTACTATTTACAGCATGACTGAGTGGGTTCACAGATTGGAAAAGATAAATTGGTTCTTCATAGAGTGTTATTTCAGCTGTAAAATGATGCAAGGGGTTTGCTTTTCAAATGAGTTGTCTAGAAGAAGTAAAAAAAAATAGTAGTAGGGAAGGTATTTCTGCAAACTAACTTCATCTTGCAGTTAATTCTGAAAATTAATCATGCAACTGTAAAAAACAATCAAAGCCTCCAACAACATGAGATAACTTTAATTGATCATTTGTTTTGAGTGATGCAAGCCTATGAATCAGCAAGAGTTGTGTAACATACTGCATACAGTACTTCTAAAAGGGGAGGCTATGTTACTATTATTAGCAGAAGTATAGTTTCATTGTCAGAGCACCAAGCTGGCAGCCAGAAGCCCTATGCTCTTTAGTCTCTATCTGTGCCTGCTTTGTTGGGAAAAAAAACTCAAGAAGTGCTGCCTCAGTTTCCTCTTCTGTAAAATTTAAATTGTGCAAAGACTGTTTTTTATTAATTTCTTCGGTTTTGAGCATGAAGAATTTAAGTTGTGAAATGTTAATACTACTTAAGCCAGAGTCCAGTCCACTTGCCATCAAAATAGAAGGAAAATTTCCCTTGGCATCAGTGGACTTAGAGCAGCCATTCATAGAAATCCTGTAGAGTATGTGTAAGCTCTAGTCAGGATTTTGAGACAAAGAGAAATAGTAAGACTTATGTTTAAAGACTTAAAGGTAACTAGAACAGAAATGCAGGTAACAATTTAGTTTAGCAAATTATTAATGTACCTGTTCTCTCAGTAGGTTCAAACCTCTTCACCCCCTCCTAAAACTAAGCTAATAAGTACTTCAAGCTGGATCTTGTCATCCTGCTGCTGTCCATTTTCATGGGGCTAGTGCAGAAGGACTGCAAATTCATAGAAGGGAAGGCATTGTATTATTTCTGTATTGGGCTTGTTACTCAAGGGTTATCACAAGGGTGGATTAATTTGTAGTTATGGTGATTAACATTACTTCATTTACTCTAAAATACAATTTTTTTCAGCAAGTTGTTTATTTTATCTAATGTGTGACCTGCTTACATCCTTCTTTCATAAGTTCCTAATGATGACTGTCTGCACTACTCCATGCTCATAGGCCAGTGTGTTGGTTCATACAGTCCCTGGAGTGATCTGTATTCACAGTTCTGTCCAAAATAGCACCCTGTCACCTGAGATACTAAACTAGACACGGAAAGGATCAGGTACTTTGAGCAGCATGTGAAGCCCAATTCTTGCTTGATGTTTCCTTGTGTACCTGAACATGGTAAAGGCACTTAGAGTTGTGAGCCACTGCCTCCTGGAGACTCTGGAGAACAAGCAGTTGAGTGGTAGTGACCAAGTTTTATCTGGCTTGGACCAGCCTGAACCTCTAAAAACTTGAATTGCTATGAATGTGATCTTAGAGGCAACACTCGCTCTGCTTGCAGGATAGACTTGACAGTGTTGAGGGATGTAAGTAGCTTCAGTCTAGCCAATCTTTTTTTGTATTGGCACTGCAACAGACAAAACCTCAGGAAACTAGGTATGCTTGTGTCACTGTGTCCTTTGTCAGTATGTCCTGAGTAAAGAGCCACCTCTGTTTGCATTTGAAGCAAATCCTGTATCACCAAATCTCAAAACATGAGGCTGACATGAAGGCTGTGTCTTGACAGTGAGGCTGACCATTGCAAACCTAGTGAGATTCTAGAGACATATCTCATCAGCAAGTAAAAGCCCTGTGAGGTCCCAGAGGTTCACAGTATGTAACTGTATCCAGAGTTGCATACTGAATGCAGCCTGTACCGTGTTATCTCCTTTAGTCTAGTTTCTTGGGGGAGACATTACTTACTTAGTATGTAATAGATTTTATAATGCATTTTTACTGCTTCTAAAGAGGTTCAGTGTCATTGCCTGTGGTAGTTTCAGGTTGGTCAGCATTGTTGTAATACCAGCAGTTAACTGAAAGCTGTCATAGATTATACACTAGTAGATATGCAACCTTATTTATGTGAAAATATACATGTAAATTTCTAGTACACCTAGCAGTTGTTGAAGTGGTAATTCCATTACAGAAGGATTTTATATCTGCTAATAAACATCAGCTGTGGTTTTGAATTTCCTCAAGCAACCAGATGCAAGCCAAGGGTCTTTATTACTGCAATGGTTGTCTTTTCCAGACCTGAGCTTTAGAGTAGAACATATCTGTTAACTTTCTTTTCCAAACATGGGTTCTGGTCATTAACCTGTATTGTAGTAAGTAGTCCTGGTATTCAGAGTGAGCACCTGTGCTGCCAGATATAATGGGGAGTACTTCATAAGGCTGTTTTTTCATAGTCCTCAGTGCAGTTTTATTATGGAGCAGTTAGACCCAGAGGTGTCAATTTTATTGAAATACTTTGTAGTGGTAACAAATACTCTGATTCTGTCAGATACGGTCAGGATATGGTAATGCATCTATCAAATGAGCAGGAATCCCTGTTTTATAACACTAAGAGCAGAGAAAACCTAAATCATGCTAACCAAGTCTTTTGTTCTGTTTCAGTGTCGCCCGTCCAAAGGCCGAAAAAGAGGTTATTGCTGGTGTGTGGATAAATATGGACAGCCGCTTCCTGGGTATGATGGGAAGGGAAAAGGAGATGTCCACTGCTATAACTTGGAAAGCAAATGAGGGCTGGATGCCAGCTCTTCTGGCATCTGGGCATGGCCACTGGACCTCAAGAGACCTTGGAGGGGCTGGGCAAACACTGTGGACTGCATTGCATGTGGAGTATTGAGCTCTACCTTTGCAGCAGATAGGGAGTTGCAGCCTCTGCAGATGCTGCTGCAGCTGCACCCTGCCACTAACACACGTTGAGCTTCCTATAGGATGTGTAGGAGCTCTGAAATCCTATGTAAACGTGCACTATTGATACCCAGAGAGAGAAAAACAAAAGGCACTTCAGAATGGATTCAGGGAGTCTCCACTTACTTTTTAAAGAATGGCCTGTGACCAATTTGATCCTGAAAGATACTGTTGGGTTTTTTATTATTTTAAAGAATTTATAGATTTTAAGCTTGTAGAAGTATTAAAGAAAAAAAACACAAAATGAAAAAAAAAAACCTACACGGATTTAAAGGTAAGGCTTTTTTTACAGGTCTGGTGGGAAACTTGTCTTCACGGGTAAAAAGTTTTATAAAAATCTCGAAGAACTTTTAAGAGAAATGTATTTCTAAAATAAAGACATGGCTATTTTTTCTGTAAAAGATATTATGAATATTCTGTTACTCTGTATTTAATATAATTGTTTTTTAATAAACTTTATTTAAATGTAATGTGAATACCAAATATTACATGGTAATTCTAGTGTATACTTCTGTATGCAAAGAGAAAGTAGGGATATGGAATGACTTACATATATGTTTAAATCCATATACATACACACTGACCTGTTCTAGATAATAATTTGTGAAGCAAAGGAAGTGTTTCGAGAAGAGTTTGAGATTTTATGTATTTGATATAACTACAAATACCAAGATTCTTTTAAAAATTATTTTATTGTTAATTTTAATGTACCTATCACTGAATTATGCCACTGGAAAAGGATAACTGTTGCACTGAAGCTCTTGGTAAAGGTTTCTTCTGTCCTTTGCTTCAGTTTGTGCAACAGGGCTTACATTTCCTTCATTTCCTACTCACACTAGTACAGAATATTCAAGGACAAAAAACCTGCCATTACAGTACCAGCCTTTCTATTTGCTTATTTATTTTGAGAAGTGTATCTATTCTGTGTTGTCTTGGTACATTCTACCAAAGCGCATACTCTGTACGAGGAACTCCTGTTCAAGACAATGCGGACAGGATGGGAGGATTGTGGGCCCTGAGTCGTTGAGACGCATGTACTTCATTTATGCTACACACAACTGTTGCTTGATTTGACTATGGTAGAAATCATTTGCCTGCATCTAAGCACCATTGAGTTTAAAATATTTAAACCAGCTGTCTTCCATGCTGTTACTTCTTTTTAATTGGAAGAGAAGTGATTTGGTTTTGTTGTGGTATGTGATCCTTTCACATAAGGAAGACTTTGGCAACACTCTTTTTTTGAGGCTGACTGTTTACTGAACTTCGTGGAAAATTCTGTATGACAATGAAACCTGGATAAGGAAAGGTGGACTGTGAAATGTAACATCTCTCTGGAAAGTAATGCCATATTTTGTATATGTATTTATTTATATATTTTATATAAATATTTTATATATTTATATAAATATATAGTCTTATATGTGTCACTGTAAATGTTTGATGTCACTGTAGAAAAAAGAAGCCATCAATTCAGTAACCTCTTGTTGAGTGGGAACTCTATGAAGACTGAGGACAGTGGGTTTCACACTGATGGAACCAGGTGTTGCGTGATGGAAGAAAGACCATGGGGCCCACTGCATGAATTACAACCATCCTTGTTCCTGCCAGCAATGGCAAATATCTTGAAGCTCTGACAGGGAAGGATCTGGTTTTGCAGCTTGCCAGGCTGGAGGCAACCAAGCACCAAAGTCAGATGTTTAAAGCCTTGCCATTAATGTATTAGTTGAACAGTCCTATGTGTGTTCTGCACATCTTTCTAATTTCTGTCAAATGAGTTCACATCATGATTAAAACTGGAATTTTATAACCTCAGAGTAAGAGAAAAAAAAGTATACATGAAGTGATGCTTACTCCAGGCTATTTCCTGAATGATGGTTACAGAAAGCTTTGTAAGGTGAAGATTTATTGCAATATTTGTGTTCCTAAAGCAAATGTAGTACCTGCAGAAGTACTTGGCTTTTTTTTTTTTTTTTTTTTTTTTTTTTTTTTTTTTTTTTTTTTTTTTTTAGTTTGTAAACCAGTTCCTTTCAAATAATTTCACAGAGAAAAGAAAGTTATATTTACACCAATCTTTGGGCATAACCATAGATAGAAAAATAAGAACTGAGTTCATCAAAGTGAGTTGTGGTTTTTTTTGGTTTTTTTCCAGTTGGTATCTGGTTTCTTACCAAAAGTGGCCTTGCAAGCCATGTTTTGCAAGTATGCAAGAAGCAGTCTGTGACAGGATTTCTGATTTGGGTATTTTGTCAAGCATTTAAGCTTTTTATGTTTTTCCCTGACGTTTAACAGATAGAGAAGCTGGCTAGTAAAGGTTCTTAAGTGTTACTTTTTTATAAAAACACCAAGGAAATGACATATCAAAGAACTCAAACTGATTCAAGCAAGGAATTTGTCACATGAATTATTTAAGAAATGACATTCAGCTCCTTTAGTCAGCTCCTCCTAATGGTCTTTAGTATGTAACAGAGGAAACATACAGCCACAAGGGGAGAAAATATTGAAGAATTGCATGGTTATGAGAGTCAGTTTTGTTATTTTGCTTCCAACAGATATCTTTAAAATAAAAATTGTGTGTAAAAATAGGCCCCCCCCCAAAAAAAAATTCTCACCTTTAATTTAAAGCTTCCTTGTTTTTAGAAGTTGCCTTTTAAATATATTTTACAAGCACAGTTGCTTGCTCTAGTACTGGATACTTGCCATTGCCAATCTAATGTTCCTATCAGTTAACATTGGTATGAAATTCGTATGCAATGCAAAATAACATTATTACCCTCCCCCCCCGCCAAAAAAATTAACTTTTTAAGATTAAGAG